>OY720681.1:99518789-99923337 GCA_963170755.1 Amphimallon solstitiale
CTACTGAGCAACTTCTTACACTGGACTGAAACCCGATTGAAAACCTAGTTTATGAAATATTGTGCAGCTATCCACTTCTTAGCTCTTAACCGACTGTACCAAGCCATAGTACATATACATTTATTCTACTTTTTTCTAATAATTCAAAAGGTAATACTAATTGGGGATTAATATAATAATAAACCCAAAAAAGAATGGTTTCTCAGGTTTTATTAAAATAAACTTTAAAATAACACTTTAAACGTTAACTTTACAATAACTTAAATTAATGGTTTAAAATAATAAAATAAAATTGATAAAGTGTTGCTGAAAATTACGTTCTTGTGTCGTTTCAAGAATAATAATTGGACATCATCAAGCTTCTGCGGCAATAAGTGACTTCGTCAATTAACATCGACACTTATTGCTACTGAGCAACTTCTTACACTGGACTGAAACCCGATTGAAAACCTAGTTTATGAAATATTGTGCAGCTATCCACTTCTTAGCTCTTAACCGACTGTACCAAGCCATAGTACATATACATTTATTCTACTTTTTTCTAATAATTCAAAAGGTAATACTAATTGGGGATTAATATAATAATAAACCCAAAAAAGAATGGTTTCTCAGGTTTTATTAAAATAAACTTTAAAATAACACGTTAAACGTTAACTTTACAATAACTTAAATTAATGGTTTAAAATAATAAAATAAAATTGATAAAGTGTTGCTGAAAATTACGTTCTTGTGTCGTTTCAAGAATAATAATTGGACATCATCAAGCTTCTGCGGCAATAAGTGACTTCGTCAATTAACTTCGACACTTATTGCTACTGAGCAACTTCTTACACTGGACTGAAACCCGATTGAAAACCTAGTTTATGAAATATTGTGCAGCTATCCACTTCGTAGCTCTTAACCGACTGTACCAAGCCATAGTACATATACATTTATTCTACTTTTTTCTAATAATTCAAAAGGTAATACTAATTGGGGATTAATTATGTTGAAAAGTATTTGTTTGGATTTTGTAAATGACCTACTGGATTTTAAAAAATGTTGTGGTACTAACGCAATCAGCGCCGACAACTGCATTGGAAGATTTTAAATCTTTTAGACACATCTCAATAAAAAATTCTTACACACATCTTACACAATTTTAAAACTTTTTTTTCTGTGTATTTCGATACATATTTAATGTACTTTTTGCTACTTTGGCCCTATTATAATTTGCTAATTTAGTTAGTTACAATGACGCACTCCTTGGTGCTGCCTCTATCAAATCTATTGTATTTCTATGTACACGTTTCCAGATAGACCAAAATTTGCTTTTTCTATTCCGGTGCTATAAAGTTCACTTTACGACACCCGTTTTGGTTGCATAAAGTATTACTTTATCGCACGCTAATTTTATTTTTTTTGAAGTTGGTAACAAAAAAAATGGAACCAAATCGTATTTAAATGTCCAAATATAAGCCTTTAAAGTAACAAAAATGTGCAATAAAATTGTACAAAGAATAAAAAGCACACATGCTAACATTTCACTTACTAATTCGCAATATAAATTGTTAAGCAGAGTTGGATGATAAGTTTTCGGATGCTACTTTTGACATTTACTTACCATGTTGAATAGTACAACTGTTATAAAAGTTTGTTTTGATAAATATGTAGAGAGTTTGTGGACGAAAGATTTTGTAAATTGTCTTCTGCTATTTTGCGTATCTCTGGGGGCGTACAGTTATTTATTTCGTCCTTTTTGTTGATAATTTGAAATAATTTATTGTATAAATCAGTCTGAATTTTAAACACAATTACATATAGCACCACCGATATTCAAATATTTAAAACGTTCTACTTAAAAATAAGAGTAACCCACTTCAAAAAAGCAAAATTTCTAAAATATTCGAACAAAACATGTCTCTCATTTTAAGCTTTTTTGAACTTTTAATAACCGAAATAGAAAAAATAGTATAAAATACACGTTTCATAAGACATTTTGCGCACTTGTTCTTTAGAATTGAACGCGTGCGCAAAAATCGTGTCTTATGAAACTTGTATTTTAATATACTATTAACACTAATCACTTTCTTCTGGGCTATTTTCAACTTTACGATGACAACAAGGTGCATTATTCTAATAATTACAAAATTTTAATAATTATATAGAATAGCAAGTTTATTTATCCAACAGATACAAGTCTAGTTACTGAACAGAAATTAGCAAAGTTGAAATATTCATAATAAACCCAGTTCAGTCCTTAAAATTGCACTAAGTCAGCCCTCAAATAGATTACACTTCACGTATTCAGACTTATTGTTAATATTAGTGACCAAGTAACGTCTAGCAAAGTTACTTCACTTCACCCTGACAATTTTTCTATTAGGATTTATAAAAAAATTCTCTTTACACACCTACAAATATTATCATATAAATTTAACCAAAAAATGCATAAAGCTATAGCTATTAACCAAGAATTTTCCTTATAATACATTTCGGATAATTTTTCATTTTTCGACGTATCCTGAGAATTACTTGCCTTTTAACACAGATTATTTTGACAAGAAATAAACGGCTGAATGTGTATAGTAATAAAAGAAGCACGTAATTTTAAAAATATTCCAAGTAGTTTATAATGCTTTGAATAGATGGCGATTGATATTTTGCACTTCAATTTCTGTTCAGTTACAATGATGATATAAGTTTAAAAAAATTGTTGCTCGGATTGTACATCAGAGTACACTAAATTGCGTCGCATAATAATTAAAATTACTGAATATTTTAAACCTTAATTACGACACTTTAAATAACAATTTCTTGTTTAAATAAAAGATATTTTGGAATTTTAATGAATTCAAATATATAAATGCTAGTCCTAAATATGTATTTCCTATTTCAAAATTTTATTAAATAAAATATTCCATAATACAAAAAAAATAATTGGATTCTGTCTTCTCATTTGTTTAAAAATTGATGGGAAACACTATTAAATTCCTATAAGAATAAGAAAAATTGTTATATTAACAAGAAAATCACGTCAAAGGGTGCATACAGACGTGAGCCGATAAAATGCATCAATTTGTAATACAAATTGTTTGCTTAGCTTTTCTAAAGTATTTTCTTAACTTAGAATCTCAAGAACGTAAGAAATTTAACAGATGACTAGGTACGATATGCCGAGTTAACTCAACAAAGACCTGCTTAATATAAAAAATTCTGGTCATACAATAATTAAAAATTATTTCAAGAACTTCAATTTAAAATAAATTTTGAAGAAAATTGCTTATAAATTGCATTTCGTTACAGAAAGAGTGTAAATAATATAAAAAGCACTACCGTAATTTGTTCCACAAAAGAAATTTCCAGCATAGAATCCCGTGAAAAAGTTTATTTAACCGATTGTTTCGAAGTTTTCCTTCATAAAATTTTGTAACTTTCCAGTAATAAAACAGTGCAATTAAATTAATTCAAAATTGCTTCAATAAAGTTTTTCGCTTCACTAATTGACAGAACTTGAACCTGTGTTAATTAATGAAACCCGCGTTGCAGGTAAGAAAGTGAAGTTTGCAGAAACTTGTAATGATTTTGTATTACGAATTAAAGCACCTCCGTCAGTCTTATCCCAGTTGAATAGTGTATATAAAATTGCTTGAATAAATTACGACCGTAACTTCCATACGGTTATTATGCAAGATAGTTTGTTAAAACGAGATGTGGGAAATTTCAGCACTATTATCTAGAGTTATATTAAAGAGTAAGAATTTTACTTTTGGTGTTAATATTTCAATTGTAGTTTTAGAAAGAACAGAATAGGAAGAGGTGTTAACAAATAATTGGTTTAGTCATTGTTAATATATCCTTCATTCAGTGTATTCTGCTCTGCCGGACATGCCTCTTAAGCGGACGCTTCTTGGGGGACCGGTAAAGTTATATAGCTTTGATAATAAAAATATTCCTCTTAAGCGGACTCTCTATTAACTGGAGACGGACAATAATGGTGCGGTCCTACGTCTGGTGAACTTCCCTCAACAAGACAGTAGGGGTTATAAAAATGTAGGAATGTCGAGATTTTCCCTGGAGTTTGCTGAACCGTCCAAGAACTGCGTGTAGTAATTTTACTCGACCAAACATATAGCAACCAAAAAAATGCATGCTTAGGTTTAAAGAAAAAATAAATGTTATTCAATTATATAATAAGCAAAAAGGTAGTGCTCTGTTTCAATCGATTAAATTTAAACTAGGAAAACACGGGGCGGCTAACATTATATGGAAAAGGAATACACTTTCACAGAAGTGGACTTATAATGAGACCGCTAAATAAAAAAAAAAGGTTTTACAAACGGAAGAATTTAGCATTGACAAGCACACTTACGAATGATTTGTTAAAGTAAGAAACAAAGATATTCTATTGTCAACATCTCTAATAATATCAAAGGTGAATGACGTTGTTGATCGGTTGCATCAACAAAATTTCAATTCAACGTCGGGATGGTAAAATCGATTTAAAATAACATCACCTTTAAGACAATTTCTGGAGAAAGTGCTAGTGCCTTGTGTTAGTATGGCAGGGGATTCGGAAAAATTGCTTATTATAGGAAAATTTGCAAGACCACGTGCTTTTCGTAAACTCGATTTGGACAGCTTGCAATTATGTAGCGATACAATAAAAAGCATGCTATAAAATGTCTAGATATCTGCAACTATTTGCCATAAAAATTAAACTTCAAAAACGGGAATTATTGCTTTTTCTCGATAATGCTGCATCTCATTTCTTCCTCCTCAAAAAATAATAAAACCATCTAAAACCTTGTTTTCAGTAAATCCAGTAAAACTGTCAACGTTTTGGACTTCGTTTACTTTGCTAACAGAGCATGGGAGCAAGCAACGCCTACAACCATTCAGTATTGCTTTAAAAATTGCAGAATTTACAAGCTTCTACATTTCCGAAGAGCACACAAATCCTGATCCGGAAGATAAGTTGCCTTTTTCCATTTTTGCCGAAATGTATAAAATAATGGATTAATCTACAGAAATTATATAGATTTTGAAACATACTGCTGTGACTCTTACAAATTAACAGTTATGTAAATTTATTTAAATTATTTAAATATTAAATTAGGGCAGAACCAAGCATATATCCTACTGCTAGGCCTTATGCTAGACCAGGATTTTATAGTTTCTGCAGAAAAGTAGGTTAAACAATTTCACACTTCACTAGCTCAGTATATGGTTACACTAATGATACTTTCTCTCAGGGGCAGAAAATTAATAACAACATTCCTTCTCCAAAGTGAATGCTCTTCAGTTATCTCCAGGTCAGATAAAATAAATGAAAATACAGAAATAACTTATAACATAATTTATTAAGCTATTAAATTAAAACAAAACAGATCTATTTACAAACAAAAGAAATTTTATGTACAAAATTCAAACTGTTGCATGTTATGATAATATGATAATAAAAAAAAACTAATACAGTAATTATAATCAAAACGGTAATATCAATTAAATTAGAAAATACTCTGCTAAACACATTTGTTACATACTTATACATGAATACTTAAGCTAAAACAATCAACAAATCAAAGTTTTGCTAAATGTCGTACTGGATAATAAATAAATAAAATATAATGAATTCCCACGGTCCAAATAATATACACATTAACACATGGACTTTGTTTTGACGTTAATATTGCCCAGTGCCTTTTGTCGCTCCCGAACAGTATCTCCAAAACAAACGCACGCAAAATTGGTAAGCCAGGGCTCCGTTCTACGAGCACATCTTTCGACTCGTTGCACACATCCCTAACGTACACAAGTACGTGTCCAGTCTTAATGCAATATATCTATTAAATTATTATTATGTGTTCGAATTGTGTTTTAAAATATTGACTCTGTTCTGATTAGTACTGCCCAGCGCCTTTTCTCGCTCCCAAACAGTACCATCAAAACCAATTCGTGTTTCTAGGATTAATCAAGGCTCCATACTATGAATTAATCACTTACTTAATTCATTGTGCACATCCCTGACCGATTACCCAACACGTCACATCTTAATACACAAGCACAATAATAAAAAAAATTAACTCTGAAAGTATATTTATAAATTAAAAAAAAATTACCAACCTCGTTTAAACTCCAGCATAAACCACCACATAAAATTCTCTTCAACACTATATACAAAACAAATAAAAATAAACACAATTAAACTACCTTAATTCCTCATATAAATGTTCAAATTCACCCATATTAATTTAATATAAATAAAATTTTACACAAATAAATATTCTGAAAACAAAAAAAGAACTTAATACTTTTGGCCTTCTACAGATTTGCAAACGTAAAGTGTCTATACTTATATGCAAATCTAAAATAAATTCTTTCATTAAATATAAAAATAAAACTATTACAATTACTAAAATGTTTCATCGTAACGCATAGTGTTATACCATCGCGTGTTAAAATAAAACATTCTGGTTCCCCAAAAATATTTGTCTCTCTTAAAATATTTATAAGTTTTATCTATGAGAAATTATTCTAAGTTCAAAATAAAATTAATTCATAAAAATATTACAAGTCCCAATTTATCGGAAATTATTCTAAGTTATTATTAAATATTTCGGAAAATATTACAAGTCCCAATTTATCGGAAATTATTCTTTCTAAATTTTATTTAATTCTTAATAATTTATAAGTATAGGCACCAGTGTTTTATTTTTAAGAGCGGTTCGCACCTGCTTCATAAAAGTCCTCAAATTCTCGGGTTTCACCCTTACATTAACATTTATCTTAATAAAAAAAACTTAGACATGTTCTGTACCGGCTATTTTTCCACTTCCAAAAATGCATGGCTACATTGCTGCACCTTTCGGTCAAGTGATGTATTACTTAATTAAAAATGTAAACAAACATCTATTTCAATGTCGACTTGTTTACGTCAAATTATAATGTACACAAATTTTTAAAGATATCAATATGTAAATGTTACAAATAGTTATTACGTTATATACAATATAAAATCTAAGTATTTATTGCCATTTATGTGTTACACGTTCGTAATTGTTGATAGCATATATCGAATATATTCGGGCCAATCCATCTAACGGTCTCCGACATTATATCGTTTTCCCGCTGAAGTTACGGAAACCACTTTGTTGTGAATATTTACTTGATATATACGTCTTATTCTAATTATTAATTTCATGAATAAAAACTATAATGACATTCTTACATTATTTTAATTAATTTAATTGAGATTTTCTGAAATCTTAACTTAATAAATAAATATCTATATACAAAGGAGATAGTTTGATTTTGTTCATGACCTTTATAAATTAAGTACAACTAAATTTAATTATATTAAATCTAAATGTGATCTGGAGAAAAATTATTTACAATTCAATTCCAGATTCAAGATCACTGCAATATGTAACTATAGATGAAGACAATGTAATATGTAAGCCAAATTTTGAGACTGTTGAATCGCGAGAGGAATTCGACAGTGATTATGACATAACAGCAGACACAATAATTCTGATAATTGCAACCAAACAAAGAAATCTTATTATATTTACAAAATATCAAACTTTTACTTTATAGAAATGAGAAAATGATTTGAATTATCGGTCAATTTGGAGGAACATTTTGAAAGTTTAATGAACACCATAAAATATGCCAAACAACTATGTTAAATTTTTTCCATCCTTCTTAATAATGTTGATAATTCTTGTGTAACGCATAATGTGTATGTATGTACAACATACATATTACATTTCTCTTGAAGGGACTCCTCTATTAAGCGGATACAATTTCGGCGACCGCGGCACAGTGTACAAAATGAACGAATTCGTAACTGAAATTAATGACGCTGTAAAAGTTATGTTGGTTAAAAATTGAATCTTGTTGAATTATTTTATACTGTACAAATATGTATAAACAATGGACTGCTTATTCGAATTCAGCCCCTTAGGGGATAAAATAAGTACTTACAGATGTCACGATTTCAACTATCGTTACTTGCTACGATATTTAGCACATAAGTATTTGTTTATTAATAAATAACTACTAATATTTAGTTATAAAGAATTGGAGGTAGTGTTGTAAGGAGAAGGTTGACGTTTTTTAGCCAGTTGTCAGAACATTGCTTTATTGCAAGTACATATTCTAGAACATATTTCTGACTCTTTGAATTCAAGTCGTCTTCGTCTGTAAGGTCAAACAACGGAGTCATGCTCTGGGCTATTTTTTTATATCGCTTTTTTGACTAAAGATATGTTAAACATACACTTCTCGGCATTTAAGCTAAATACTTCTCGAATTTGTCACCACAATATACCTGGGAGATCCGTCAAAGGCCAATTTGCATATTAAATTAAATGTGCTTTTCTCCGATATAGCTATATATGCCATCAAACTTTCGAGGTTTTGTGAAATAGGGATTGAAGGGGAAGATCACATTTTATTTCAGACACAGTAATATTACGCGAGTAAAGTTAATTTTTCTGTTCCAATATTTCATGGAATGGAGAATAAAGATAAAATCCATGTTCTTTAGCCACACGTTTTAAATCTTTATACATATAGTTCCACTGTCATATTTTTGGAAATAATTAATGATAAGGAATAGGTAGATAAGATAAGATTATTGCCAACTATTCAGAATTCGCGTTGCTTCTCCGGATGTGACCATAGATGCCTCTGATAATAATTTTGTCGCCGCTATATTTCCTTCTTCGCGCAGTTTCATAGAACCAGCAAATGATAATTCCGCTGCTGGTTTTTATTGCCGAACTGCAACAGTCTTCCTACGTTTAATAACATCTGAACTATCTTCAAATTGCATTGATGGGTGATCAGTTACGATGATAATGTAAAATTTTAGTATTTGTCTCTATAAACGAATTAATATGTACAACATTACAATTAGTAGATGGAGGACTCTCAGGAATTGCATGGCCTTGTGGATGCCGAAGAACTTCATTTGAGAAATAACTCTCCTGCCTTTCAGCAAATTTTCACTCTGTAAGGTATTGCGGGAAAAACGATTGTTTCATAATATTTTCCAGCGCACTAGTTGCAATTTCATCCCCATCAGTTTGAAAATGTTCTCTGAGATAGTCCAAAACACGAATTTTCTTCACAGGAAAATCTTGACCAGAATACTTTCATCATTATCTGATGTAGATTCAGATATGTAATAGTCAAACGGGCAAAACGTCAAAAATGCATCAAAAACACTAACTTAACACGAAAATCACTACTAAACGCTAATAAAAAATGATTACATACTAATTGAAGAAACAATTATGCTAAATTAAGTTTTCTGAGAACACCAAGAAAATGATAAACTATACTTACGACTGAACTTCATAACTAACTAATAAAAGACTAGATACGTACGACATTCATCCCACTTTATTTACATTAGATCCCGTTCAGCACCTCTCCGCAGGTAAAACCATAACTTTTTTTAATTACCTAAACTATAATCTTTCATTTTAAGCAAATTCACAGACTAGCAAGTACTAGCAATAAACGTTAATCCTCATTAAAAATTCATTTATACATAGCTGTCATAGGATCATAGGCAGCCGATGTTACATGGGAATAAACACAGCTTCCTAGAAAATAATAATGCCATTTCAATCCCTAAAGTACTTTCACCTCTTATAATTACTTTTAAAACAACTAAGATACTTGGTCCAGGTAATAACAAACACACTTAAGTTCCGTGTATTAAAATATACCCTACAGAAATATTGTTAATTTTGCAGTTTTTGATAATTAATATCTCTGGATCTGGCAATGATAAAACCAGCCATTCTTGGTGAAAAGTTGAACGAGGACACGTACAAACAAATACATAAGTTATAGCATAATAAAAATATTTTTAATTACGATTACGTTTTTGTCGGATTAGAGATTATTTATTGTTGTTGATGGATAAAACAAACTATTATATTTAGAAGTAATCGTCTAGTTTATATATTAAAACAGCAATTTTCGTATTTAAACTTTTTTTATATCACTTTACCATTTATTAAGTTTAAAATATAGGATAAATACGAAAAATCTGTACTTCTTTCATTCAATATTTATTTTATAATAACGCCTTCGACTCCTCGATATCGTTGAGTAAACACTTTCAAATGAACGTGTAAATACTCGAAATATTAAATTGGTACCTATGACACTTCCGGCGCTTTGGTAAACTTTTACGAGAGCCATTTGATTCCGGTCTAGTTCCGGTAATATTTATAGCTGGCGCAGAGCACGGGAGCTTTGTGCTACCAGCGTTCCAGAAAACTACACGCCCGTCATCACTAAAGAAAACCAAGTAACATAATACCGTGCCGACGATGCATCTCCTGTAATTGTCTTGCTGGAAATTTAGAACAGTTAACGATGCAAAATCGTAAATCTCGGTTGAAATATTTCCCTGAAACTCTAAATTCTCCGACACACTTCACCCACTTCGATAGGATTTTCAATTGAAACCGTAGACGACAGATTGCTGCCATGTCCGGATGTACGGTGTTTACTGAAACCTTAAACTTTACGCGAAATTTAATATTTACCAGACTTTAATGGTTTCTATTTGACGCCATATTAGTACTTTATCTTGTGTAATTGTTGGCTAACTAATTAATTAAATCGTATTTAATTCCGACATATTCCAGCTAATTTTGTGTTTGTTCCCGAGAGCATGAAATAAGTTCCACGAATGTCGTTCAAGGTTAAATGCTTCAATTGGCATTCTCTTTTCTAAAAGTAATTAAACTGAATTCCATAAATAGTTTTTTTTTATAATAATAATAATAAATATCGTTATTATATATCAAATCTGAAGAAAAGGGTATAATTGGTATTATTGTGGCACTGTAGGTCACCGTTCAATAGAATGTTCTTCAAAATGTAACGGACTCGAGTGTTTGAAATGCAATAAGTTTTGGACACAAAGCCGCCGCCTGCATTATCGCAAGAGAAGCTGCTGTTAACTATGTCACGTGTGAAAGCGACAGAAGATCCAAAACTGTAGAAATTTTAGAAAAGAGATTTGTAGCTCTAATTGACACAAGAAGTGATCTTAATTTAATTACCAGCGATATTCACCGAGAAATTGATTGCTTTCACTTGTCAATGACAAACCTAATACTCAATGGATTTGGAAAGAAAGGTCTTGAATTAAGCCAAATGGGAAACCATTTGGCCTAATGGAATTCTTGGTTAATTCTCCTTGTTTTAACAGTTCATTTCCTGTTTCTTCTTCCATATTTACATCCTTTCGTTTTTTCGACGATACTTCATTACATATATTACTAACATAATCATTTTCTTTTGTGCTAGTTTCCATGCCAGAACTAAGTTCTTCAGCTATTTTTTGTATAAGTTCCTGGCTGACATCCATGGCTCATGACCATGTGGTCAATATAACATTTGCGGGACCCATCAAATCTCTATCCAAAGTCCACGTATTCCAAGAAGACCGAAGGAAAATGATTGTTGTACAATTACTTGAAAATGGATAAATAAAACCCAAAAACCAATTTAACGTGGACAACAAAAGTTTGCAAATTATTTTCTATCCTTAAATTTTCAAATTGTTTATAATATAATATAATAATATTAATAGTGAATATTTTTTAATAAAGCTATCCACCTGACTGCTAAACCTTCCACTCAAACTAAATCAGTGGAATCGACCTGCTAACAGCTTTCTCAGAGGTGTAACGTCCTTGCGACGAAATGCCCGCGTAGATACAAGGTAATGTTTTAACTTCCAAAACGTAATATCAGATAATGTAAAATATACCTATCAAAAATCAAACAACAATTAAGAATAAACATGTATCAATCCACATCCAAATTTGGGTAACATAATGCCAAATTGATAAAATAATACATGCAAAAGTAATACATCTTGTCGAGAATTTCCTGAAAATATTAAACCTTCTTTTCGAGTCGAACATTTATGTATACCGTAAATATTAAATTATCTGATTACATCGCATGATTTCTAGATATAAAGAAAGTCAAGATAAAACTATAATATAAAATAAATAATTTTATACATATATTTAAACTTTTCCACTTTCTAAATTACAAACGTCAGTGTAACTAATAAACATCTGTTATGGTTGCTCTTTGTACCTGGTGGTACACAATACCGAATTCAGATTTAATCCGTTGGTAAATAAAAGCAAAAAATGAAATATCAAACATGAAGTGATTTATTTCGTATGTTTGTTCATTCGTTGGTGGTTTTCGTGATCTAAACGAGTTATTGTACGATAAACGTTCTTTAACCTAAAACATTTTAAATATGAATCGATAGGCAATTCCAAATGCATTATTCAAATACTTTCTTCCGATGGGACATGAACGTTTAATTTGACAATGATGAATTACTGGGATGACTATGTATCATTAGGGCTGATGGATCTCGAATATTCCCGAATAAAAGTATCAGTCACGAACAATAAAAAAGCAATTTTGATAATAACTCTCGCATTATAACATATAGGTATTTCGTGTTAGTGATTGACACTGATCCGAAAACATAGATGTAAATAATATAAAAGAAATTATTTAAATTGCGTTTTGGTTTTTGAATGGCTCATTATAGAAGAATGATCATTTAGTATCTAATATCTTTTGAATGTATGTTAATTTAGTCTTGAGTGCTCGTAAAACATACATTTAATATAAAATCTAAACCATAATAACTTTGCTTTTAACCGATAAGATAATGAATTTAGTATTTTATTAAAATTATACTATTTTTTTCCAATTTTCAAACATAAATTTCTACAAAGTTTTGAAAGCCACCTTTCATGAGTTACTGTATGGTAAATCGGGATTTATATGCTATTGCAAGTTACTGAAAAGGAAATTACCATAACTCAAATATTTTTAATTTTATATACATACAATAAGATAGTTTTGTGATGATTAAAACTTTCGCTCTACAGGTTTTTGTAGATGCCCACGTTCGAAGTCTTATCGTAGAATAACGATCAACGAGAAGCGGCGGTTTACACAAATCCCTTGATGTCGCGTACATTTCCCTCGTTGTATTTGAATGATAAACACCTAGCAAGTACACCGATAAACCGTATTTATATTTAGACTGAAAGAACCGCGAGTAATATTGCTTTTAAAATACGTGGGCAAATGTTAGAATACACATAACAAATTGTTGTGATTATTTTAAATTTTAATTAGTTGTTAGAATTATAGAATGTATTATAATTCTACACTTAAAAAAATATTAAATGTACCTTTTAATATTTAACGAAGCGTAAAGCAATAAATATTTGTTTGTAATTCCAATATATCTAGTATGGCATAAAAGCATAAAGCCAATTAATTTTCTAGGATCTATTCCGAGATAATAATTATTAATCTGTTACACTGACAGATTTGAATAATTCGATTAGCAATTAATTGCAGAGTTAGGGTTACCGAGTTACTTTAGATGTTTCCTATGTGAATATTGTTATGTAATCATTTTTAAGAATAGCTATAAGTCGTTAAAATTATCCTTAATTTTGAAAATAACATACATGCAAAGTATACACATTATTTAATAAACAATCACAGCAGTCGATTAAGAAATAAATTATTATTCACTATATTATTGCATTGAACGTAATGTCAAATATAGAATATCTAATATTAACTTCGGATAAATTATCCGAAGTAACTCTAACAAAGTCAACTCAAATAGCTTAACTTAAGTAAAAGTATTATAAGCCAATCATGTACCTTAGCATATTATAATTACTGAATCATCAGAGTTGCAAGTAATAACAGACAAATAGTATAATTTATATATACCGTAAGCGTCAAATTTTAATTTCGGTTTGCACTTCTATCATATGCAGAAGATGATCTTATCGTATACAGCGATGCCTGCTTGCTAACAGTGGAGGGAGAGCAACGGAGTGGCGGGCGACCCCCACGCCTTACAAATGTCCAGTGTGGCAGCCTCGCTTATGTCTATCTTTAGTTTAATTCGTCGCGCTCTTTTCCTCTTACTACTTTCCTATCAGAAATTAAAATATGTCGACCTCGGTATAATAAAACACAAGTGTATAGTTTCAAAATTATTATAATGTTTAACACACTACATATGTTTCGCCACACTGTGGCTTCATCAGGTGGATGAAAATCCACCTGATGAAGCAATACCTTAACACCTTAAAAAAATACTTCACAAAACTCAAGCCAGAAAGAGAAATGGAAAAACAAACACATACAATTTATCAAATCCCGTGTAAGGATTGCCAAAGTACTTACATAGGTCAATCTAAACAATATCTCTATAAACGCATACAAGCACACAAATATTCCAAAACAGACAAAACCGCCCTAGCCACCCACAAAACAGAAAATAAGCATACTTTTGATTTTGAAAACATTAAAATCCTTGACACAGAAAACAATACAAAAATTAGAGAAATAAAGGAAATGATACACATAAAGAGAGACAAAAATAGCACCAACAACAGAACTGATATCAAAAACCTCAGCTCTATCTATTATAACATTATCCAATAGTATTGATCTGCATCTCACACAAGAAAAATAGATGATTTTTATACAAAGACTTTATATTCACTATACATTTTTAATACTGTAAAAATATAGAGTTTATTTCTAGTATAGATTTTAATAATTGCTCGGCTCGTTTCTATGTTGATGCATATAAACACACAAGACCCACACAGATATATTGCGGGGAAAAAATTTCTACAAAACAGAATATATATATTAAACCAACAGTGCGTGCATACCAAGGGCACAGAGAACACCATGCCATTATAATATATATTTATTAGTAGAATAACAACAAATATTAAGCACAATAACAGATAAAATAAAATAAAAGCACGTAACAAATTTACATAAGTATGTATGCATCTGCAGCGAGCGAGCTGATACACATGGTAAATATACACAATTGTTTAGTTTCTTTGTCAATGTTTTACTAAACATTTATATGTTTCACTGTTTTTAGCTCTATTATTGATTTTTGATTCATTATTTATTTACTTTTATATTTTCAGTAACACTGATGAACGCAAAAAAATGCCGAAACATGTATGTTAGCAACGAATATGAGAAAAGAACAATAAAGAATTACTTACATCTTAATACAAGCTCTTTATTACAATATTAATGTTTACCGACCTATAAAACGTCTATATATATATATATATATATATATATATATATATATATATTGTTAAAGGTCTATTATTGACTCTAACAATATGTTTCTAAAAAAATCATTTATATAATAATTTAATTAGTTATTGAAGAAGTATATGATAATAATATGGACATATGTAATTGAATTAGACGTATAAATTTATTAGTTTGTTGTACAGAAATATTTGTTAAGTATGGTACGTTACTTGGTGAACCGACCAGTATATTTTCTGAATGACTATTTTCTTCTTTTCATTAGAATTTACCATATCTGTAAAGAAGAGATTTAAATGCTAATTATTGTACTATAAGAAATATTATTATTTTGTAAAAACTCATTTAAGTGACGTTTAATGAGGTAAAAGATGATTAAAATTAAATATTGAAAGGTAAATAATTGATATTGAATTAGAAGTACAGTTTAAATATCGTACAACCGGATGGAGAGTAAAATGTCAAAAGTGACATCTGATATATAATTTTACTGAAAATGTTTCATTTTTGAATATTAAAAGTATGGGAAGGCTTAATTAAAATTCAAAATGTTTTAAAATAATGAAATTTATAAAGTCAGTTAGTATAAAGAAATAGTCGAACAAATTTAAAAACTATATTGTCTGGACAAAATAAGAAAAGATATCAATTGGCTGATTTGAAAATTTAAAAAAAGATCACTAAGGAGATTTGTTGAAACAGTAGAGAGAGAGAATTTTTTTATGATCTTGAACAGACGCGTGTGTCTTTAGAAAGAATTATAGTTTTTATGAATATAAATGGTTAAAATAAACCAGAATTATTTCGTATAGTGTACGTATTAAATATTCATACATGCAAATAAATAGTGAATAAAATTAAAAGAAGGAGAATTGAAAATTTTATAAGAACTTAAGCTGGTTAAAATCATTAATAATTAAAGAATACTTACGATTTTGAAAGTCGTACATCGATAATAAGAGAATCCATTGCGAAGAGAAGTTACAGAAGTTCCTTTTAAATCCAGTATCCAGGAATTAGTGTTTTATTTCAGTAATATTTAAAAGTATACAAGAAGATAGAAATTAAATACGAGGTACAGAAGTTCCATTAGACGATCCAGTTCCTGATTATAGGATATTAATTGAAAATCCAAGGTTCATAAATCCAGTGAAGTCAGAGGAGTTCAAGAGAGTGTTTGTCCTGCGAGTAGTAGCAGTCATAAGCCTAAATTCCATTGTGTGTGTCATTATTCCGAAGAGATTAGCCATTTTTTTAACCGAAGTATTCAGTAGAATATCCAGTTTGAGAATACCATCCAGTATAAGAGAGTTCTAGGATCGAAAGGATTATATTAACATTATTGGAAAACAAGAAACATACATGCATTTATTTTGACCAAGGTTGTATATGTTATTGTATTAATACGAAATTTATTGAAGCTTATAGAAGCTCATAATTGATATTATAGTTATCTTGTTCATGTTTTAAATAAGGTTGGATTATTTTAAAATATTAACATTTAAATTTCAACTTAATAGAGTCATTGAATTTTAATATACGAATCTTCCGTACTAAATAAATATTTATCATGCATAGATCTATCCAAAAACATTTATGACATTGTATATTTGTATACTTAAAGGTGTTTTATAAGTACAGTAAAATATTTACCTTTGTAATTGAGGAATTTCACTGACATAGAACCATATTATTATCATCTTAAACGTCAAGTAAATCTGTTTATGATCTTTACTTTATTGAAGTTTATTTTCCATGTCATATAAAGAAGACATTTTTTTATATTGATATCTATTCCATGTATTAAATTGTATCAGATTTGAATAGTTTCTTTTATTGGAGTTCATTAATAACATCTCATTATATCTATGGAGTTATAATCCATTGACACAGTCGATAACCTTGAAAGGACAAAAGTGACACGTAAAATTATTTAAGAATATTGGAAATTAATAGATTACTTACCCAATTCATATGTAGAAGATAGTGTTTGAATTTATTAAATATCATATTTTAATAAACGGACTACATTACATGACCTGAGAAATACTAACATTATTTAATTAAAAATAGTTTCTTAAAATTCAACATCAATGAGAATATTGAATAATAGAAGGTTATACCAACCGTAAATAAGAAATTACTAGAGTCAATGTATGACTGGTGGTATAAACTACAGGGAAATATTTGAAGTTGTTTTAAAAGAAAAATCTCATGTTCTTAGTTATTAAAAATTTAAATTTGGAGTTAGCCGGAAGATTTATTTAAAAGGGATATCAATACATTCATTAAAGGTTGTATTTTATTAATTTTTGGCGCATAGCAACGTAGGGCGATATTGGAGATAGCACATTTATCACCAATATTATATTTATTAATACTTAAAAACGAAGGGTAATTATTTAAAAAAAATTGTAAAAGGTATTTGTTTTAAAAAAGTATAAAGGTATTATTTTCTTTAGGTGATTGACAACATTTAACATAATTGTTGGGATAGTAGAGGGTAATCATACAAATAATAATAACTATACAATGTGATTTCTTTATTTTGGTACAGTTTTATACATTTATGTGGCTTACATTATTAAAGAATGGTTAATAGTAAATAAGTGATATAATACAACACAGTATAGAAAGTGTGTAAGTTTTTATTTAAATACAGAGTGTTATTAGGGGTATTATTAAGAGACTTTTATAATGATGCAGACACGTAGCAGGAAAGGGGATAAAGGAGATGAGGAAGGTTCAGAGAGTGGAGATGAAACTTATCAGAGTGAACAAAATCCGGTGATGGATTTGTTGTTAAAAATGAGAGAAGATATGAAGAATTCACAAGAGGAAATAAGAATAATGAAGAAAGATTTAGAAGAAAATAGTAAGACTTCACAAGAAAAACAGGATATGAATATGAAAAATTTTAGAGATGATATGAAGAAAGATTTAGAGGAAAATAGTAAGACTTCACAAGAAAAACAGGATGCTAATATAAAAAATTTAGAGAAAGTTATTAAGAAAAATATGGAGGATTTAGAGGAAAGGAATGTAGAGAAAATGAATCAGTTAAAAAATGAGTTTAAAGAAATGGAAAGTAGATTAGTTTCAGATATATTCAAACGAACAGAAGAACAAATGGTACTAGTTAAAGCTGACATAAATAAAGAAGTTACTAAGATAGTAAACACAAAAGTAGATATTGTATATGAGGTGTTGAAAACAGATAAGAACAAATGTGAAAATGCAGGAAAAGTGTTACAAGAGGCGATAACCAGGAATGAAGAGGTTTGTAAGAAAAGGAAGGAAGAGTTATTAGTTAATTGTGAAAAGGAATTAGAAAAGAAATTGGAAAGTTATGAAAATACATTTATTACTGAAGTTGCAAATTTAAATCAACATAAGACAGAAGAGGTTAAAATGTTACAAGAGAATTTACAGCAACAGGAAGTTAAAAGAAAATTATTAGAAGATGAAATTAAAAAGATGTCAGTCAACATAAGAAGCATAGGATCAAGTTCTACAGTAGCACATCAATGTTCTAATTATACTAAAGTGGAGAACATAGCTCAATTTGGGGCAGATAAAACAGGGATACATCCGATGACGTATTTAAGGAATATTATGAAGTATTTAGAAGATATTCCATCTTTAAAACATCAAATGGAGGTAATAAGATCTACGTTGAATAATAGTGCGTTGGAATGGTTTCAGAGAATAGAGGATAACTGTCAAGATATAAATCAATTTGAAATTATGTTCAAGAAAAATTTCTGGAATGAGTCTCATCAGAATAAAGCGAAAATAAGACTATTAACAGCTAAATATAGACAGGGTAATTTGACAAGAGAGGCTTATGCTTCTAGGATATATAATCAGTGCAAGTATGTTAGCGATCTTAATGAATACATGATTGCTAGTCAATTGTTAAATCACTTTATTTTTACTGATACACAAGCTATAATTTGCCAGAGGTGAATGATATGGATTCCTTAATTGAAATATTACGTAGACTAGATGATTTTAATGATGTTAATGCGAATAGTTATTCTTCTTTACCTAGAAACAATTTCAATAATGGTAATCAACGCCTAAATAATAATGGTAGGTCAAATTATTTTAATAATACTGATTTTAAAAATGGTAATCAACGAGATCAGAATAATTATAATGGAAATTATAGAAACCAAAATTATAATAGATCATCACCAAACACCTATAATCAGAATACCCAATTACGAGGAGGTTACAATAATTTTAGCTACAGGAATGGTAATAATTATCAATCAGATCCGAGGAATAATAATAATGATAAAAGATATACACCATTTCCTGGAAACGATTACAATACACAAAATAGACTAAATTATGGGAATAAATTTAAGGAAGGAGAAAATAGACCTAAACCAATACATAATATTAGGTGGGTAGATAATGATAGAGATAATGCCAGAAATGAAAATGATGAGTTAAAAAAAACGCCGATTTTGAAGGAGGATGCCTATCTAAATTCAAAACCGAGCACGTCACAATTGTAAAAGAAGATATAATTAATCAACCCAATTTTATTACTTTACAAACAATTAAATTTTATCAAAGACCTGAGAGTATATTTAAAAATAATGAAGAAGTATCTATAGTACAAGATTTTGGTTTGCCATTTATTAAAATAGAAATTGAGAATATTGTTTTTACATGTTTAATAGATAGTGGTTCAGAGATTACATTAATACAAGAGAGTAAAGTTAAACAAGTCAAAGGTTATTTAAATAGTGTGGTTAAGATAAAAGGAACTGATATTATCACAGCGAATAGAAAGAAGATGGGAACAATAAAACAATGCTTTTATACAGAAGTGACTATAAGTAAAGAAAGTTATTTTATGCAATTTTATGTCCTGGAAAATTTATTTTATGATTGTATAATTGGTATAGATAATATTAGAAAGTTAGGAATGGTTATGAATTTTGAAGAAGGTAATATTTATATAAAAGAGAATATATGCAAAATAGTAAGAGAATTAAGTGAAGAAGAGAAAAATGTTTATAATGATTATAAGAAGAATATATTAAGTATAGAAATGAATAATTTAATAATTGAAAATGATAATGTACATGATAATATTTATAATGAAGAATGGAATGAGAATTATGATGAAGAGATGGAAGAGGAATGTATAAATGATACG
This sequence comes from Amphimallon solstitiale, assembly GCA_963170755.1. NCBI lineage: Eukaryota > Metazoa > Arthropoda > Insecta > Coleoptera > Scarabaeidae > Amphimallon > Amphimallon solstitiale. The sequence goes on from OY720681.1 coordinate 99,539,158, forward strand.
ATAAATAATTATGAAGATATTGAAAGAAAAATTAAATTACAGGACATAAAGGATAAAGTTATGGAGCATAAGTTAATAGAGATTTTATATAGGAATATATCGTTAATTAATGAAGAAATTGTTTTCGCAAGAAATTATGAACATAAACTAGTGGTTATTGATGATTCACCATTGACTTGTAAAAATTATCCTATACCGTACTACTATCAAGAACAAGTAAATAAGGAGTTGAAACGTTTAGAAGATTCTTGTATTATAGAAAGGTCTAATAGTTATTTTATTAATCCTATAGTTATAGTGAAGAAGAAAGACTCATCTTTACGAATCTGCCTTGACGCTCGCTCATTAAACCTAAGATTACGTTCTGAGCACGAAACACCTCAAAACATAGATGTATTATTGACAAAATGTGGTAATAAAAGTGTTTATAGTAAGTTGGATCTTAAAAATGCATTTTGGCTAATTAATTTAGATGAAGAATCTAGGAAATATTGTGGATTCAGTGTGAATGGTTGTGTATTTTCGTTCCGTGTGGCTCCGTTCGGCGTGAAGACTTCTCCTGCAGCTTTAATCAGATTTTTACATAAAATACTTGATAAGTATGAAGAGTTTGCATTACATTATCTCGATGATATAATAATTTTTTCCAATAGTTATGAAGATCATATCAAACATTTAGACATTATAATTACTACGTTAAGAGAAGAAGGAATGAAATTGAACTTAAAGAAATGTCAATTTTTTAAGAATCAGGTAAATTATTTAGGATATGTTGTGACTGAGAAATGTATACAATTGGATCCACAAAGACTGGATGAAATTAAAAATTTTCCACGTCCTACAAAATTAAAATCTTTACGAGGATTTCTGGGTATGCTGAATTATTACAGGAAATTTGTGCATAATTTCAGTGAAAAAACGTTACCTTTATTACAGTTACTTAAAAAAGGAAACAAATGGAATTGGAATGAGGAATGTGAAGAATGTTTTGTGAAGTTGAAAGAAAATTTTGTGGAAAACCTACATTTAGAACATCCAGATTTCACTTTGCCATTTATTGTACGTACAGATGCTTCAAATCATACTATTGCCGCAGAATTGATACAAGTCAAAGATAATCAAGAAGTACCTATCTATTTTATTTCTAGAACGCTTAAACCTTGTGAAAGTCGATATTCAGTTTCAGAACTCGAGATGCTTGCAATTATTTTTTCAATTACTAAATTAAGATACTATTTAATTGCTAAGAGGTTTATCTTAGAGACAGATCATAAGGCATTAGTGAACATTATGAATACACGATTAAATAATAATAGAATTTATAGATGGACTTTGATTATACAGCAATATGATATGGAAGTAAGATATAGGCCTGGTAAAGAAATGATAACAGCAGATGTACTAAGTAGAAAAGATGGAACTAATAAAAGAACTAGTTTGGAAGTGAATTTGGTTATTTTGAATCAATCGGGGATTTTATCTTTGGAATATCTTAAAAACATACAGAAGTTACCTATGTTTGATGATATAAGAAAAATATTGGAAGAATTAGGAGATTTTAAGGAAATGACTATAAAAGAGGAAATAATTATAAAGAAAATTGGTAAAACTGAAGTTTTTGTAACAAATGAAGAACATACTAGAGAAATAACTAATTATATACATGAAAAGTATTTGCATATTGGGGCACGAAAATGCTGGTTGATATGTAGGGAAGCTTTTTATTGTAAAAATGATGAAAGGATAATAAAAAGTGAAATTAAGAAGTGTCGATTATGTGAATTGGCGAAAGATAAGAACATTACACATCAAAATATAAGTAAAAGCATAATGGTAAATGACAAGTTAGAATTGGTATCTATCGATTTTTTATCTAATATGTTGCCAAGTACAAAAGGATATCGACATGTACTAATTATTTGTGATATTTTTTCTAAATTTGTAAAATTGATACCAACAAGCAAATGCGATACTGAAACTGTATTACAATCGTTACAGGAGTATTTTTTTATGTATGGGAAGCCATTAGCTATATTATCAGATCATGCTACTTATTTTAATAATGACAGATATAAGGAATATTTGTATAATCAAGATATTAAAGCTTATTTTTCCTCGTATAGACATCCTCAAGGAAATCCAACAGAAAGATATGTTAGGGAAACTTTAAAATATTTAAGAATATTGTTAACAGATAAACATAATAGATGGGCGAGACATCTTGGTCAAATTGAGAAGGTAATGAATCATACGCATAGTTCAGTACATGATTTATGTCCAGTAACGGTATTTTTGGGAGAAATGCCAGAAAGACCATGGGACAATCAAGAAACAATCGATTTAAGTGAAAGGTATGAATTGGCGAGGGAAAGATCAAAACGTAAAAAAAAGATATGGGAACAAAAACAAATGGAGAAACAGAAGAAGTTTAAAAGTTACGAAATAGGAGATTTAGTTATTGTGAAGAATTTGAGGGTTACTGATCGAAAGAAAAACATTATGGGGAAGTTGTTAAGGCCCTATATTGGACCATATAAAGTTAATCTAAAGTTAGGAGAAAATACTTATGAATTAATAGAACCAAATACAAATTACATTAGAGGTAGATATCATATATTTATGCTACAAGATTATTATAAAGATATAGACAATAGAAATGAATGAGTAAAACTGGTACCAGATACACACTTAAAGTATTGTAAATAGGAATTTTGATTAAAATATTAATTTACAGAAATACATTGGGTTGATTAATTGAATGTATATAAGTTTTGAAAATACATAAATATAGTAATATCATTAAGTTATTTGGTTCGTCTTGTGAAAAGTAAATTTAAATAAGGTTTTGTTGTAATGAACTAGAATAATTGAAATTAGGTATAGTAACAGTTGAACGTATTTATGATAATTTTAAAAAAAAAAAAATAGTTTTACATGGAATACTTTTATAAAGGTTGTTTAATAAATATAAATTTATATCGAAGTTGAAATTTATATTTATTAAAAAGGGGCAATTGTTAAAGGTCTATTATTGACTCTAACAATATGTTTCTAAAAAAATCATTTATATAATAATTTAATTAGTTATTGAAGAAGTATATGATAATAATATGGACATATGTAATTGAATTAGACGTATAAATTTATTAGTTTGTTGTACAGAAATATTTGTTAAGTATGGTACGTTACTTGGTGAACCGACCAGTATATTTTCTGAATGACTATTTTCTTCTTTTCATTAGAATTTACCATATTGAATTAGAAGTACAGTTTAAATATCGTACAACCGGATGGAGAGTAAAATGTCAAAAGTGACATCTGATATATAATTTTACTGAAAATGTTTCATTTTTGAATATTAAAAGTATGGGAAGGCTTAATTAAAATTCAAAATGTTTTAAAATAATGAAATTTATAAAGTCAGTTAGTATAAAGAAATAGTCGAACAAATTTAAAAACTATATTGTCTGGACAAAATAAGAAAAGATATCAATTGGCTGATTTGAAAATTTAAAAAAAGATCACTAAGGAGATTTGTTGAAACAGTAGAGAGAGAGAATTTTTTTATGATCTTGAACAGACGCGTGTGTCTTTAGAAAGAATTATAGTTTTTATGAATATAAATGGTTAAAATAAACCAGAATTATTTCGTATAGTGTACGTATTAAATATTCATACATGCAAATAAATAGTGAATAAAATTAAAAGAAGGAGAATTGAAAATTTTATAAGAACTTAAGCTGGTTAAAATCATTAATAATTAAAGAATACTTACGATTTTGAAAGTCGTACATCGATAATAAGAGAATCCATTGCGAAGAGAAGTTACAGAAGTTCCTTTTAAATCCAGTATCCAGGAATTAGTGTTTTATTTCAGTAATATTTAAAAGTATACAAGAAGATAGAAATTAAATACGAGGTACAGAAGTTCCATTAGACGATCCAGTTCCTGATTTAGGATATTAATTGAAAATCCAAGGTTCATAAATCCAGTGAAGTCAGAGGAGTTCAAGAGAGTGTTTGTCCTGCGAGTAGTAGCAGTCATAAGCCTAAATTCCATTGTGTGTGTCATTATTCCGAAGAGATTAGCCATTTTTTTAACCGAAGTATTCAGTAGAATATCCAGTTTGAGAATACCATCCAGTATAAGAGAGTTCTAGGATCGAAAGGATTATATTAACATTATTGGAAAACAAGAAACATACATGCATTTATTTTGACCAAGGTTGTATATGTTATTGTATTAATACGAAATTTATTGAAGCTTATAGAAGCTCATAATTGATATTATAGTTATCTTGTTCATGTTTTAAATAAGGTTGGATTATTTTAAAATATTAACATTTAAATTTCAACTTAATAGAGTCATTGAATTTTAATATACGAATCTTCCGTACTAAATAAATATTTATCATGCATAGATCTATCCGAAAACATTTATGACATTGTATATTTGTATACTTAAAGGTGTTTTATAAGTACAGTAAAATATTTACCTTTGTAATTGAGGAATTTCACTGACATAGAACCATATTATTATCATCTTAAACGTCAAGTAAATCTGTTTATGATCTTTACTTTATTGAAGTTTATTTTCCATGTCATATAAAGAAGACATTTTTTTATATTGATATCTATTCCATGTATTAAATTGTATCAGATTTGAATAGTTTCTTTTATTGGAGTTCATTAATAACATCTCATTATATCTATGGAGTTATAATCCATTGACACAGTCGATAACCTTGAAAGGACAAAAGTGAGACGTAAAATTATTTAAGAATATTGGAAATTAATAGATTACTTACCCAATTCATATGTAGAAGATAGTGTTTGAATTTATTAAATATCATATTTTAATAAACGGACTACATTACATGACCTGAGAAATACTAACATTATTTAATTAAAAATAGTTTCTTAAAATTCAACATCAATGAGAATATTGAATAATAGAAGGTTATACCAACCGTAAATAAGAAATTACTAGAGTCAATGTATGACTGGTGGTATAAACTACAGGGAAATATTTGAAGTTGTTTTAAAAGAAAAATCTCATGTTCTTAGTTATTAAAAATTTAAATTTGGAGTTAGCCGGAAGATTTATTTAAAAGGGATATCAATACATTCATTAAAGGTTGTATTTTATTAATATATATATATATATATATATATATATATTATATTATGTAGAAGTACAATTTGTATTTTTCTTAGCCGTTATTTTGTATATTTTCTCATTTTATTCTTGGAATGCGGCTTTTTTTTATATTATTATTGGTGGTAAGTAATACTTGAAAAGTTAACGTTTCGACACTTTATTGTCTTCATCAGAAGACAATAAAGTGTCGAAACGTTAACTTTTCAAGTATTACTTACCACAAATAATAATATAAAAAAAGCCGCATTCCAAGAATAAAATGAGAATATATATATATATATATATATATATATAGACGTTTTATAGGTCGGTAAACATTAATATTGTAATAAAGAGCTTGTATTAAGATGTAAGTAATTCTTTATTGTTCTTCTAATAATGGAGTTTCAACATGTATCTCCTTCGGTGATTATTAATAGTATAATTAGTTATTCATGGCCATCAAAGAAACTAAATATGTTCAACAAGCCTAATAAAAATAGGATTTCTGTAAAACTCATTGTAAAATATATTTTTTTAAAGTATAGTTTGTAAAACGTTCAAAAGTAAGCTTAGAATACCGAACTTAATTTCCATAGAACCATTATAATAATTCCACATGGTATAGTATCCAATGTAAATACATCGGCATTCAACCGACGCTATCATATAGAAATATGCATTATTTACGAATTTACAATTCAAAGCAAACTTAAATACAATTTTGATAAATTTGAATTAGGCAAATAAAATTATTATTTTTAAAAATAATCAGAATGGAATCCTGATGCTAAATTTTAAGTAATAAGTAATTATTTAAACATAAATTTGGGGTCCAGAGTATTTATGGCATCAACAAAAACAGTCGAAGGTCATTTTAGGGAAATATAAAAACCAGAAAGAAAATCAGACGGTAAACTATAATAAAATATTAGCGACAACTATTTTATCTACCAGGAAAGAATGGAACAGGAGAGATAATAAAGTGGTTGGGGAATAGGTATTATTTAGACGGAAGTTACCACTTTAAGACAGGTCAGTTATTGGTCAAATTCACTTCTTTAGTGCTTTTATAATGGTGCATTGTGTGACTTGTGGCCGTTCTAAAACGACAAAAAAGAAGAATCTTACTTTTTCTCTTCATCGGTAAAGTTAATTTCAAATTGGCATTCAACATAGGCAATAACAATTTAAAAAGTATATATTTTGATTAACTTGTCATATACCTGACATGTTTCATTATATGTTCAGTGGCGTAACATACATATCCTAGGCATGTTTTTTTAATGTTTTCCTTTATACAGTTAGAATAAATGATACTATATTAAAAAGAATAGAAGGATTGAAAAATTATACACTCATGATATTTCTTTAATTATTATTGGACTATGAACCTATTTTGAATGATTATCGAGAACATACGAAGTGTACATATACAAAATATTTATGCACGCCTATGCATTGCGGCAGCCATATTGAGTCACCACTTTGGACAAATATTATTTTCAACAAGACTCTCTCCTGTTCTATTCTTTCTTCGTAGTATTTTATAGTATAATCAGCGAACTCTGTTGGTTAGAACCATTTATTGTAAATAAAATAAATCGATGTAAATCGCAAATAGAAGATTCCTGCATATCATCGAGATAACCATATCAACTGTCAAGTGGATAACCACCAATTCATGGCGTAGAGGTTAGAAGGAAGCAGCTACTTATATTGGAGTCTCCTACCATGAAATCACCTAACTAAACCCCAGAAAGAGTGAATATTAACTGATTAAGAATTCCTTCCTGTGTTCCTTATTTTTTAATGTTTGTCCATGGATCCCTGATCGTCAAGAAGCCGAAATCATAGTGTTACTATAATCTGGCTGGCAAATATATCCAACTGAAGTTCTACAGCTTAACTATTTCCAAAGTATTGTTCCTATTAATGAAACCACTGTAATTTAATCCATTCACCACTCGTTTGTTTAATAAAAATAATTGTATATTTTTGTTAACAGAATTCCTATTTTTATAAATGCAGATTAAACATTCTACTTGATAATATATCGATTCAATAAGTCATCCACACATTAGAATGTAATTTGAATACAGTGTGCATCCGAGACCCAGGAAAGATAAATCAAAAAAAAAAGGAAATAACGCGGATACATGAAATCCGCGTTATTTCCTTTTTTCTGATTTATCTTTCCTGGGTCTCGGATGGCACGCAGGTTGACATTAGTCTTACTCGTGGCGACGTTGGTTGTTGTCTTCAAATTTGAGGATTTTCTGGCTGAAGCTACAAATGGGAGTCTGTCACCTGATGGTCTTCCGTATAGCTTACATCTCCAAGGTTATCCCACCTTATTCCTTGGCTACACCGTACTGATGACGACCAATAGTCAGAAACACATATCTACGGTTGCTCTAGAGCGGAATTTACCTGTTATTATTCTCTTTCTTGTTATTTCATGTATACGCGTTATTTCCTTTTTTTGATTCATATATATATATATATATATATATATACAGATTTTTTCTTTACCACACTATTTATATAAAAAAATTTTTTTCCTTTTTTTGGTATGTGGTATATGTGTTGAAAATTAAAAATTATACATATCTTTTTACATCTTTACGTTTCGATGCATTTAGCATCTTCTTTAAAAGTCAATATTAAAATTCATTTTGTCGAAACATTATAAAATAAGTTGAAGTTGCTTTCAATGTACGCTTTAAACGTATTGGTTCTTTTGGTACATCTCATAATGTTATTTTTACAATATAATATCTGCATACGTACATCACCTCAAATTGTGGTCAATCTGACTTTTTTCTTATTGTATTGTATATTAAATATTGACTCTATGGTAATTAATTATGCAACACCAAATATTTATTTTATTTTGACGCATGCATTGCATTAATTAATTCTAGCCGTAATAATCTTTTAACAAAGTTAGGGGCAACATACGCGATCCCGTCATATACCATTCAAAATTACCCTGAGCACATATTGCGAATAGTTCACGTTTTGGGGGAATAGTACTTATCCCGCTACCTATTGAGTGAGAGAAGGAAAAGAAATGAAAGTGTTCGAATGGATAGAACGAGAGAGAAACATTATTAGGGTGTGTAGGCATATTATATATTTTACGTATGTATATATGTATGTATATAGTTGAGACCATTCCATCGTAATAATTAGAAACGCAATGTCGATCTGCTTTCAAATCAAAATTTGATAGTCAAGTGGTACGCCTATCTGGAATTTGAAATAAATTCCCAGTGTTGTTGGCGTTGCGGGTTAAAAGTGACGGGTGTTCGCCTGTGGGGTGCGAGGTAATGCTACAGCGATAGGAGAGGAACGGCTCGTATAAGCTTCCAGAGATCGAGAATTTCCATCACGACATGACGTAAAATATTCGATAAAGCAACCCAATGTTGAAAGAGAGAAAGTCAATCGGTATTTATCCAAGAGAAGGGATCTAAAAACATGACCTGCCAAAATATCGTAAAGTTGAGCAACTATATTTAAGAAAAAATATCAAAGAGCCAGAAAAATTCATAAGGCTCTGAAATAGTAATAAAGCCATCATTTATTCATTTCAAGTTTGGAGTGTTCGACTTCTATAAACATTTTGTGATAAGTACGAAACTTGTATCTTTTATAGGCAATTCAACATATTATTATATCAAGAAGACGTTCCGATTACACTGTTCAAGCATGATTTTATTGACTGATGAATATATGCTGAATCTTATGTACTTTCGGGCAAAAATTCGAAATATAATATTCAGAATTTCACTATTGGCTACAGATTTTTTTTTGTACCAGCCATGTATTTTTTCCACAAACAATATGAATAACATATACAGGGTGAGTCATCTAAGCGGGCAAGGTCGATTATGCCTTTATGAGTAAAGATATTTCGAAGCGGTTTTTTCCTTGTGATAGCTCTTCATTAGGAGAACATTTTAAAAATATTTTGTATTATACAGAGTGTTCCATAACTTGGTGGCTAACCATAGTTATAGTTTTTTAAATGGAACACCCTATATATTATTGCATTTTTGTATTTCCCGTATAATTTTTAGTCAAAAAGTAATAAGATAGTATAGGCCTAAAGTGTAAAGTTTTTGACGTATACCCATTTCTCTGAAAACTTCAATGTTTGTATAAAATTATATTTCCCGAAAAGGACGTATTAGATGGACAAAATTTTTTGCATATCTCTACTGAAGCGATATATTGATGATGGTTTGATTTCAGCCGAAGGTCACTGATTTATTTTATTTATTTTATTTTATTTAGTTTCATTGCTTTAACTTATTTAAATTATTTCATTTACTTGAGCTTTACTGGAATTTATATTTGTTTTGTTATTGTATAATATCTTACATTATAATAACTTCCCTCCCTCTCTCACTTCATTTGTACAGGTACACCTGGAAGATGAGGGCGCCATAACGCTTTAACTGAAGGTGTTACCTTTTGGTCACTGTGTATGTATGTAATGTCGTGTATATACTTCTTTTTGCCAATAAATTTCTATTATTATTATTATTATTATTCTTATTATTGTTAACAATCAGAGGTCCTAATAGAAGCATGTTTTATTTTTTTACAGTTACTAACTGCATATGCAGGAAACTGGATTACAATTACATGACACGTTTTAGAATAAAAGTCAATTTTTTTAAATGGAACATCCTGCATATCAGTTCATTTTTGAATTGTTTATTAAATTTCACGTCAGAAACATGTGAGACGTTAATACTTTAAATGTGACTATTACTGAGCTACTGTCGTTTTTTGATATAATTTTGTTAGTTTTTGCAAAAAAGTCAATTCTTTCAAATGGAACAGCCTGTATATTATTTCATTTTTGAATTTCTTATTAAATTTCATATCAAAAACATGTAAAACGTTAATACTTTAAAAGTGACTATTACTGAGCTGTTGTCTCTTTTTGAAATAATTTTGTCAGTACTGTACTATATCAATTAAAACCACAAAACTGACAAAATTTTATCAAAAAGAGACAATAGCTCAGTAATAGTCACGTTTAAAGTATTAACGTCTTACATATTTTTGATGTGAAATTTAATAAGAAATTCAAAAATGAAATAATATACAGGCAAAAACTAACAAAATTATATCAAAAAACGACAGTAGCTTCAAAAACCTTTTCTTGCCTGCTGTGCTCATCAGCAGTAGTTAGGTAGTAATGTATTACTTTCTTATACGTAGTATAAGGAAGTATTGTGATGACCACGTTTTGAAGTCCCCCGATACCAAAAAAGTGGTTTTTAAAAAATGTCTGTGTGTCTGTCTGTGTGTGACCACGATAGCAGTCAACCCGCATGTATATAATCTCTCTCTTGAGATCTGATTAGTTTTTCAGTAAAATTGGTAGACCGGAAGTAGTAGTTTACTTCAGTGAAAAAATCTAATTTTGGAAATATTTCGTCAATGACTAAGTTAAAACAAATTTATAAAGAATTCAAATGTACTCAAAATTAAATTTGAGACAAATTGTCTTAAAAAGTTTTTGAAATTCCTATCGGAAGTAGGTCTTGTACTCTTATCTCGCAAGTCATGCTTTCTAGGCAGGTACATTACGAGTATAAAAGTATTTACATGATAATTTTAAATATCTTTTGTATAAAACAAAATTCAAAATTCGGACCGAAAGTACCACTTTTACTCTTACCGAGTAGCGATTTTTTGCAAATATGTCGTAAATTATGCATTCTGTATATACTTATTAAGGGTACAAAAGTATTTAGAGTTGGATTTGCATTATTTTTTGTATACATGAAATTTAAAAATTCAGACCGGAAGTAGCACTTTTGCTCTTAGCGAGTAGCACTTTTTTTCGAATATCTTGCAAAGTATGTATTCTATAGCGATTTATTAAGAGAATGAAAGTACTAAGAATAGGATTTTGAATAATTTTTGTATAAAAAATTCTTAAAATTGTATAGTTTGAAACGCTCATACATATAAGAAAGTCATGTGGTGGCCACGCCTCTCTTTTTTTATGTATACATGCTATACTTTCAACCAGGCTCATTACTAAGAACTTTAAATTACTCTGCTTGACACGTGTTTTGAAACACAGTTCAGCCCATCATTTTAGCAATGCTAATACTGCCCTGTTAAACATAGAAGTCGTAACTGACAAAATTATTGTTTCAAGATATTTCACATTTAGTAAAATTTGTAATGCCACCAAATGTGAGTATTTTATTGAAAACTGAATGTAACATTTCCTAAGCTGTTACAAAGCAAAATCTTATAGGCCAAAGCATCTTTTCAACATGCAAGCAGAAATTAGAGTTTTGATAGATACGACATTTATTACTAACATTATACCAGGGTTAGCAGAGTACGGAAAAAGCATATCTACACAAAACTTAATCAACTTTATTAAAAAACTATTAACTCTATTACAAAAACAAAGAAGTATTATAAAATCCAAATGTATTCTTATTGCATATCAAAAACAGTCATTAAATTTAATCATCTAAATCTCGAACTTCGGTTGAAATAGTAATATCCTCCCAAAATTTCTTTCTGTTCATTGGCATTGTAGTACAAAGTTTGGATAGTATAAGATCCCTTCTTTCTGCAGTAATTCCTCGTGGGATGTTTTTTGGTGAAGGTTTTGGCACACCTTGCATAGCCATTTTAGCATTTAAAAAATTTAGTTCCTGTTCTTGCACAGCGTCAAAATCTGTCTTGTACAACAGTGTTTGTTTCCCTCTTAAAAAAGTAACTTCTACCATCTCATTGAGGTAAGGGCGAGGAGATATTTTATTTAGTTTGTATTGCGATGTGCCATTTTCCCAATTATAAAAGTCGCCTACGCACATGTTAATAACTTTTACATTACTGGCAGCTTCTTTTACTGCGTCACTGAAATCTTTAAAATCGTAGACCTTACCTTTTCGTTTGAGACATCGCTCAACCTGGTGATGAAAGGAATCGGCCCCCATAAACGTGTGCCCTGGCTCAAAATATTTCACCCTAAGTGATTCAAGAGAAACTTCTGCTGAATTCACAATATGAACAAAAAAAGTAAATATTGTCCAGTTTTTGTTTTGAGAGGAGCAATTGTCCAACCACAAAGTAACATGTCTGGCATCTCGAATTGATAATAAAAATGCGTGCTGGTAATATCTTGAGAAGATCGGCCAGATATGGCTTCGTGCCAAATAACCGCCGTTGGAAGTATTTGTTTTTGCCGAGTTATAACAAAACATTCGTTAAATGCGATTATTCGAGGTGTAAAAATCACCTCCTTAAACATTTCCATTCTTGGAAGCATTATCACCTACAATCAAATGATTAAATTAACTTCTTAAATTTTTATATTAGTGAGATTACCTTTTGGAGATCTGCAGATGCAATTACTTGATCATCTGTGGTTCTAGAACAAGCTTCCTGATAGTGTTTTCTAGCTGCAGTGTACTTTTTCCTGTGGGAAGCAAATTTCTTACATTCGTCGCAGTTGCCGTCTAAGACATCCTTTTTATGGGAAGTCAACTTTGAGTGTAACTCGAAGGACTCACAAACCCAACATTCCTCGTGTCCCAATTTTACAAAAGATATTTTCAAGCTGCTGACTACTTCTCTATATAAATAATATGAAAACTGAATGTTTGGATACGTTGATCGAAAGTTGTTGTACATCATTGTAATATTAATATCGGAGGGAAGATAGCGTCTCTCTGGCGCATGTTCACGACGATAATGAGCGATAGTTGGTCTAAATGATTCTATATGTTTGATTATTAAATCTCTATCAAATTTCATCTTGCTGTGCTTTCCTTGTAGATTCGGCTTAACTGTTACTTTCCAATTTGTCTTATTTAGTGCATCCCTTACTACTCTGTCATTTTTACTGTCATATCCCAAGGTTCCTAGGAAAAATGTTTTGCATACATTTTGCTTACTGCCTCCTGCATCTTTTAAAAAATAAAAGTAAGTATTAGATCTCCTTGAGATAAGACAATAATCAGTAGTTTTTCTTTTTGTACTTTGTTGAGAGACACTGTGTAAAATAAAGTTTTTTTGCTCATTTACATCTAGTTTCCAAAACTCTCTATTTATCTCTACTCGTCTCTGCATGTTAATTCTCTTAATACACTGTCTTTTACACGTATTTTCTTTACAAGTTTGCTTTACATTATGTTTTTGTGTCTTGGCACTTATTTTTATTTTTTTTCTTTGAGTTGGGCTCAAATCAAACTTCTTCCTTTTGCGAATTTCCCCTTTTTTAGTAAAATTTTTTTGCTGTACTTTGTCCAGGGTATTGTCAATAATATTTTGCAATATTTCACTGATAAAACTAACACTTTCATTTTCTATGCATACCACATCGCTTGAAACAACAGTGCTCTCTTGCCATACAGTGTTGCTGTTATTAAGATTTTTATTATGCAGTTCAACCTTATTCTCTGAACTTGTGAAGCTAACATTACTTAAGATAATGACGTTTCGTCTGGGTTCTTCTTGTTTTTGTAAATTATATACACTAGAACGATTGCAGTTAAGTTTAGAAGCTTCGGTTTCGGAAGTTTCACTGCCTGAATCATCACTAGGAATATTATAGTCTGGATCATTAACAGTATCCGGATTATTATCACTTAAAGTTCTGTTATTTCTTAATACTTTCAAATCACGTTTTTGGTCTTTTAGTTTATCTTTCTGTGCTTTATTTAGCGCTAATAACATTTTAAAAGATCTACTTTGTGGATTCATTATTGCATAAGGTAAGTATGCGTTGTATCTTAATCTACAAAATAATCCTTATTTGCAAAACCCTTCACTCACCAAGCAGAAAATACAACTTACCACAAAAATATCTCAAAAGAGTCAAGGAACTCTTATTGTTTAAATTTATTTCACAAAAAATTACTAGCTAAAACTGACACCTCTGACATCACAGGAACACAAAATATTGAGGTTAGAATAAGCTTAGTACTGTTACTGTAAATTGTCGTAAGTAACAAGTTGTTAAGGGAATTTGTCGTAACTGCGTACTGTTTTTGTAGTTACGTCATATACTTCTAATTTTGTCAGATACGACAAATCAAATTAACAAATACAGCAGTTTTGCAGATACGTCAAAAGATTGTATGCATATGTAGGCTATACAAGTCGTAGATACGACTTGGAGTCTTAACAGAGTGATAGATACATCAGTAATGAAGTTGTAGACGCCCTAAGCTGAAAACATGAAAAAATGTAGATACGACTTCTATGCTTAACAGGGCAGAATACCTTTCTAGTAATAGAAAAAATATTCATAAATCCCGAATACATTAGTTTTCAATGGGCTCTTATATCCCAATGGACCCTTATATATAGATGTGTAGTAAATTTTATGTGGGATCATAGCAAGACGGTGCATTTTAAAACAAACAGAAAACCTAAAATATATAACATTAAACTCATTCTCTTCTTTAGTCTTCGTTTGATATTCGAAGTGAGTGGTTGTGTGTAAAACGTTTTTTTTTAAAACGAAAATGTCTAATGAAACGCGCTGCGGTTGCAAAATTTCTCGTGACAAGTTTTGTTATATTGTGAAGAATTCTATTATGTCAGTTGTAGCATGTCATTGGTGTAGTGGATGAAAGGGAAGAAAAAAGGGTGCAGTTCCAATGGTATGGCGAGGACCCAGCAATCATTTTAACGATTGCTATTTTTGCTTGAAAAAGACTGGAAGTTATTTCAAAAAAGAAAAGCGCAAGATCGAAAATCTGAATTTGCCTTGTGCTATAAGACCTGTATCTCAAAATGCAAACTTACCAGCACCGACTGCGCCTTTAGATTGCCAAGGTATGGTTTTGAGAGATAACAGAGATAGTAACGCAATGTTAGCAGCTCCGAAGAACAGTGTTGCGATACCAATTTTACTCCAACTCCCAGTTCTGGCGAGCCACAGTTAATTGTTCAAAGTGAGTTAAGTAATTTAGAACTTGATTTGGGGTTGTCAAAGCAACAGTCAGAACTTCCTGCATCCTGACTTAAGGAACTTACTAGTCAAAAAACAAAAATTACGACTTTTATGAAATGAAATGCTACGTTACCTGCATTTTAATGGAAAATGTGTTATGTGCGTGTACTGATATCGATTTTTAATCCAGGAACTCAATATTGAGCATTTTCCCTGTGAGTGGTGCTTGTTCATAGACTCATCAAAATATAGTTCAAAAGCTGTATTGTATTATATTTTGTCCATTTAGTAACAATGAAAAAGACCCATGAATATATGCGCATCCTTTTCGATGCAATAAACTACAACCTGTACGGTACAAATGGCAGATATGTGGAGATTTAAAAGTTATAGGAATTTTAGTGGACCTCAGGAAGGATTTACAAAATATTGGTGCTTTCTTTTTTTTTTTTTTTTGCAGGAGGAGAGGGAAATCTTACATAAGACTTCCAAAACCAGATATCAGTGTTGTGGAGTGTGTCAAATTCTTACTGACTAAATACCTCTCCCCCCTCTTCGTCTCGTGGCTCTCTACGGCGGCATCCGCTCTCCCATTACTTGGGCGCAGTGAGTCGTCTCTAACTTTGTTTTATTTTTATTCTCTCGGTTCTATCTCTTTCGTTTCTATAACGTATAGTGATGTACGTCGTAGTCCAATAACCTTCGCATCCAACCAATTCCTTTGCCATACTTTTAGCCTCGAAGGTTTGTCCTGTTTCCATGGCGTACTCTCATCTAACGTTCTCTCATCTAGTGCATACGAAAAGAGTATGTTCTGCATCGTCTAGTTGTCCGCATTAAGAACATGCACATGAGTTAGCCCATGCTCTTTCGTACAGATACGTAGAGCTACTAATACTCTAAAGCACCCATGTCCGGAGAGTGCTTGTGTTACATAGTAATCTACTTCTCCATACTGACTTTTTACCTACATCACAAGTTCCGGTATTAGTTTATATTCTTGCCATTTTGCTATAAGTCTGATCTGGCTATCTCCCTTCGTATTTCTTCTTTCTTTCCTCAGAAGCTCTATCGGAGGCACTATAATGACCCCCATCCCATCCGCAGGAACTGTCCTGTACGCGATGCATGTGTTTATATTCTGATTGATATTTGCCGTTGTAGACTAGTCAACTTTCTAAGGAACTTCTTGTGTTTAGTTACTGGATACAGTACTGCATATAGTATCGGTGAATGCACGACGCTCGCCAGGGCTCTTCTTTTCGAGGCTCTAGTCCCTCCCATGTTAGGGAATAGGCTTGACAAGGCTATGATAGTCTTTTCTGCCTTTTCTATCTACTAGCTTACATGTTCTTTGTGTCCAGCCACACCCCAAGGTACTTGATTGCCCTTCACACAGTAATGATGGTGTCCTGGAGCTGAAAATGTATGGGACTATTTTTCTCTTGATTGTTAGAAGAACTGCCTCCGTCTTTTCTGGTGCCAGGTGCAGTATTCTATCTTTCGTAGGTTGCTGCATTGCTGGAAATTTTTTGCACCTCCTTGATGGCATCGACTGTCTGTCAGATTTCCCTGAAGCCATACTATCTCCTCGATAGGTCTCCTGTATGGGTTAATTCCTCCTAAAGTCTTTTTAGCAGTAACTGCTCATACAGTTTTCCCTCTAAATCTAAGGGACAGATAGGTCTATATTATGTAGGGTCATCTATTAGCTTTTTAGTATTTCTCTCAATGTTAATTTCACTAAGTCGAAATGAAATTTTAAATTATTTTTATACGTTTGTTTAATCATAGGCTAGAAATAACTTATTTTACCCAATACGGGAATGAATAACGAACAGGCCCATTAGAAAGAGAGCAAGTGCAAAACGACGAGCGACGTTCAATTTGGCTTAACAAAATATTTTATTAATGTGGAACAGCTGGTGATCATGTAATGAAGAGGAGAGATTACCAAGGAAAATATTAACATACTTTCTTTAAATGGTAAGAGATGTAAAGTTTAAAAATCACAAATACAAAGAGCAGTAATATTGAACGATTGTAACAACTGAGAGTATTCGCGCCATAGTGATTTTGAAACCGAATCATATGATTAATGTTCTTTATATGTACAATATTTGAGTTTAGTACTTTCTGTATTGCAATGTTTTATGAAGTTGCAAGCTAAATATGCTATATTAATTTATGTATTTATTTGATTCGAAAAGGCAAAATGCTTGTGTATATTTTTGTTGCATTTTTTATTTTCCAGTATGAAGAATAAAAACTGCTAATATAAAAAGACGTACAGATAATATCTATAAAAGTTGTGTAAAATTATACGTACAACGGAAATGTACCAGTGTAAAGAATATCACGTTCTAATAAAAAGAATAAAAATCGTATATATGTACATACTTCAAATAATGTAATTTTATAAAGAGAAATTTACATTTTTCCTTAATCTGAATAAATTTAATCTTGTTACAGGGCAAATTACCTGTGCTTCGGTCTACAGCCGACATGGTTCCATGCAACGAACATCGTTTTACATGCCGTCGCCTGTGTCCTATTTACCAGGGTTTGCTTGTGCGTGGCCGCACTCAAACCACCTTTTGCAACGTTGGGCGGTCTACTCTTCGCAGCGCATCCTATTCACACAGAAGCGGTCAGTTTTATTTTTTTCCTCTATTGCTCTTGCCATCACGTTACCTCATAAACGACGAGAATCGGTCGTCAGGGTTTGTGTGAACCACCTTTCGCCATCTTTATTGTGCGTCGAGTTTCTCGCCGTACAACTCGGCGGAACGAAGCACAGTTAGGGGGTCAAAATTGACCCCAAAATGGGCGAACGCCGCATGACAAATTACGGATGGTTTTATGTTTCGAACCCTTTTGACGTGATAAGTCGATCGGTGGAGTGAGAATTAGATTAAGGTTTCGTTTTATCTAAATGGTCTCCATGAAACGGGAGAAACTGATAAGCAGATAATAAAATCTCTAAAATTCATTGGCAATTCTTTGCGTATATTTAGTATATCTCTTGCGTTGTAAAAAAGTCGATAAAGTAACGTAAATTTGCATGAATTCCAAATTCTTTTCTGACAGATATACAGGGTTGCTCTTTAGTGCGTCAAAGTCCAATATAGGCGTTATTAAATAGTAATGAAGAAATTTATTTTATGAAAAGTGGCACAGTAACAAGAAACACATTTTGAAAATAATTTGAATTATACACGGTGACGCGTTAAAATAGCACACATTTGTATTTTTTTTGAAATGAAACACGCAGTATATCTTTTGTTTTTCCTTATCTACTTTAAATTGCGTTTTCATCGACATCTGGGGTTTTGGTTTTGGATGACACATTGTTGAGTTATTAACGAAAATTATAAAAAATTGGTCGCAACAATGCTTACCATAATAATTCAATGCTGTAGTATTATGATTATCTAATACAAAATTATTTAGTAAGTATGCAGCCAAGGGATGTGTTGAACCTACAAAATAATCAAACATTAATTTTATTATACAGGATGTTTGTTTCGACGCAGTCAATTTGGCTATTGTCAAAGAGCGTTTAATGATTTTTTTCAAATGGAACACCCCGTATATTATTACATTTTTGGAATGATGCGTTAATTGCGCTATATTTTTGTTAATAATGCCCTATAATGAAACTCAATAATTTCGGAGTTATTTTTAATTTTTCATTACAAACCGCTAAATTATTTGTTTTCGGTTCGATTTAGTGTACTGGGTAAACGAAACGTATGAAACTGTAATTTTGTTAGAAGCAATATTTATAATAAATTCTCAAAGTGACCCCAATTTTGAATAGAAAGAAAGGACCTATTTACGTGTTGCAACTTCTCAATGGAAACTGTTTAAAAAGCAAGTATTATACGTTGCCTGATATCGTCTGCTGTAGTTGGAGGTGTCTGGTGCCATTGCCGATAATCGAACGCACAGTGCGTTCGATTATCATTTATGTATATTATGATTATAGTATAGTACTTGTATAATATTTCGATATATTGAACTGTCAAGAAGTAATTAAAAATTGTAATTATCATACTTTAATAACCACGTATAATAAAAAATATATTTATCCTCGAAA
This sequence comes from Amphimallon solstitiale, assembly GCA_963170755.1. Classification (NCBI taxonomy): domain Eukaryota; kingdom Metazoa; phylum Arthropoda; class Insecta; order Coleoptera; family Scarabaeidae; genus Amphimallon; species Amphimallon solstitiale. The sequence goes on from OY720681.1 coordinate 99,558,361, forward strand.
GTTCTGGTCTGAAAAAATTTGCAACGCGCAGTGACTAACTCCGGTCCTGCTAGAAATTTTAATTCAAATAATATTATTTCTTGCCACGGATATTTTTTTACACTATTATAGGAGATCAATTTCATCAATGAATACGAAAGAAATGATAAGGAGAAAAGCAAAACAACAACTAAGCATATCTGAATTGTAATATTTAAATACGAAATTTGTCTGTATAAAAGTTACTTTCGACTTTGCAGTGATAACTCGTGTAGAACAATTAAAAACAACTTAAAAGAAGAAGAAATACGGCTTTGTCATATTAAACAAAAGAAAGCTCAAAATCAAGGCCCTAACGTTTCAAATTTTAATAAAATTTAAAAAGAATATTTCAAACTTGAAAAATTTTCCACACTAAACGGCATCTTTAAAAGATTCACTATTTCACTTTGTAAAATTTGAATACGTTTTTGTTTTCTTATAGTCTTTCTGTAAATTCCTCCACTACCTTCGAAGTAGGTACATCTACTTTTCAATTGTTTGGACAAAACATACTGTTGACTTCTTATAAAGTAGACCCAAGCTCTCAGTTTTACAAGAGTGTCTTACATCTTCCTTGCATCGTGGACTAAAAAATGAATTGTAATTTTTTACATTTGCATTTTAAATATCTATTATTTAAATATTTCTTCTTGACAACGCCAGAAGTTTATCATACATTAAAAATTATTATGCATTAGTTTTATTGTGTCACGTTGGAAACAAAAATGTCATCCAACTTGTTCGTATCTGATACCTTGAGCGTCGCTCTGAAAGCATTTATTTGTATACTACGCCCTCAATACTTTCAATCCATTTTAGTCGCATGCATAAACAATTTCCACGTTTTCTGTGCCAGAAAATATTTGCAGTGACTGAGTGAAATGCATTAAAGCTAAAAGGGATTTGCACGTATCGAGCTATTGAGACGAAAGCAAGTACTTCGTTCTATATATACTACTATAAACAAATTGAACGTTTCCTCGAGCGGAAATAGACATTTTATTTGCAAGTCAATGTGTAGTATTGCTATTTAAATGCAGCTTTAAATGTCAATAGTATAATAAAAAAAATCCGATTACGATTCGTATTGTATAATATTCTTTATTTGATAAAACTTTATGTTTGAATATATTAAGGTAAGTTAAAAAAATGTTTGACAATCATTTTGTTCACATTGAAAGATATCTACTTATACTTTCTTCCATGCTCCATTGTCATTGAATATTTCGGTCCATAGTGACACCTCAATTAGGTTTATGTCGTGGGAGCCTCTTCAATCTGGTTCCAGCTACCTTCCATTTTGTAATGGTTTTTACCGCTGTCTCTTTGTGTTTCCGGCAAATATGACCATACCATCTTATCCGTTGGAATTTGATGACCCATCATATCAGTTTTCGGTTTCTTGGTTCATCAAGGAGCGGTATTCATGTCCTCTTCTCTGTCAGTGTTATTGTTTCTGTGACATAGGCTGATATTGATCTTATGACTGTTTTATATAAACTTTGTCTTCGCTTTGAATCCAATGTTGCTGCTTTTCAATATTTTTTGGAATTGGAATTACTTTGCTGTCAGCCAGTAGTGTGTTTGCAATTTTCGCGGTTCTGTTATTTTTCCTGTTTATTTATTATCGTTCTCAAGTATTTAAAGCTCTCTACTTCTTCAAGCTTATGCGCGTTAATTATTTTAGTTCGTTGATATTTAAACTATTTTCATATCTGGCGACTATCTATATTGTCCATACAACATTGTTGACAGGGATTTTTCTTATGTGTATCCCTTATTTGTACTGAAGTTTTCTGTTTCTACTGCTCGTGTACTTACAGCAGCCTGTATGTTATCTACCGTCATTTCGATGACCCTTATGATTTTACGAGATATCTTAATTTCTTTGATGCCCTTTATAAAGTGCCTCCTTTTATACTGTCGAATGCCTGCCTAAAGTCTACAGAAAGAATACATATTGAGGTGTATTCGTGGCATATTTCTATTATATGGTTCATTATTTGTATTGCGTCGATGGGGAATCTTCATCTTCTGAACCCCTGCTGGTAGTCTTCTATTCTTTTTCCTGCAAATCCCTTCAGGAGTTGATTTAATAAATATTTTATATACTGTATTTAACATCACAATACCTCTATAATTCTTACACTTCCATGGGTTTCCTCATTTCATATTTTGGGCATCTTTTCGTATTTCCATATTTGTATATGTAATTAGCTGCTTCGCTTTTGTCACCCTTGTTTCCTTTTCAGTCTGCTTTACTTAGATTTAGTAGTTCTTTAAAGTGCGCTTCCCAGAGTCTGTTCTCGATACTTGGAACTGCTGTGTTGTTCCTTGTCTGCCATTTCACCAGATCTTATTTTTGTCTTTATTATTGTATTATCTCCTCAATTAATTACTCCTTTTTTTCCCGAAGTGCTTTTGTATATTTCATTCTAGTTTCTCTATGTATCTGCTGGTCTTCATTATTCTTTGTTTTAATTCATTTTAGTCTGGCTTCTCTTTTTTCTCTGATCCATTCTTCACAATCATCGTCGACCCACTCATTCTTTTTCTTCTTTCTTTTCTTCCAAGTGTATCTTCCGCCGTTGTTGTTGTGGCGTCTCTTATTTCTTGTCATTCCTCTTCTGTGCATAACCTTTGCAGTTGCTTCTTCTCTGAATTTTTGTTTAATGCCTTTTGACTCTAGGTTAACAACATTGCGTTTTATGTTCATAAAATCGACACTTCTGTTTGCTATTTTCACATTCATGTTGGCTACCATACGGAAATGGCTAGTATTTGTATTCGCTCCTCTATATGTTTTTACGTCCAAGATTAGACGTTTCTATATCAGTATATGATCTATCTGGTTCCCTTCCAACGATCCCAGTATTCTGCACTTTATCTTGTGCTCCAATTTGTTTTAGAAAGTAGTGCTCCTTATAGTTATGTTCACCTCGACTGCGAAGTCATATAACTATTTACCGTTTTCATTTGTTTTGTCATGGGCAGTAAATTTTCCTGCTATTTCTTTAAAATAATCTTCTTTCCCAATTTTGGCATTTAGATCACCTACTTTTACTTCATAGGTGTAGCGTCATAGGTTTGTTCTACCGTGTCGTAGAATTATGAATGCTTTTTATCACCGCTTTTTTTCCTTTTTTCGTTTATTATTGAGATAGCATAGCTGTTTCTTAGTCCTATGTATGACAGGCACCCTTTCTTTCTTTTTTTCAAATTAAAGGAGAGATTTTTATATACCTACATGATAAATATGAAAATACTAAATGGAAGTAACAGTAATCCCTAGCTTATTTTCTCGCCTGAGGTGAGACTTCAGGTTTACCCTTTTAGCATTCACTAATGGTCTGAAAAAAAATCATGAAAACCAACATTCAGAGAGGAAGTAAAGATTAGGAGGCGTAATATACATTGCCAAATGAATCTTGCAGCAAAGTGATATATAAAAAGTATATAATAATAGTAAGTAATTAACCATACAATTATCCCTGTCACACCAACTTTTTATATTATGAAATTCAAATAATACACTTGTCACAAAAAGTATCGCATCATGTAAAAGAGTAAGATTTTTTTTGAATTATGGAATAAATCTCAACTGAAAATATTATACTTATTTCGTAAATGGCATACTTTACTTATTTTGAGATTTGCAAGATAACATGTAAATTGAAATGTAAACGACTGGGCTAATATCCTGTTTACAGATGAGTCCAGATTCTCAATTTTCGGGTCAGATAGACGTATTCCAGTTTACAGACGCGAAGGCGAGCGATTTGCACAGTGCAACATAAGATCAGCAAGGAATTTTGACGGTGGCTCTATTATGGTATGGGGAGGCATTTGTTTAGAAGGTCGCACAGAGTTAGCTGTATTTCGCAGGGGATCTTTGACAGCTGATCGGTATATAAGAGACGTTCTAGAAGAACATGTGGTACCATTTGCTCCTGTTATTGGAATAAATTTTGTTCTAATGCATGATAACGCACGTCCGCACGCTGCAAGAATAACAACTGATTATCTTCGAGAAGTAGGTGTTCAAGCTTTAGCATGGCCAGCAGTAAGCCCAGACTTGAATTCAATAGAGCACGTTTGGGACAACCTAGTACGCCGCATAAGATCTCGTAATATCGCTCCAGACAGCTTAGATGACCTTGAACACGCATTATTAGAAGAATGGGAAACTTTAGATATGGAGTTTGTAAGGAATTTGATAAGAAGCCTTCCACAACGGATACGAGCTGTTATTAGGGCCAGAGGTGGCAATACTAGATACTAAAAATCGTTTACTTTACTTTAATACATTTTTTGTTACTTTAAAATTTTCTTGTTTTGGAGAATAAAAATTATCTTTGCAATTTCCTCAAAAATTTTCAAATAAAAAAAAACAAACATCTTTTAAACTTAACGAAAAATCATCATCATTTTTTAAAAAAATTTATATATGTATATTGTGAGAAGCATTTTATCAAAATCCATTTATTTTGAAATGATGCGATACTTTTTGTGACAAGTGTATTTTAAATGTAGCTATACCACATTTCATTGTTATTATTAATATGTGTGTATAACAATGCCTTTTCGTGGTTTACCAGCTTTCGATGGACTTAAACAATATATAAATTAAGACATTTGGATAATGTAGATATTATCATCATCAGTTCATTAAAAGCAATGACAATCTAAAACATGAAAATATGAACGAATTATTAATAAAAGTAAAACATGTATTTGAAGCCTATGCGGTAGATATTACAGAGAGTACATGTGATAGATGAATAATTTAATGTTTTAACTAATGTGCATGGCATAAAATATGGCATCTACACATTACAGAATAATTTACGAACTACTCTTGGTGAATATTGTGAACAATGATAGAGTTTTTGGAGTTTACGATTCTTTAAGGTAAAACTTTATGCCACACTTATTATTCATTTATCACCCACTTCCATAGCTATACCGTTCTGACAAAGACTAATGATTCAGAACACGCATCCACGGTTGTACTACACCTAGAAATTTCCAATAACTTATTTTTAATTTATGCATTTCCGCGTTATCATCTTTCTATGTCTTCTCACTTGTGTATCATTTAACGTAGAGGTCGGCTTTATTTAGAATGTGGTAAGGACCTTCTGAGAGAACCAAATAGTAGTCCGTCTTTTTATTTTAAATAGTAATAGTACCAGTCCCATTCCATGAGTAACACCAAAATTTATTTTTACTGAATTTGATATACAGCCATTATAATTTATATTTCGGGTTCTCATCCTTCAAACGTGACTTCTGCCATAGTCCAGCTTTATCTATAACTCCTAAAACCTCTAAACTGCTGGATAATAAATTCCCATACATTGTTTGAAAAACATTGCATAAGTTTAGACACTCTTCATCGGAATATGTCCTCTAGCAATAGTTTTTTTTGTTATTAACATATTGCTACAAATTCCATTATAAAACAATTGACGCTGTAATATTTAAATTAATTTAAAAAAACTAGTAATATTTTATAGTAGGTAGATACGATCAAAATATCTATTTTATAAAAGCTTAAATCAGAATTTTGTGTAGCCATTGAAAAATGTGTGTATTTGTGAATATAATATAATTTGGAAAAGTTGCTCAATTTTGTGCAGTCTTCATTTCTTCCTGGCGGTTTAGATTGACTTACTTATGCTATCTCGCAGATGATCATTTAAATCATATTTACTTTGTGTTTTCTATTACTATTTTATTTCTGTTCATACGCTGCCTAGTATCCTTATGTCGTAATCGGTAATACACATATCCTAGCGCGCCTTTTCACCATAATCCATCTCTATTGCCAATCGGTTTCTCTCTCTATGTTCAGTAGTAATGCATCCATACTTGAAGACTGGCTCAACTGTAGTTTTCAAAAATTTTTGTAATGTGTTTTCTGATATATAAATTTTTGGTCATTAAAATAATTACAATAGACTTCCAAATTCTAAAAGCGCATATTGTTCCTTGTACACCATTCATTGAAGGCTTGTACAGGAGTTCGGCAACTGGAATGACACATTTTGAATAAGTTGCTATGAAAAACAAAATAATGTGATGTTGGTTATTTCGACATTAAACTTCATGTCAATACATGGAATTCTGATTAGAATGGAGAAATTTCCACTAAACCAACGTATTTATGCAGTGAATAAGTTTGTTAGAAATAGTTCTCTTATCCAAGCTCAAAGAAGTTTTTGACAGGAATTTAATGACTATGTTAAGCTGCGAGTGAACGATTTTATTGAAAGAGGCAGTGCATCAAAATTTAAAGGTGTTGTTACAACTGCACGGACAGCAGTAAACATTGAAAGTGTTCGTGTCGCCCTTAACAGAAATCCTATGCGATCTGCGTAAAACATTAATTGGGTTTGCAAATCTCTGAAAGAAGTCTTCTTAGGGTACCTAAAAAGGACTTACATTTTCACCCCTATAAAATTCAGATTGTACTGTCTTTAATGGAAAACGATGGAGCACTTCGAATGACATTTTGCTGAGAATTCTCAGAAATGTTGAATGAAGATCAGGATGTGTTGCTTGTTTGTTACTGACGGATGAAGCACACTTTTATTTAAGCGGTTCCATAAATAAACAGAATTATTGGTGCTGGTCATCGGCAAATCCTCAACAGTTACATCAAAAACCTCTGCATGACAAGAAAGTGAGAGTATGGTTTGGAGTATCAATTTTGGGAATCGTTGGACCATACTTTTTCGAGGAAAATACTCAAGCAGTCACCATTAAGTCATTACATATACATGCTACAGAATTTTTTGATAGGAAAACTACGAATATTGGGACAAGATAACGTATGATTCCAGCAGGATGCTGCGACAGCCCATAGAGTGAGGTAGTCTCTTCATATTTTACGGGAAATATTTCCTAATAAAGTTATATCAAAATACGGTAACATGAATTGGCAGCCAAGATCTCCGGATTTATCGGCTCCCAATTTCCTTTTATGGGGCTTTTTAAAGATTAGGGTATATAAGAACCGATCACAAAATATTCAGGCATTGAAAGACAATATTTTTCATGAATGTTATGTTTTGTTTAGAAAACAATGAGGGGTATTGAAATGTTTCAAAAAATAAAATTGCACACATTAAAGTTGTTATATATTTAGAGATTTAGTTAATTTCGTCATTTTTCCACAATTTTATAGCTTCATACCAACTGCCGAACCCTGTATATACAGAGAATTCATGTTACTTGGCTAAAGTAGATATTTTGTGAATCTGATCAATGAGAAGCTCCAAACTAAATATGATTCCTCCAGTTTGAGACGTTGCACATTCGATAATATTGTGATAGATTTAAAAGACAGTGAGTTACTGGTAAAAATATGGACTTAAATTAACCAAGGACCCATTGGACACAGTATTAGACAATGCCAACGAGAATTTGCGAAATTTCAGTTTATGAAAGAAATTCTTACCTTTTTTGATTAAAACATGAGTTTCCTCTTGACACAGTATTAATAAATTAATGCGTACATTGTATATTCACTATTAGAAGCAAGCTAGAGTGGATTGATTCGTAGAAATCTTAACGAAATGAATAAAATTAAATGGACTTATGGAATTTTGTGCCAGTGAGTATAAATAAAATGCAAATACCAAGGTCTATCGATTTCTCTATTTATCGCAAATCCTTTATATCCAATGTAATCAATCTCTACAAAGGCTGATGCGAAACTATTCACTTATTATGAACTTATATATTTTTGAATGTGCGTTGCATCTGCGGTCATTTTGTGCGTAGTAAGTGTAAATTGTCCATTGACTAACATGCAATTGACACACAATTTCAATCGGTAAATACGTTCATCAAACGGATGAAGTCACTACCTATCCCACACGTATTCATTGGAGAATTGAGTGGGATAGGCCGGTACGGCAGCATCAATACCGAGATTACAATAAAGCCTACAGCATTAATCTATTTGATATATGAACGAGGTTTGCGAGGATAAACAGATTCGAAAACGGCGCGATTGGTTTTTGCGACGGGCCTTTGCGCGCTGACATTGTAATGGTTTATAACGCTCTCGGATTTACTTTAGTATATAACCAACGGAATTGTAATTTACGAGAATTTTTTGCCCGGTGTGTGTGCATGAAATTGCTGAATTGGTGGATTGGATGCGATAAATACATAAATTTTTGAAATAACACTATCGAAAGCATTTCCTGTCGTAGTAGCGAAGCTTTTTTTGCAATATTTATCGTGTTGTTACAAAATAATCTCATTCACTTCTCCAATTGATCTGCAAAAGTAAAGTAATCCTTTCTGTACGTTTTTCTCATGTAGATCTCCTTATTGTGGTTTCCATATCACGTAAAGCTTTGGGCTACACGTAATTCTGAATAAAGGGGCCTACTTGCTGTTTATTATATTTTTGAATTTTTGAAACTTTGTATTTCAATACAAGATTCCCATCTATTCTTACATGACACGTTCTCAATTTTAAGATTTAAAATACAATGTATTTTTCAATTAGGTACCTTATCAAGTATTTTATTTGAAAACTCCAACGTATTAAAATTCTATTTATTAATAGTTTTAGATTTTTATAGCACTCCAATATCGATTACCGCAGTTATAATTAGGGATAAAAAGACGGATGTAAATAATGCTGCAAAAGTTTATCAGCAATATTAAAATTATAATACCATTGTAGCACCTACTCGGTTTAATAAGACAAAAGAAGATTTTGAAAGTCAGATCACGAATCTACATTGAACAGCTGCGAGAGCGAAAGAGAGGGTAATTACCTCAGTTCCTGGTAAGTTACTGCTTCAGTGCTTGTAATGTTTAAACATAGCGGCCTCCTTTCGTTTACTTGTACTTGAGAATATAGGTCAAAGAATATGGCAGATTTTGCATACTTATTTTTGCATATTAAATTTACCTACGCAGGGACCAATGAAATCTCTTAAAAATATGTATTATTTTGGCGCTACATTTGAATAAGTCCTCCTATTCTGAGACAAGGTTATATTAATTATAACATGAAGTAAAAATATAATTAAAGGACAAACTAGTGACGGACAATAATTGCCAGCCACTGGCAATTATCTCATTGCGCTTTCAACATACCTATGACCAAAAATTGGTTTAAAATATGTAAAAATAAAAACTGACCAGGAGTCAAAATACAAAATAGAAATTAAAAAAGTCCTGAAAAGACTATAAATTCAGGCTACATAAACAATACTTTTAGCATCTAGAAACTGAAAATGGTGTTATTTCCTATCCAAATTGATTGGTGTTGGCAATTTTAAATAGAATGTTAATTATTGAAACTATAATATAGAAACATCGCTCAACCCATCTTATTTAACTTCAATGCAACAGAGGAGGGTAAAAACATATACAGTTTAACAACATTTGTCTATTTATTGTAATAAAGAAGTATCAAAATACAGTAGTAGTTAAAGCTATCTAAACAAATGCAACTTCTAAGGATCCATTATACTTCGGAAATAATACGACACATTTAACCAACTTATAACATTCTTCGTGTGAAATGTAAAACTGATATTTGAAATTTGCCTATACTAACTTTATCCGTATTTTTAGCGAGTAAAACATATTTACTAGAAAGCTAAAATAATGTGCACATTTTGAAGACAATATGACAATATTTATATAAGAATTGCATTATTTGAAACTAATAATGTTGTTGGTGTTAACAAACAAAATAATGTTTGAAAATTTTTGTAGCGTTATACAACTGATTAGGTTTCAACGTCCATATTGCCCAGAAATATTTATTTAATTTTGTTAATTATTGGCTCTATTATAATTTCATGTCCTGTAACAAAAAGGGGAATTATCTTGAAGAATAGGGTTCTAGCCCTGAAAGCCTATAGTCTAAGATAATAAGTAAGAGAGATAATTGTTGGAAAGGTAAGAAGGGAACTGCATACATTATTCAACCCACAATAAAGTAGAAAGTGCTGTAAAAGTCTAATATAAATTATATCGTATATTTATTTGGCGCCCAACGTGGGGCTATACGTTTAATAATTATAAATAAATATAAATATATAAAACTATTACGACTACAGAAATATCCATAAGCAGAATGTACATATTGTTTAAAATTCCACGAATATATACAAAAAGTATACTTGTTTTAAATTAGCAATTCTCATTAAAGGTAATTAAATTGAATATACTTTCTTCATGTCAAAATATTCCAAAATACCGATGGAAAGGATCTATACATGGATTTTAAATTAGTTATAAAACTAATAGTTGTTGTATTATATGTACATAGTTCCACTAGAATGTACATAGTATTCAAACAGCAATATAGATCATACACTAGAAACTTTGTGTTAATAAGAACTCGTTAACGCGTCCCCTAATAAAGTTTTATCCGAACTCGATAGCGTTAACTAAATCGCTCATATACCCTTAGGTGGTAGTTCAATCTATGACCGGGTCCATTGTTACCGAGATAATGTTGCAGACGTGTATTCACAAATAATTTTATCCTTGATTAATAATTAAATGAGACGTTGGTGCTTTGGCGAACCTCCATAAAATACTTAATTAAGGTGGTGTTATGCAAAGATTTACGTAACTATACTGTGGATGGTGTGGAATGGGGGCGTTACATTTACATACATACATCATACATCGGGTTACATACATGCAATCTATTCAGGCATAAATTTAACGTATCAATATTCGAACCGAGGCATTGGCTACGGTTAATCAATATATTAAAGTTACTGATATTTTAAATTAAAGCATTTTCAGAATTAACTTAAAACTTTAGATTGATATTAAACCGTAAGTAAAGCAATTAAATAAGAATTTAACAGCTTATTCTCAATTCTTTTGGAGAAAACTACATAATAAAAACATAGTCTCTTGAAAGAACAAAAAAGAATAGACTGGATCGATCACAAAGCTCTGATTACACAGGTCTACAAAATGAATTTTTTTTGGAGATAATTTATTTTTGATAAGTTGCTTCATATAATTTTTATACCCTGATCCCAATTTTTTTATCCATTTTTGTGTATCACATATCCTATTTTTGCAAATCGCAAAATAAAATAAATAAAACATTAAAATAGAAATACATTTATTTAATTAACAAAATTATCAGTAGTGTTAGATATAACAAACTATATATTTTCAGTGCTTAATCAACGGAATCGTCGCCTTTATGTTAGAAAACTCCGTTCTGTGGAATTTCTACTACGAATTTTATGCGGATTATCACGATGTAACGTCCATTAGCAGCCTGCGATCATCGGTACACTCCATCGACCTCGGTAACGCCTTTCCATCTCCTTTGTATTCTGGTGGAAACGTTCTCCTTGCACCTCACTAACTGCCACAAGGTTTTCTGGAAATTGGTCTAGATGTGCGAATAGAAAGTCTACCTTCAAACTCATATTGCAGCCTAATACACGAAAATTTTCCAACATTTCGCTGACCATGTTCTCGTAGTCTGGATCATTGTTATTTTCTAAGAACTCAATAACTTCTTTAAATTAACCCCAGGCTTCCTTTTCAATAGAATTCTGAAACCCTTCGTCTCTACATAAAGTCCTAATATCGGCGGCTATAAAAACTTCTATTTTGGCATCAGACAACTTAGGAAATTGTTTGCTAATATACTTAAAACCTTCCTCGTTTTTGTCGAGAGCTTTCACTAACTGTTTCATTAAGCCCAATTTAATGTGTAGAGGTGGCAAAAAATTCTTATGAAATATAAAATTTTACTAAGATCTCGGTTTGTGAAAAATTGGTAAGTGATAGGTCAAAACTAAGATCAATTTCAGGTTTAGGAGGTCAAAATTACTTAAAAATAGATGTTGGTTCAAAAACATCAATTCAAATTTCTTTATTGTCATAGACCCAACAGGTAGGTATTGACATTGTCAATAAACATGTACATCGATAATCAATTAATTAATTAAATACAATAACAATTAATGTATAAATAAAATAATACACACAAATATAATAATATACATATACTCGTATGTATAAATATTTGGTAACAAGGAAAAAACAATTTAAAATTCGGCAGGTGTGTAAATACATATATCACTTAAATATAATTTTAGTTTCCTATTACACAAGGTTGGTGATCAATTTAATTTCCCCGGGTAACATATTAAAGTAATTAGGACCAGCATACAACGGCGATTTTTTGAAAGCCTCAGACCGCGGAAAATCCGTGCGAAGATGCATGTTATTTCTAATATCGTAGATATGAAGCATTCTAGAAGTCGACATGCGAGCTAGAAGAAACGAACGTTGTTGCTAATATTTATACACATGTGGGCAAGTACTGTTCCACGATAGACGACAGGCTGATAATACGATCATAAGATTCTCTTGTTATCTTCATTTTTAGGTATTGTTCCCACTCATAATATTCTTAAAAAAGTATCTTAAGTTAATATTATAAGAATCCCTTCAGATTTATTATTTTTATGATTGAATTTAATTTGCTTTCGTTGAAGGTCTACTTGTCGGCTCTCGTATGTACATCTCTTAGGTAGGTACGGTTTGGTAACTCCTTTCGTGTTATGCATGCAAGATAATCGTAGGCCAAACGTGTATAAGTTAATAGTTTATATATATATAAATTTAAGCCACCGTTAGGATCTGTCTCTCCTTAAATGTCTCCCGACAAGAAACAGAAGTATGTAGGTTAAAAATTAACGGTATAATACGCTTTTGTATAATAAAAAACCTCTGGAAGCTATTATTTGTGCAAGCTTGTTCCCACATTACAAGCATGTAATTCAATAACGGGTACACCAATCCATAATAAATACTCAACAGAGATTCCGGGACCACCATATATTTCAGATTGTCTATCAACTAATAGCACCTATTCAGTTTTGACGCTAAAACAGTCAAATTATCCTGCCAAGTAAAATGCATATCCAAAGCAAGACCAACGAAATTTAAACTTCGACTAAGTTGTACGTCAATATTATTGAAAGGAATTATATCCGGTAGTGTGGTTGCAGTATCTTTTCGACAGAACTCAACGCAACCGGTTTTCCTGGAATTAATTTCGAGCTGGTTGCTATAAATTATATTTGTTGTAGACCTGTGTTATTTGTATAGAAATCGAAAGCGATAACAGTAGCCAGTGTAAATTCAACAAACTAGAGGATTATAGAGTTTATCTAATCTTAGCGAATTTTTGGAAATGTATTTTTAGGACGTTTCTATGCACAATTTCTTATAGAAAAAGTTCCTGTAGAGGAAAGACCATTTGCCTTAATTTCTAACAACTTATTCAAACGCAGAGAAACTCTTTCCACATTAGAAACTATGTTTATGCTGAGAATATAACAATGCAACTACCACAGAGCATAAGAACATTGTTGACAAAGTACACAACGCGAAATCGTTCAAAAAAATTGACTTGAAGGGTTCTTTTTGGCTGGTACCGTAACATATAAACGGATTACTGCAGCTTAGTTAGACCTTTGACGATATCTACATTTTGAATGAAGTCACTCAAATATAATAAATAAAAACTGATTTAGAGAAATGCGAATTATTCAAAAACTCTGTAAGCTACATAATAAGTTAAGAGACCATAACTATTGAATGAGATAAATTTGAAGCTATAAGAAAATATCCTAAGCATAAGAATATTCAAATGCTCAGGGGTTTCTGAGGAGTAATACAATGTTATAAATGTTTTATGCCGAAAACTTATGATCAAAATTATATGTTGTTCAAAATGATCAAGAGAGAAGTGGAATTTAAATTAAGTTCATACACACCAGAGTATAGCAAATACTCACCTAGACACTGGCCTCAAGATACACCTGTAATGAAAAGTTTAAATGTAATAAGAATATTAAAAGAAAATGTCACATGTCATTGTTACATGACTACGTTTATATAGAAAATTAAGAAAAAATGGTTAAGTTGATACCATGTGTACCATTATTTATTATAGTTCACTATTAAAAAAGATTTTTAATATATTTATAAAATAAAAATATAGCAAAATTCATAAATGCAGAGGCAATTAAAATATCCAACTACTATATACATTCAAAAGTCTCAAGAGAAAAATAGATGAAAGAAATCGATCGTATATTCCTAAGTTGGGCACGTAAACTTATAATGCCGTCAAGTAATGTAAGGACAGGTAAATTTCCGTTGTTACGGTGACTAAAATCCGCTACATATATCACCGCGTTGATTGCTGAAATCTAATGTTTTAACTTTTCGGGGTTATCTCGCACCATAAACAAAATACGCTCCATTGAGAAACTAAATTATTCATATTTCATTCTGGGCGCCGCCGTTCGCAAAACTCAGCCGTCCGTTACGCGTACCGAGGTCTCATGCATAGCGTAATAACGCTATTAATCTTACACTACAGCCGTACCCGAATTGCACCATCAAAGGCGGTTCAAGTAGCAAACAAACACTTGCCTGACTGCTGGTTTGGATTAACGTGTGCAATTTTGTGTTCAATCTCTTGAAAAACACTTTCTGACACGTCTACAAAGAATATTGCGTTACCTACATTAAAGAGCTGCTGGAACTATCATCACTTACAAAACAAATGAAATAATAGCAGTCTGATTAAATGCTAGTACACTCATTCTTCTTACAACAGTTATTGTTATGCAAACGCGTTTACGGCATTATTAACTTTTATGTACACATCAGTTGAAATATAATAGATTATGTTATACTCTGGGCACCCTTTAGAAAATAGTGTAAGAGGCTATAAGCGATTGCTATCCCTTTCTGTTTTCAGTGTTAACGTATTTATACGTCGCAGTTACTCTTGCACCATGTTGTCGAAGTTAATTTCGGTGATATATCACTTTCTTATAGGAAGTATTGAGATGATGAAAAATTGCGAGCCAGACTTTTGCGGATATCTACGTTTTGCAGTCATCTGATAACGAAGGAAGGATTTCTCAAACATGTCTGTCTCCCTCTATGTACGAGTGCCGGTCTGTTTATACTAGACTACTACAGCGGCCATATACAAAACGATTAATACTAAATTGTACATTTTAGAGCTTAATTTGCATCCGAATATATAAAAATTTAAGTATATCTCATCCACTAGTAAGTTAAGAAAAATTTTCAAATACAAAAGCACTCAAAAGGAATTTACACAAAAATTAAGGTTTTAGAAATTCCTGTCAGTAGTAGGTTTTTACTCTTAACAAATGACAGCTTGATTTAGAACAGTTTGCAAAATGAAAATTGTAAAATTCAAACCGGAAACAACACCTTTAACCTTATAGAAAAGTATTTTTTTGTAAATACCTTTTAAATTATTTGTTCTACTATAGTGTATTAAAACTATTTATAGTAGAATTACCGAACAGATGCAGTAGCAACAACGCACGAGTAATGCGTCACTTGTGCCCGGTTGCACCGACCTCTGTTAAAGTAGTATTAGTTAATCTTGATTAGCAAATGCTCGGTTAGGCGTATATTCGTTGCACCAACCGCGATTTGTCCTAACAGCGAATTACCTAACATCGGTTAACAAATTCGACGTTTGAGGTCGCTTAAAGTTAATGTTAACCTAAAAATCTCTTGTAAAGTAACATTGAACGATCGTGTTTTTGTTTATCTTGTGTCGAGTACTGTAAATAATTATAATAATCATGTCTAGTGATAGTGATAATACAAATATTACATCGTCGTTATCATCATCTGATGAAGAATTACTAGAGTTAATAAATATGCTGCCAAGACCAAAACTGTATATCAGCTTAATTTGTAAATTAAATTACTTGAAAATATAAATACTCTGATTACAATTGCTTTTTACTATACAATAAATATGATTATGAGAATGTATATTGAACAAATAATATTTAGCTTTACACTAACCTGTTCATCAGCATTCTGCTTCTTTAATTGACGTTTAGTATTATTGTAGGCATTCTTTAATTGTTGCCATATTCTACTTTCATTTCTTGTGGTTGAAATAAAAGCTTCAGCGACTCTCCCCAGTGCTTTGTTTTCTCTTTTAATCATATTCTATCAGTTTTTTTTATTTTCAATAATATTGAAATATTGTTCAGAAACAATAGCCAAAAGCAACTCTTTATCCATTTGAGTAAAACTGGTTGAAATATCACGTTTGTCCATTGTATTGGTAATTTGTTTATTTAATAGATTGTTGCACCTATTTAAAGGTTGAAGTACAACTAAACTTCAGTAGAACATTAACAACCAAAGTGAACTAATTTCATAATATACTCCCTACCTAATATTTTATGATAGGAATTGTACACAAAATATGCAGACATGTCATTTCAAAGAAATCATTGTTAAAGTACCAGACGTCTTTATTTTAAAAATGGTTTTCAAATTACTATAATGATATACCCTAATAAAACGCAGATATGTTTGGAAATTCCCATGATAAATGTTCACAAATTTAAATCTTACTTAAAATGCACAGACCAATCACGGCATCAAACGTAAGACATTTTAATGACGTCACATTCTTGCGTTGTAAAACGCTCTGTTAACTAATCTACGTTAACTTTTCGTCGGTGCAACGAGAAAGAAATTTAATCGGGATGAACCCTTAACATAGCGTTAACTAACTTATGCCCGGTTGCACCGACCTCTGTTAAAGTAGTATTAGTTAATCTTGATTAGCAAATGCTCGGTTAGGCGTATTTTCGTTGCACCAACCGCGATTTGTCCTAACAGCGAATTACCTAACATGGGTTAACAAATTCGACGTTAGAGTTCGATTAAAGTTAATGTTAACCTAAAAATTTCTTGTAAAGTAACATTGGATATTCGTGTTTTTGTTTATCTTGTGTCCAGTACTGTAAATCATTATAATAATCATGTTTAGTGATAGTGATAATACAAATATTACAACAATTGTACACAAAATATGCATAGACATGTCATTTCAAAGAAATCATTGTAAAGTACCAGGATATCTTTATTTTAAAAATGGTTTTCAAATTACTATAATGATATACCCTAATAAAATGCAGGTATGTTTGGAAATTCCCATGATAAATGTTCACAAATTTTAATCTTACATAAAATGCATAGACCAATAACGGTATGAAACGTCAGACATT
Source organism: Amphimallon solstitiale (assembly GCA_963170755.1). NCBI lineage: Eukaryota > Metazoa > Arthropoda > Insecta > Coleoptera > Scarabaeidae > Amphimallon > Amphimallon solstitiale. Next base: position 99,575,517 of record OY720681.1, read on the forward strand.
TTAATGACGTCAGATTCTTGCGTTGTCAAACGCTCTGTTAACTAATCTACGTCAACTTTTCGTCGGTGCAACGAGAAAGAAACTTAATTCGGATGAACTCTTAACATAGCGTTAACTAATATAGGTTAACAAACTTAACAACGGATGTTGGTGCAACCGGGCATTAGGTTAACAAACTTAACAACGGATGTTGGTGCAACCGGGCATTAGACGTCATACGTAAAATAACGTTTGCAAGGACGGCCATAAACGAACCAATAGTAAGCGTTATTTTACGTATGACGTTCAAGTGACACATTTCTCGTGTGTTGTTGCTACTGCATCAGCATAGTACCGAATACCAAACTGCCTAAAACCGCAACAAAAATTACTACCATGTGACTTTTAGGTTATACCAATCAAAAAATATCTCTTGCAACTTTTCTACAGAACAGTACTGAAAAAACATTCTACAATTTCTTAGTAATCAAGATGTAGTTGGATTGAAATCATTAGATATAAAAGTAAGTTTTTACTTAGATGATATTGAATATTCATTATACTACAACGCAAATGAAGTTTATGAGAAGTGTTCATAACATTTATAAAAAAGAATTATGAATGTAGTTGCTATTCAATCTGTTCCTATTCAACGCTGTACGGGTTGAATAGCAACTACATTCATAATATTCTTTTTATAAATGTCATGAACACTTTTCATAAAATTCATTTGCGGTGTAGTATAATGAATATTCAATACCATCTAGGTAAAAAGTTACTTTCGTATATAGTGATTTCAATCCAACTACATCTTGATTATTCAGAAATTGTGGAATGTTTTTTCAGCACTGATTTGCAGAAAAGGTGCTCATATATACGTAGCCACGTGTTAATAGGTGCAGGTTTATGCGAGTACAGGCGAAGCCAAAAGTGTTCTTCAAATATTATGTCATTAATAGTAGTAAAATTTGAGACAGTGTTAAGGATATCAACACATGTATTATAAAATCCATATATAAACAATGATATAAATAAAGATTGAAGAAAGGTTCATATTTACTATTAAGATTTAATATTATTGTACTTTAAAAAATTTAACAAGAAGAAACGTTTTATAGAACGCCAATGATATTCAAAAGAGAAACCTTATAAAAATCACTCTGTTTATGGACACAGCTTAATAATAGTGGGCTACTAACATTACACTGTTTGCGTATAATTATAATCCACTATTTAAGAAATAGATATTGTATACCCATTGGTGGATAGAATTATATTTATTGTTCATGTTAAATATGAAAAGATACTATTCAATCCTAAATTGAATGTTGAAAAAAAAAAGAAATTGTTGCATCAATAGCTTTGAAATCCATGTAAAAAACACGGGTTTACGGTTGCACTACAGCGAAATTTACCCGATAATTCTTCTTTTTCTTGTATTTTGTGAATCCGTAAAATTCCTTTTATACCTATATGTATATATATATAGATATAAAATATTTTTTTTTCTTGGCCGTTTATAGCCATAAGTCATGTTTTTATTTATATAGATATATACATATAATCAATAGAGGAATTATCGCGGATACATAAAATAAAACAAGAAAAAGAAAATATTGGGTAAAGCCCGATGTAGTGCAACCATAGACACGTGTTTCTGACTAATTGGTCGTCATCAGTACGGTGTAGCCAAGGTATAATAAGGTGGGATAACCTTGGAGATGTAAGCATACACGGAAGACCATCAGGTGACAGACTGCCATTTGCAGCTTCAGTTAGAAGATCTTCGGTTTTGAAGACAACAACTAACATCGCCACGAGGAAGACATTGTCACTACAGCGGACTTTACCCAATAATCTCTTTTTCTTGTTTTATTTTATGTATCCGAGATAATTCCTCTATTGATTATCTCTCCTGGGTTCGGATGGCACGCGGGTTGACAATGTCTTCCTCGTGGCGATGTTGTTGTTGTCTTCAAAACCGAAGATCTTCTAACTGAAGCTGCAAATGGCTGTCTGTCACCTGATGGTCTTCCGTGTATGCTTACAACTCCAAGGTTATCCCACCTTATATCTTGGCTACACCGTACTGATGACGACCAATTAGTCAGAAACACGTGTCTAATATTATTTATTCTATGCCTTGTTCTGACTGTAATAAAAGATACACAGGTCAGACTTCACAATGGCTAAAAAATAGAATTACTCAACATAAAAGTGATGTGCGTATTGGTAAAAATCATGTGGGGTATCACTACACACCGAAGAAACTAACCATAATTTTGATTTTGAAAATATTAAAGTTTTAGGCAGTGAAAGTAATTATAAGAGCAGACTTTTCATGGAGATGGTTCACATACATTGCAACGATACAATAAATTTCAAATCAGATACTAACTACCTCAGTAACATTTACTCTTATATTTTATCTTTGTTATAATAATTAAAATTTAAAATTTAACTCGCATAGATGTCTAAATAAAAATCTATAACAACTTTCTTGCTTATACCTGACATATTAATCAATATAACTGATACTCTTGTCAATGTCAGTCTAAATTATATTCATGTTTCTGTGTTTTTAACTATATTTATACCATCAGTTTTTTAATGTTTTCTAGTATTCTATATTTTTAGATCTACTTTTTGCCAATGTGCTAACTCTACTTTCTAAGTGTTACGAATTTTTATATTATTAGTTTGAAATGTTAAACAATTTTAATTGTAGTTCCTCCTGATGATGTTAATCAATTGTTAAGGAAATATTGAGGATTAAACAAAAGAGCACGTAATAGCTTTTTATTGGACCAATATAGCCTGTGATTATATTATTTTCATACAATATTCAGCGGTCGTTATTTCGTTTTGACTACATATATATATATATAAAATTAGCTTTATAATGTTTCCGAAGTACTTCAATAAGGTGGAGGTTATTTGTTGGTTTGATATATTAATTTATTCTATTATATACATTTATATATCTATATATGTATATATATATATATATATATTATATTATGTAGAAGTGAAAATAATATCTTCCCTTCTTTCGTTTTTTTCTTAGCCGTTATTTTGTATACTTTCTCTTTTTGTTCTTGGAATGCGGCTTTTTTTTTATATATTATTATTGGTGGTAAGTAATAATTGAAGAGTTTCTAAAACGTATACATTGAGTCACTCAATGTATACGTTTTAGAAACGATGAAGTCCTGCTTTATAAGTAGAATTAATGAAAAGATGGTTGTAGAAAATATTAAAGAGTTAGTAAATAATAATTACAACCGTCATGTTTAGACATGCTGCAATTTCTTTATATACACTGTTCTGATGAAGACAATAAAGTGTCGAAACGTTAACTCTTCAATTATTACTTACCACCAATAATAATATATAAAAAAAAAGCCGCATTCCAAGAACAAAAAGAGAAAATATATATATATATATATAGATATATATATATATATAGATATATAGATATATGAATGTATATAATAGAATAAATTAATATATCAAACCAACAAATAACCTCCACCTTATTGAAGTACTTCGGAAACATTATAAAGCTAATTTCCACAGGATACTTTATGTTAGTTAATTATTAGGAAAGAAAATGTAGCAATTTCCTTTAGAAAAATGGTGTTAGTAACTTCTATTCATTTACCTCTGTTTAATTAAACGTTGAAAATTTATTACACGAAAAGTTTATATTACGTCTGCATTTATAATACTCTAGTTCTAATAACATACCAGTCGAACAAGGAAAAGTTCTTGCAAAAGTTTTGTCTCGCAAACGTTCACATTTTTGTTTCGTAGTTCTCTCTACTGGCCGGATTAAATGGGTTAATATAAGCGATATTACCAGACTAGTCTATTTCCTTTTCGCATGTACCTTTCTTTTCGAGTTCGCTTATCTTTGCTTTCGAACTTTCTGTATCTTGCTCTCGAACATGAATCATTAAAACTTTCTTGAAATTATGAATCTAGTGCCTATTTTGAATTTTCAATACGAGACGGTGCTAAATTAGATTCGAAAAAGTTATTACAAAAGATATCAGAGACGAAATGGCGGACTCATTTACATGAACTAATTTAAAGTAATATCGTTTTCTCTCGATGGTGAACCTGGGGACGTTTGTGTTTTTATCTCAGTTCACGGGGTGCATAATTACAATCAAAAACCGAATGAATTTTTTAGCTCAAACATAAAAATTACACTTTTCGTAGCTGTCGGAGGAAAAAAAGAGAGAATAATTAATCGAGTTTTAGGTGTTTTCGACGAAATTGTTGTAATGCTCAATAGGAAGGTCAAAGAAAGCGAAATGAAAATCTCGTTTTTCTGTCCAAAATTTTGATTGCGTTTAGAATTATATTAGTACGGACACTTTATGTAAATCATCTTGTCTCAAATTTTATATTAAAATTCCAAGGGAAAAAGGAAAATGAATCTGGTGTGAACTGTGAATTCTGACATAGGTATGTAAATATGTCTACACTGGATAAAATAACTTTTCGCCACAGAATAATTTTCAACATTAAGTAAAATGTGTTATATAGTCACTTTTCTTTTTGATATACAAAGTGAGCATTTGAACTGTCCTGAGTTGGCCAAACTGATTTTCTTTTTTTATTTTTATGGTTAGGTTTACTATTTAAAATTTTCCTGTGATAAATGTCAATGAAATAGGGTTAGTTTTAAGTTGAATTATATGAAAGAATTTTTTAGAAGTATAGTAATTGCACTTTATTTCTTATCATAAACAATAATAAATACGTTACAACTTTATTACTGTAAAACATGATCCCATAATTATATCACCAAATGAATATATTTTATAAAAGTTGTTCGAAATTTTCACGGTTTTTCTTTATGCATAGTGGAGTGTTTTCGGTGTAATATTTTGCAATTCTATTGTAATTGCCTCTTCAAGTTCATCGAGATTATGCAGTCTGTCCTATACACTTTATTTTTTACATGGCCAAAGAGAAAAAAGTCCAGTGGAGTTAAATCGGGAGAATTGGCTGGCCATCGATTTCGACTAATCAATCGGTCACCACTGCAGTATTCTTGCAAATAATTGATAGTTTGTTGCGCAGTATGTGCAGTTGCACCATCTTGTACCCACGGTTTAATTCATCTTCGTGAAGGCTGTTAATGAAGGGTGCCAATATTTGTTCTCGGTTTCCAATAATCCGTCATTTCGACATTGCAACCTAAACACCAGCTTTGATAGGACGGAGACTATTTTCAACAAAAACATGTGGATTCTCTGTTGACGAGGTACGGTAATTTGGAGAGTTGATATACCCCAACAATGGATCCAAGCTTCATCCGAAAAGAAATTTTACTACTTTCACTTTAGAACCTTCTGTAAGGTTGGATATTCTACAAATAATCTATAAATGGTCTATAACAAGAAGAAACCCTATTTAGTATGAGAAAGTGTTGATTTTCACTCAGCGGTGAAACCAAACATTAAATTAATATAAAGTAATACATCATTTTCAATAGATTCACTGCTCAACTAGTTAGCTGGTGTCAGTCTTAAGCTTGTATACTTAATAACCAAGTTGTCAAAAATTTCTAGTTTATGTAGAAGTTCCTACAACAAGGGAATATGATGGAACGCATAAGAGAGGCATTTAGAAATGTACCCCGTGAAACATTACACTCATTCAGCAGAATTTCACCAGGTGGCTTCATTTATCTAATGAGTGACATTGAAGGGCATCTGAAAGATATCATAGATTTATTTGCATTTACTATATACATTTCCTTTATTTTTGATTTACTGTGCTATAACTTTCGTTAATTAAAATTTCTGTTGTGGTTTATAATTAGTATTTATTTAAAATAGCGCAAACTTTTTATACTATTGCTGAGTGAAAATCAACTGTTCCTCATACTAAATGAGGTTTCTTCTTGTTGTAGACCATTTATGGATTATTTGTTGAATATCCGACCTTACAGAAGGTTTTAAAGTGCAAATTAGCTACTAAAAACACAAGCATTTTTCATTAATTCAACTTTAAAAAGAAATAATTAACAAATGATCTACCCTAGGTGTATTAAATGCAGTATCAATAGAAAGCGTAGTAAAAGGGATTTTTAATGAGTTGAAAATATACAGGGTGTTTTATTTAAAAAGTACGAGATTTCTTCGATTTTGCGAAATTGTGAACATTCCGTATAACGCGAACAGTTGCAGAATTTATTTCATGTAGCAACGAAACTCAATACTAGTAAAAAATATTTTATTCTCTTGGTTTCGGATCTTTTGTTTTTCCATATGCAGAATTGCCTACTGAAATGTATTAATTTATCAAGTAAAATAATTATTAACACAGAAACTATCAACTTTAGACCCATACAGCATTATATCGATGTAACCAGCTTCAAACGCGGATCATTTTATCTATTAGTATACAGGTGTTCCATTAAAAAAAAGCATCTTTAGTCTGGCATTTCCATCTGGAGCAACCTGTATAAACCAAAATATTTTTAAAACGTATACTTTTTATAGTGCGCAAGAATATCCGATGACTAAATATTTGACTAACTTTCAAATAAGCATGTAATCTTCCGTCCCCGCTTCGTTGTCGGACCGTGTATATAATTATACGAGAATACCTCGGAGAATACTTTTGTATACCACACAAACGTATAAAAAAATGAGGTGTGGCCACTACACGACTTTCTTATACGTATGAAATTGTTACTTCCGGTCCGAATTTTGAAATTTCATTTATACAAAAAAATATTCCAAATCCAACTCAAAATACTTTTGTTCTCTTCAGAAATATATACAGAATGCATAATTTACGACATATTTGCAAAAAATCGTTATTCGGTAAGAGTAAAAGTGTTAGTTCCGGTCCGAATTTTGATTTCTTTTTTATACAAAAGGTATCGAATATTAAGTTTTAAATACTTTTATACTCGTAACGTACCTGTCTAAAAAGCTTGACTAGCAAAATATTTGCAAAAAACTGATTTTCGATAAGAGTAAAAAACCTACTTCCGGTAGGAATTTCGAAAAACTTTTTTAATAAAGTTGTTCACAATTTCAATTTTAAGTACATATGAATTCTTTATAAATTTGTCTAAACTTAGTAGTTGACGAAATATTGGCAAAATTCGATTTTTTCGCAGAAGTAAACTACTACTTCCGGTCTTGCGATCTTGCTCAAAATCTAATCAGTTCTCAAGAGGGAGATTATACAACCAAATGCAAAATTTGGAATAGCTAGCTATAGCGGTTTGACCGCTATCGTGGTCACAGACAGACAGACAAACAGACAGACAGACATACAGACATTTTTTAAAAACCACTTTTTTGGTATCACGGGCCCTTCAAGACGTGGACATCTGCAAAGATCTTGAGGTCGAAAATTTTCATCATCAAAAATTCGTATGTTGGCCACACCTAATATTTTTAAGTAATGCTAACACACCATACAGGTAATAATACGTTCAGAAATTGTTTATAGGGTAAACCTGGCAATTGTGCCCCACCATTCGAAAAATTGAAATAATAAACGGTGTTATTTAAAACATGTTTATTAAAGTGATTAGTCTTAACCTCCGACTCAATAGGTATAACAAAAACAAAACAAAACTTCTTAAAAGTAATTAAAATAGCTGAGATCAACGATTTCTTAAAGTCTAGGGTGGGGCACATTCCACGGATACATCAGTCATATGTGCCCCAATAAAGCCTCTCATTTTTTAGTCTTCTTGCCTTTTCCTTTTCCTTTATTTTGGTCACCGCACTTGTTGCATTTCTCTGGAAAGTTTGAGCAATCTTCATGCAACCAGCCAGAACACTGCAAACACTGGATCCAGTCACTTTTTTTCTTTGTATGGAAGTAAGATTCGAGACATTCTACACAAGTGTTTTCATTTTCAACAGAACATTCTTCACTTGATTCACTGAGCTGTAACTCTTCTTCACTTTCCGATGATGAAGACACTTTTGCAACATTCTTCTTACGTTTTGCTGGTGCTGCCAAGTGTTTCTCCTGCGACTTCTTTTTGTCTTCAAAGAGTTTACGAGTTGCTAAATGTGTTTCTGATGTCAAAATCTTAACATTCTGTTTCCTTTTACTGGTTTTATGACGTAAAACAGGCAAAGGACTCACTATTTGTAAGGTCTTAGTTGGTGTTTCTTTCTGTAAAACATTAGAAGCGTGTGCAATCTGGTCACTCTGATTTATTGAAGATGTTGAAGTACTCGGCAAAGAAAGGTCATTCTTTTGAATATTGTCAGGACTGTTTCTAACTGCTGCATCAGAAACGCTGAAGAAATAGTCAGGAACAATGTTTGGATCCTAGGGATATATCCCTGTTGCTTTAAATCCTGAAACACCGATTGCTGGAATTGCAGAGTTGTACCAGGCTTCACCAATTAGTTTTGAAATGTGGTGTCGGTTTAAATTCCTTTCTTTGTTGTTTATAAACCAAGTGGTTACTGCTTTGGATAGGTAGCTTTTAAAAGGCTTGAAAAAACTTTTGTCTAAAGGTTGTAGAGCCTGAGTAGTGTGGCTAGGTAGACAAAGCAAAATTATTTCGTTTTCTTTAGCTAACTGTAGCATTTTATATGAATTCGAATGGGAGGAATGGCCATCAAGAATCAGAAGAACTTTCCCGTCTGACTTTCGTGGAATAAAATGATCTTTCAACCAGTTGTAGAATAGATCAGCGTTGATGTAAGATGATTTTTGATTCATAAAAACATCTGATCCTGGCGGCAGCCCTTCAGAAAATTCAAGTTTTTTGTATTTACCTTTAAATATCAAAACGGGGGGAAGAAAAGTGCCCTCAGCATTGCAGCATGCAATTATAGAAATATGTTCACCTTTTTCAGCGCTGGTTACAGAATTAACACATTTTGCACCCTTGCTAGCTACTACGATTCCAGTTTTATTGTTAATTTGAATGCCACTTTCGTCCATGTTGAAAATTCTTTCAGGCTTACCAATTAAATCATTTTCAGTCAACACTTTCAGCAACATCTCAAAATAATTATTGACATCCTGTCGATTCATACCAGTAGCTCTCGCCAGAGACAGGCCTTCCGCTTTTCTTTTACTTAGCTCTGGATGCCTCTTCATGAACCCTTGGAACCAATCCCATCCAGCTTGTTTTTTCTCCTTATTGAATCGATGAGGTAATTCTAGTTTTTCAGCAAAGTCGTAAGCAATAGACTGCAGTCTTGTTTGTTCTAGAGGAAATCCGATGGATTCGAGACGTTTGATGTGAGCTACGAGTCTCAATTCATTTTCATGTCCTAATTCCGAAGGTCTACCTATATTCTGCTTGCTATCCCAGCCTTTCAGGATGTGTCTACGTAAGGTTCTTGATGGTATTTCATATGTCCGGCTAGCTTCATTAACTCCCATTTTCTTGCTCATGACATCTTCTATAGCTTTTTTCATATTTTCTTCTGTCCATTTTCTTGGATCTGTAGCTTTTTCCTTCCCCATTTCCTAAAATAAAATAACCAATCAGAAATACTTAAAAATAAAAATATAAAACTAATACAGACGTGGGGCACATTACCCGAAAGAAATCGGGGCGCATTAGCCAAAGTTCAGTATAACGTGCCCCACTTGATTTCAAACAAAAAGTAGGAAGAACGAAACGCAATTGTAGGTACACAATAGTTCAAAGAGGTTAGCTTTAGAATAAAACTTTAAAAATGGAAAAAAAACATGAAGCAAACACTTTAACTCAATGTTACAACAGACACAAAACATTTTCAGACTATGATACATACCTTGTGACCACTTTTTCTTCGTAAAAACAAATAAATAACAGCACTGAGTTGTTTACATCGACGCCATACTTCTATTACTAACCCGCACGGACCAAATTAGCGCCAAATTCAAAATGCATCTGTCAGTTCTGCGAGTGGGGCACATTATCGACTGGGGCACGTATGCCTGATTTACCCTTATAATTGAATTTATTTATTTTGTTACAACTATTTCAATAGTTCTACAATCACATAAAAGTTTATTATTTAATACTTTGAAGAACTTATATCAACTTAGGGCGGCTAACATATTTAAAATGGCTCCTTATTAAAAAATTTCCATAGATATTTTCAAAGAATTTCAGAATTAGTTGTTGAACAAATATCTCCGTGAAAAACCAATTTAAAAGTTCTTTCCGTCAGATCGTAAAATTCGAACTCAACATCGACATACGCATACATTCCGAGATACGTCACTTCACTCCCAATATCGGTTTTATCACCTTTCAAAGTTGAATTGCTGAACTTCCTGGGCATAAAATTATCTAACCGAAATATCAGTTCGACACGAGAAAAAGAAAACGCTTACATTACTTGCACTAGGAGAAAAAGTGAGCGAGGTTTAATGGTTTATCGGTTTTATGAATGGTACTATAGGGATGATTTTACTTTCTTATACGTAGTATAAGGAAGTATTGTGATGATGAAAATTTTCGACCTCGAGATTTTTGCAGATGTCCACGTTTTGAAGTCCCCTGATACCGAAAAAGTGGTTTTTAAACAATGTCTGTGTGTGTGTCTGTCTGTCTGTCTGTGTGTGTGTCTGTGTGTGACCACGATAGCGGTCAAACCGCTGTAGATATCAATTCCAAATTTTGTATTTGCGTGTATAATCTCCCTCTTGAGATCTGATTAGTTTTTCAGTAAAATCGGTAGACCGGAAGTAGCAGTTTACTTCGGTGAAAAATTCGAATTTTGCCAATATTTCGTCAATTACTAAGTTTAAACACATTTATAAAGAATTGAAATGTACTCAAAATTAAATTTGAGACAAATTATCTTAAAAAGGTTTTTCGAAATTCCAACCGGAAGTAGGTGTTTTACTCTTATCGAAAATCAGTTTTTTGCGAATATCTCGCAAGCCATGCTTTCTAGGCAGGGACATTACTAGTATAAAAGTATTTACATTATAATTTTAAATATCTTTTGTATAAAAAACATTTCAAAATTCAGACCGGAAGTACCACTTTTACTCTTACCGAATAGCGATTTTTTGCAGATATGTCGTAAATTATGCATTCTATATATATTTATTAAGAGTACAAAAGTATTTAGAGTTGAATTTGCAATATTTTTTGTATACATGAAATTTCAAAATTCGGACCGGAAGTGGCACTTTTACTCTTAGCGAGTAGCACTTTTTTTCGAATATTTTGCAAAGTATGCATTCTATAGCGATTTATTAAGAGAATGAAAGTACTTAGAATAGGATTTTGAATAAGTTTTGTATAAAAAATTCTTAAAATTGTATAGTTTGAAACGCTCATACGTATATGAAAGTCGTGTGGTGGCCACACCTCATTTTTTTACTTTGAAACCAAGCATATTACATTAATAATTTTAACGTAGCATTGTATCTAAATAGATAATATTCAAAATAGTCGATTTTAATAGAAATCATTATTATTCATCATTGACAATCAAACGAAATATGCACGATTCAAAACGTATCTAAAGGTATAATCCCCGTTGTCAAATAGGCTTGTAACTTTATGTCAATACTACACTTGCAATATTAGATAGCACACTATATTTAAAATTCAAATGACAGAAAGAGTGAGAATAATTAAATAAGCACTAATCAAATTAATTTATTAAAATGTTTCACAAAGAACTGTAATTTTGGCAATAAACTCTTTCTTTAAATTTACAAACTATGTTGCAACAGTGTTGGTACTAAATAACTAAATAAAAGTTAAATAAGACTTTGATGAGAATCACATACTTGTACATGGTTATAATTGAATAAATAACATGACAACACATCTTTATTTGCAATGGACTACTAAGTCTCTCTAGCTTGGGCACTAAGTATTCTCAATCTTAACATTTAAGGAACCCTCGTCAATCTGGTCCAGCCTTTATGTAATGTCTGTTAATAACAGTATCACCAATAGTTATATATAAGCCATGTCTGTGACTACTGTGGCCAAACTTATACAGCCCTTGTATTCATTTATATATTACATATTTAAATACAGTCCAGATTTACAGCTTGACATGTGTTTTCTATAGAAAAGTGACAATACTGTTGATATCATTTTAGCTAGAACTATTTCAGAAAATAGTGGAGCTGAAGATTGCAATATTTAGAACTTGCTATATATTGTCGTAATGTATTACATGGATGACCATTATAATTATTATAAAAATTAGCAAACCTACAAATTACTGCCACTAACTTGAACGGTAGGATATGATACTGCCACGGCGTGAGGCCTTCAACATTATAGTCACGGACCGCTAAGAACGCAAAGAGAGTTTTGCTCTGAGGGAGCACTCTTTAGCTTTTAAGAAAAAATAGGAAACGATACCTACCTTGACTAATTCTTAGGACCTGGAGGAACACATACTGGTTCGGACAAATGACGTTAAGATAAGGTAAAATATGGGCGACAGTTTTTTTTTTAAAAGAAGTAACAAACTTCCTAATACAGTACCTCACACAGGAAGGTGTGATGCTAGATACAGAGAAAACAAGGCGTTTATATTTACAAAAAAATATATATTGTAAAAGTATACCATAGAATGCAATTTCCCCAAATTTACAAATTTGTGCACATGTGAATGAATTCTATAAAGTTAGATACAATTTTTTTTGAAATATGGTAGATAAAAGCAACGATAAATAATAATAACAAATATACAGATAAACTTCAAATAATTACTGACCAGAAACAAAAAAAGGAGGAATATCATCCTATTTTGTATGCTACGTCTACTTGCCTGAGCTTCTATCCATAAATTTTGGCTGATGTTAAATTTACCTAAAACAAAGCTGTGCAAATGAGAGCTTTTGTAAGCTCACGCCATCAGCACACTAGCTCATTAAAAAAATCAAAAAAAAAACCTCTGATTCGACTTGAATACATTAAGCTTGATTAACTGTAGGTTCACAAAAAAAAAATACTAGGCATATTTTAAAATTAATTAATTCACAAAAATAATCATGGTATATTCTACGTTGATGATATCGGAAAGTTATAAAAAATGAATTAAGATGTGGCCGATGATAGCAGATCCAGTTCACCAGATGACGAGATTTTTTTAAAGCATTAAATAAATTAACAACTTCGTAGATTTATTTAAAAAAGAATAATAGGGGGAATACAATACTAATTAAAACATTAAAATTCTTTTATGAGAGGGATGCGGTAATTATAGAAGAAAAATTTTAACCAAACGCAGGGGTGTCGCTCTTTAAATTTTAGAAAGCTTAAGACAAAAAGATACATATTAAATTATAGAAACACGAAGCAAAATAAATTTATTTAGGTAACAACCTTTAATACACTGGAATTTTATTTCTATACAATTTCATCACCACTTAACAACTTTTATTTAACATTAATATTCTCGCCAAAGTCTACTTGTTCACAGAGAGAGAAAGATAACTTGTTTTGTCGCGATCACCAAGAGAAGAGAAATTTTTACTTCTTGAATCCATATCCCCGCTGTTTTCAAGGCGCACGCTCTTTTAAAGTTGTTTAAGTCAAGCGCAGTTAATGTTTATAACCATCTAAAAATGCAGATATACACCAGGAGCAATAAAATTAGGCCAAATAATATAATAATTTAAGTAACGTAATTTGGCAAAGTTACCGTTACAAAGGCTGTCGTGGAACTCCGAGTTGCACAGATTACATTTCTTCTTGCAAAGGCACTTATTTGTCTTACATTTCCTCTTCCATGAACAAACCCTGGCCTGTTCGTAAAGCCGCTTTCGTAGCAACAGTTCTTAAAGAGAACATTTATCTCCGGCTCTCCTTGAAGCAGCAAGAAGTTTTGTTTTAGACACGGCGAATTCTGAACTGAGAAAGCTATCTGACTAAAATGACTGTGATATATGGCATTCGACAATATTGAAACAAATTCAACAATACATACCTGCAATACAATTTGCCGAACATCCCATATTGCGTTCCGATCCCATTCAACCTTCTTCAGAGAATCACTCCAATAATATTGCGGAGATCAGCTTTTGCTCTGTCGACATCGGAAATATGGGATATAATTAAATTATCTCCCCTTTCCACAGGAGTATGTATTGTATCAGAAGCCATTTTCATTCCTTTGTCCTATTTGGCCAAGTTTATACGAGACTCTTCTCTGGCAGCTGTAATTTGGGACAGTCGATTTGTATTAGTTATTAGTTATCTGAATCTTCTTGTCTGGCTGCTGTGTTCTAGTCTGTCCATTCAAATTAGGTTCAGCTAATACCTCGTTTTAGTTAGGTACCAGACGATAATAAACACAAACTTCGGCGTGACAAGTCTCACAAACATTTTCTTATCTAAATAGTGCTTAACTTACACATAGATATACAGGGTGTCCTAGAAATAAAAAGATGGGAGTAGCAGAAATCGGAAGCTAGATTGTGTAAAAACGTACCCTCAAAATATCTATCTTAATTCGTGTGCAGACGGCAGAAAAAAAAGAATAAAAAATTCAATTGGCCTTACGCCGACCCTGGACTAAATATCCACCTGCTTCACCTTCACAGTCGGTCCTTTTCAGGACCACTATATTACTCGTGTTAAAAAAAAGGAGGAGGAATAGATACATCATAATAAATATCAAACCATTAATTACTTTAACTTTACACCTGCTAGAAAAAAATAATTACATTCTTGATATTTACTACGACTTATTGAATATTCTAAAATTATAATCATCAGCTGTTTCCGACTACAAACACAACCTTCCTATTTTAAAAATAAAAACATTCTTTTATTGTCTGCAATAAAGTGCGTCACCCATCTGGGTCAACAACCGACTACATAGCTGACGCATGGGGCAAAAAATATTGTATATGAATGAGTACGATTTAACGTTTTTTTCCCGTTTTATACAAATAAAAGCGTATTTTTCCATGAATGCGTGTTCGTTTCTATTTACAAATGAGCATTCTTACGTGTATTTATAAACGTACATTCTGTGCCAGGTCCGTAATGTAATTTTTTTATCTAAAAAACAACATAGAAAATTAAATTTTTAATTTCTTCGTTATTGCGGTATATTTGGGCCTGTTCCTGTTCGGACTTTACATACCTGCTACTCCGTCTTTTTATTTCTGGGACACCCTGTATATTTAGAATAAACAGTTTAAAGAAATTTATTCTAGGTTTCTAACACATATACTTTGGAAATAATTAATATTTCTATTCAAAATTATAAAATATTTCAATTTGCCTGTACTACTACAAACACATATGCATGAATGATGATATCAACACATCATTAAGTCATTCCGAAAGCCGATAAGAAAGTACCCAAGGAACCAATTTAAGCATTATAATAGAAACTAATAACGGAAATAGTTGCCCGGCGCAATAACAATTATCAAATTAAACGCACCTGTAACAGTTACTCTTCCCCTTACGTTCTCGCCAAATATTCTTTGACAACACTAACTGCAGCAGGATATGAAAACGTACCCTGATGAGCCGTATCCCTTTAATCCTTAACGATCCCACGATCCTAAATGCTGCAATTACATAAATTCGACCGGGTCTCACCCTCCAGAAACGACCATATTCCTACACAATAATATCGGATAATTCAATTTCCCTTTATGCTGTATTTACACGAGCGCTTACATAATTTAGATCCACTGGGAGAGAAATAACGAAAAAAAACACACAAGAAACAAACGATGGCCGTTTAATGCTTGATTTGTTTTATTAACGCCAGCAATATGCTAGTAGTGTGGTAGTGATGCCGTACGGAAAATTTTATGTTTCGCGATTAAATACGCACCGAGATTTTCCGAACAAAGAGGAAATTACCGTCATCAATCATGAGCCAGTGTTTGCTTGTATGAGTGTGTGTGTGTGAATGCATAGACCCAACTTCACTAGAAGGGTGAACATACAGCTTCTATACAGATATACCCCAACCCATTCTACCTACACAACGTTTTAAACTAATTACCTTATTAAATTTTTCTTAAGTTTTTTCTTTTGAGTAGAGTGGTAATTTACATATATAATTAATAAAAGAAATATACAATCTAGATAAACCACATGTGTAATTATGAAGAAATAAGAGAATTTTGCAGTTGTCATTAGCACTTAATGAGTTATGTCATGAATTTATAATACTCAAATTAACAATTTAAACTGCTAATTATTTACCCCTTTATTACTATTAGACAGCTTTGTTATTAGTTGTATATGATTTAGAATATTTTCAACTTTTCATTGTCTTTTGTTCTTCCATTCGTAGTAGCATAAAGTACTCGAAGGAAATTTAAATACTTAACATTGAATAACGTGAACCCGGCTTCTGTATTCTATTCTTAGAATACGTCTGATTGAAATTAAATAAGAGTATGCAGTTTTGAAAATATATTTGGCAATATTTCATTGCCATATTATCATAAGCACTCTGCGTGTTCAGACATATTATTCTAACAGCATGCACCTGTGGTATCGCAAACTGAAAACGTTGTAGAGTTGCAAAATAAAATAATTACTATCGCTAATAACTAGAGACTGAAAAATATGCACTAAAAAGTTTGCCAAATATGCATACAATATGCACTTATGATGTGCATTTATTTATTATGTTATAGGAAATTAAAATTCATTTGTCGTATTTAAAAATTGTATATTTATTTATTACAATAAATTGTCGTATTTTCAAATTATATATTTATTTATTACAATAAATAACCATATATTTCTTTAAATTTTCCATAGTTAAATTATGTCTACGATCTGTAAGTATATGTTTATATTGGGAAAATGTTCTTTCAACATCGCAAGATGTGATCGGTGCATTCTTAAAACTAGGTATTAATGAGGGGCTTATATTAATGTCTTCATTAAAATTGCCATTAACTACATTATTTATATATTTTAATGTAACAAAACCTCCATTTTTGCTTAGAATTGCGGCTAATTTTTCTTTAATTCTTTTTCCAGTCAATCTGTTGACTTTTCCAATTTTCTCTTCAATATCATTTACAATGCCAACACCATCATTTAAAGATAAATTTCTATCTTCTAATCTAGTAATTGCCTGCTCAATTATCGCAAAATTAGATTTAATATATGATAGCTGATTTTGTATTTGAATTATTGAAAATTACGTTACACTTTTCTATGGCAAGACTGGTTGCTGAATCAAATTGAGTTACAACATTTTTGATGCCTTCGTAATTATCGGCAAGAAACACAGCACATTGAAGCCATGTTCCCCATCTTGTTAAGATAGGTTCTGGTGACAATGGAATGCCGGGAAGCATTTCGTTATATAATTGCACTCGTAAGGGCACTTTTAAAAATACTTTTTTGATATTACTAATTAAATTATTTACATCTGGAAACTCTAATCTAACTTTTTCAGCAACCCTATTTAAACCATGAGCCAAACAAGTACAATGGATTAAATTGGGAAAAAAAAATTTTCAGACTTCGAGCTGATTTTAACATATACGAAGCGGCGTCAGTTACCATTAACAGAAATTTTTCAAAAGGTACTTTGTCGGGTAAAAAGAAATTCGCTATGGACTCATTACTAACCTGGCTATGGTAACATGATTTGTTTTGTCTAAATTACCTAGATTAATTAAATGTCTTTTAGATTGAGTTGAACCATTTAAGGTTCCAATAATCAAATTAGCAACCTGACTGCCCTTCGTGTCGGTAGTTTCATCAACAGAGAGCCAAAGATTTTGGTTTTTCAACTCCTCTCTAATACCATCGGTAACATCTTCATAAATTTCGTTGATGTATTTCTTGCGTAGAGCTGAGGAACTGGGTACATAAATGGGTTTATCATCGACTTTGCAATAAGTTTTCAGGAATTCTTGAAATATCGGATTGTCCAATTTATGTAAAGGAATATTACAACCCACAAAAAGATTAGATAAATCCTTGGGAAATGCTTCTTGTGGATTCTTCGAATTATTGAGAACACTTTCCTCCAAAAGTTGCTGCCGCGGTTTATTCAAATTTTCAGAAACTCTATTCTGATGAAATGCTTTGTTCAAATGTTGCACTACTTGAAATTTCTTCTGGCAGGTAATCTGTGTAACAAATATATATTTTAAACATTCAGTTATAATAATTATTATTAATTACTATATTACTACAAAAACTAGAAAAATAAATTGTCTGGTTTTGTAAAGTTCCCCAGTTGTTTAAATTTGATTGATTTTGGTTATTTTGGTGTTTATGACAAAGAAATATTACAAAGTTATATTAACTTTAAAGAACATAAAATTAAACATATCTAATAATAATTTATTATGAAATTGTTTCATTATATTTATGAACACAAAAAAAAATCTCATAATTGTAGAACTTGTTATGGACAAAATATTTCAAAATTCAACTTACCCTTTTGTCGCAGAATGTGCACAAAACACTTTCTTCGTCAATAATTTTTAGTGCACTGCAATCACTTATCTAATTTTTTATTAGAGATGACTTCGCTTTAGCTATCTTCGGCATTTTCAAAACTTTTTAATTCACTTTTGTTTCACCAAATAGCACAGACCTTAACACGTTTACGAATGAACAAGCTATGAAGGAAATTATTTCTGTTTCTTATATTGATATTAGTCGTACGGTATAATATACCTGCATTAATACCTACATTTCTGAAAAGGATTTCTTACGTAAGTTCTAATTGCCCTGTAAACCGATTATCAGTATATTTAATTCCTATTTTTGGGAAAGTCCATCTCATTATTAATGAGATGGACTTTTAATAAGTCATTAATGCAAAGTTGAAGGAATGCAATCCCTTCACGTTTAAACAAATAAATTAAATATCTTTAAATATCAGATTTTATTATGGTTCTTATGAAAATGGCGAATATATGCATAAATATGCAAAATAATTATGAAATATGTACGTGCATATGCAGTTATGGTAAAGTGTCTAAATATGCATTATATGCACTAAAAAAATTGGTAAAAAAGGTATTCTCAGGGTGGAAAATGGATAAGTACACAGTATAGAAGGGATATACCAAAAAGCAAGAAATATGCATTTTGCATAAAATCCAGTTTCTACTAATAACATAGACGCAAGATCGATTTTAAAAGTAACTCTCAATGTACATAAACGAATTCGCAAGTGTATTGGACAAAACGGTGATGTCTTCGCACATCTATTATAATAAATATACATAATACACAATGCTTATTTAATATTTGCTGTGTTTTTTATCAAAGCCATTATGAAAGCTTTCTTTTTTAAAATAACTCCTTCTTTCAATATATGCAAAAACATACTGGGTGTTCCATTTAAAAAAAAAAAACTTTTATAAATAGCGGAAAAATTAGAAGTTCAACTGTCTTTTCGGTTCTGCCATCATTGTTCATGATAAAAATATTACTACTTTGCTAATTTAACCGATACTGTAGCTTCATTAATAACAACGTTAGCAATAGTGTCGACTTAATTTATAACACCCTGTATATGCTGATTTATTACAATTAATCAGATCTATCATCTAAAATTTCCCTTAACTAAATGCAAATAGTTATATTGAAATATCGGTACGTTAATACCGCTGTAATAATATTATCAATTAGTATCATTATGCTTATTTGTATGTACATACGTACTGTATCTAAAGAGCAGGATTTCCCTTGGGAAATAATATGTAGGTACCTATGCATATAAATCCAGCCAACTAACTCGCCATCGCAGCTAGTCTCCTCTAGAAGCATTAGTGTAAACTCTAATTATTTATGCTTATATAATCTAGCTTAACGGCATACGCAATCCATGTATGTATGTAATTATAATTGTATGTGTACATTGCTTTGTCAGCGTACATATATGCATATAGCTTCATGCATATGACATTTTAAAATTGTTTTTGTAAGTCTCTTCTATATTTATATAAGAAATTTATAAAATTAAATTAAGCTGCCACCATGATGTACAGACTTTATTGATAAAAATGGTAAACTAATAACAAAATGACAATTAGCAAAGCAGGTTAATTGTTTGATGATTAAATAATTTATGTGGCACACTTTCTTACCTTAGAATTTCAATTTAAAGAACCCATTTATGTATGGAGTGTTCAGCAATAGTAGCCAGTAATACATATTGAGAAATGTGCAGTTTCAGCCAGACATATTAGTAAAAACGTTAAATTATTGGTGTACAATATATTCGAAAGTAATAAATTAAATTAATTCCTTCATGTCTCTCAAAGAGACGAATTGATAGGGCAAAATATGTTCCGTAGTATATATGATTATTGATAGATCATTGGGTTGGACTAGGTTCGGTTTTGCGGTGCTTCTAGCTAATAAGCGTATAGTCACACTTTAATACACATGTGATTGGACTCCTACTTAGTGACAGTCTATTAAACGAGCTGGATATTTTTTTTATTGCTACATTGACTTTTTGGATCATTCTCTGATTTTTGTTTAATTACATAATGTATCATGTGTATATTTATTCATTTCATATGTTGATTTTAAGAAAGGGCATTTTTATTTTGTTACTTGCAGACTGAGTCAAATTTAAACATAGATATGAGGGAGTGCGGGCAGTGATCTTTCCATTAACAGTTATGTGTCAGTGGGACGGCCGCTGTGCGTACTTTGTGTAAGGAACCCCCGGTGAAATGTCTTGGATTTAGGTGGAGTGTGGAGGAATAATATTAAAAAATAAATTTGACATTTTGAGAAATCATTGCATAAAGGTTTTATTTGACAATAACATCCCACTTCAACACATGGTAGAAAATGCTGGCGTGTATGTTTAATCCTTAACCGCCTAGGCCTCAAAATCCGGACGTTTGTACCCGGGACCGGTCACTGAGACCGCAACACTTCTTGTAGAATTATACGAAGTTTAAATTATTATTTATGTGCTGTAGGTAGCTTGAACTATTTATTGGGGTTGGTATGAACAATTAAACCACATAAAGCCTTGGGATTTTTTTATTTGTAACAAAATAATTTGTTTTACCAAGCCAACATTTATTTGCTATTTTACAACAGATCTAAATAAAAATCTCTCACATAAAAACTGGTATGAAAAAAAAAAGACTAAAGCTACAAATTTCTCTTTGTTAAAGGGTCAAAATAATTGTAAATCATAAACTGGAAAAGAACAAAAAATTTGAACATAAAAATTGCAAGGCGCTAATATGACCCTAAATATTTTCGCCGCAGTTACGATAAATCTTATTTGTGCGATCTAAACACACTGGTTTCTTGCAGCCATGGCATAAATAAAATGTTTTTCTTTTTAACTTCGGACCACACATGTAACAGGTTTTTCCTCTTTGCCAGTTTTGCGCCTCCTTGGGGAATTGCTGCTAGAATGACTAGTACTCTTCGTATACATGCCCGAAGTTCATACGTTAAATCGAAGACCTCATGTCATCTTTGCATATGCGGTGTTACTAACTACCTTGCCAAAAGAGATATGAAATCAAATCTTGTAGTGTTTGGATTGTCTTTATAAGAATTATATAAAAGAAATGCGTTATTAGCACTTATATTGAGCATTTGTGTTGTTGTAGTACTTGATTATTTCCGGTTTTCCGCTTTCTTCATCAACAGATTTGGTGTGATGCATCGATGAAACAAGCACAACTGTTCTATTCTGTTTTGGGACGTACGATACTAACGTGATGTTATTGGTAAATCCAAAAAGACTTGTGTTAGTTAACATCTCTAGATTTGATGATACACACGATTCGTAAAACCGTTCCAGTCTCAGTGACCGCACCTAGGTTGTTAAGGGTTAATGACAAACGAGGAAGATGACAAGCAGCGGCTACCATTCATGTAATTGCATTGAAAAATCCTTGATATTTTCATGATGTTTTCGTTCGTCACAAGAATGTCGAAGATATTATATACTATGAATATTTTAAATAGTAAATATATTGAACTGGTGTTGATTATGTGACAACACCAGTCAAATACCCACAAACACATGCAGCCACCCTTTAATACCCCTTGAATACAGGCAACCATATATACATCGGCGATGCATTATGTTTGGACCCTTGTATAAGAGTACAGGTAAAAATTCCTAAAAATTAATACAGATTTTACTAACAAATCTAGTAAATTCTGAGAAACCCATCAAATTTTAAATATTAGAAAGAAATTCACCCCCAAATTTAGAAAACCAAACCAATGACTACTCTTTTCAGGAACCCCAACTGAAACCCCCGTATTAATCACTAAATATTAAAATAATTACCTGATTAGTTTAAAATACACATTAGTCTTATTTTTATACTTATATTTAGCAAATTTACACAATGCAACAATAATTAGTTAAATGTTATATAGGCAAAGTAATTATATAAAATGAATCTGACAGCCATTACAAATGGACAATTTTAAATTCCAAATTTCAACATTTATTACCACACTATGAGCATATAATTGATTACCATTTCATAGTGTGATTTCTCAAGAGTAAATTGTCACAAAAAGTTACAGGTTCAAGGTTAAAACAAGGTTGATAGTATCGAAAGCATCATCTCAAACTTTGGCAAAAGTATTGCACATGCATGACGAATTGTTATCTAAAAATGCATAGCATAAAACTAAAATAAACTAATGGTGAACATAAAAAACATTTAAACCATAAACTAGTTTACAAGTTACAAGCATGGTAACAAACAATAAAACTCTTAGATGCGCACATTTAAGTTAAGCATCATTTTAATTTTCAAATTTCGACGCGCCATTTTGACAAAGGCATAATTAATTCCAAATATTTCCTATAAGTAATCAAAGTAATTATAAATTCACTCTAGCAGTTACAAAGTCTAGCAAGACGCTTTTATGTTGGAATATTTTTCAATGTCATATTTACAAGTTGAGACCAGATATTTAAATAAGCATTTTGAATAATTTGACAGTTGTCAACATAGGCAAAAGAAAAGTTTTATAATTTTAAGTACAAGCTATTCAGATAATTTAAAAAGGTGGTAAAAGATTAAGAAAAGGTCATAGTTTCATGTTATAACAGTAATTCGTAAATAAATTAAAAGACCATTTAGTTATTCCACTTCAAAAACTAACCACACTAATTTTTTGTATAAAGAAAGATTTTAAAAAGGATTAAAAGACGAAAATATATTGTATGTATTTATAAGTTTAATTTGTAAAGGTAAAGTTCTACTAAAAAGGCATTTTAAGCCAAAATTCTGATATTTAAAGTTATTTTATTAGCGTCATTGACGTCATCGAACAAATGAAAGTCGAAATGCTAAATTTGCCCTTTAATTTTTAAAAAAAATGTGTTTTTCTAAAAGAAAACGAATTAAAGTAATTTTATTGTACCGATTGAAAGACGAATTAATTTAACTAAGATAAAACATGATTCCACAAATATTCAAAAATAGACTTGCCCGTAAAAAGACTTTGTAAAATTCTACTGTATAAAATTGCCATGGTTACAACATCCACAACAGAGATTCATATAAAAAGGCACATCCGACGAAAAGAAAGATTATTCATTGATTGATTCTTCATTGTTTCGTGAGCATTCATGGTTATGCAAGCGGATTATTCAGAATTATTGATTGTTTCGTGAGCATTCATGGTTATGCAAGCGGATTATTCATCGATTGATTTTTTTTGTGAACCATCATTAACGAGCCATTCACTTCGATTCATTCATTTTTTGTGTGATCATTCATTGAGTTGATTGACGCATCAATACTTATTATCGATCCATATCGACATCCAGCCACCGTCAAAGTTGATACACCCAAATACGCTATAAAGTGTCTGCTGAATCCTTCCTTTGCACGAGTCAGAAGGTCATCCATTGAAGAAGTCGACCTTAAACCGAGCCGAACTGGGTCAAGGACACATCGAGCACCGATACCAGACAGCTGGGACGCGAGCTGCCTTCACATAGAAGCACCCCCATTGGAACAAGTACCTGTCCTTAAACAAGATAAGGAATTAATACACAGAAGGTACCAAGTCTAATATTAGTCTATGTTTTTTTTCCTTGACACAAATGTGGGTCAAATCCAAATCTATGTCACATTTATGTAACGTCTTTTAATTCGATCATCTCTTTCAATTAATAAAATTCAAATCTAGATACATAGCTTATATAAACACTTGGAAAATCAATTTAAAATTTCAAACAATATAATGCTTATTTAAAAAAATATCAGAATTTACTTACAGTTAAATTTAATCCTATCTCATTTGTCATGCAGTCCATTTTTATAGTTGGTACATAAGGGCCAAGCTCGTATACTGTGCCTTGTTTTCAATATTTCAAATTTGTAGAACTTCTGCCTAAATAACTGTTGTTCTCGTACACGACAAAAGTGTATTGTTTATATCTAACTTTTATGGACATTGTTGTATTGTAGTAGATATTCAGTGTTATGTTTTGAATAAATTCAGATTTGTTGTTTTCTTGTATAAAGTGTTTGTTTTCATCACTGTTAAAACTCATTCTTCAACCATAAGAGGTACACATATTCTGTTGAAGCTCCAGCATTAGAGCTGTCTCTCCAAATTGACTTTCTAGGTTAGATTCTTCAAGATCGTCAAACGACAACTGGAAAGCATGGTATACCGGACTAAGGTAAATCAAATTTCGAACCTCAGTAACGCCCTGTAGAGAACACAATTAGAGTCACTTAAATAACACCCACTTAGTTAATCACATAACTTTTAAATTTCTTTTTGATTACTTAATCTATCCACTCGTACACATTAAGTATAGCGTCTTCGCGCGAATTTCAGTGTTCGTTCCACCTCTTGGATAAAGTATATCCCGATCTTGCGCAGTCATACGTTAAATGCCGCGAAATTTTTGAATTATTAATAACGGTAGTTATCTATTAGGAAAATTGTGAGATACTAATTGATACATAAACTAAATAGATAATTTCTCTCCGTGTTCGTAGAATGCAACCCCCTTTAGCTAGCCGGCAGAATTAAAATTGAAAAGTTAATAGTTCAATAGATTATTGTGTTTAGTAGTTTTTGTTTTAGGATAAAGTAAATTAAGCGCTCTAAGTCTCATTAGCTCTCCATTCAGTATTATAACATAGGTCTTTATTAGCATATATATACCCCCCCCCCCCATAACAATATTTTAACATGTTATGAATATATTATTATAAAAATTATATCCTTGTCAACGCTACAGTAAGTATTTGTTTTCTATACAATAACCAGCATTACATAATTCATTCGAACGTTCTTATCCTTATATCTATTAACTAAATTATTTGAACTCTCAACATATATTTATAACCTGATAACTGCTATAACTAATACTTACTATTCTTAATTAAATATTGGTTGAACTTAAACGTGTAAACTAAAATTAATGTTATTTATTAATAAAATTATCTTATATAGGGTCTTCCAATAGGGACTCCGAACTTTGACAGTTGGTAGTGGCCATATCGTTGAAGCTACATCTGTCAGATTGGCTGTCATTTATTCAGTCTGTTTTGCCAAATCACCATGGACGGATATAGCGCTCAACAACACGTGCAAATGATAAAATTGTTTTATCAAAATGGATGTTCTATTCGGGCAACGTTCCGCGCATTTCGGCCATTTTACGGTCGTCGTAATCGTCCTACCGAGAGGACTATTCGCAGTGTGGTGGATAAATTTGAAGCTACAGGTTCAGTAATCAAGGAAGCAGCATCCGTACGAACACGAAACACAAGATCTGCCGAAAACATCGCCGCTGTCCGTGAAAGCGTGCAGGAGAATCCGAGGCGGTCGATTTCGCGTCGCTCTCAAGAACTTGGCCTCTCGCAGACCACAACTTGGCGAATTTTGCGTCGTGACTTGCACCTGCACCCGTATAAAATTCAACTGACACAGGAGCTGAAGGTAAATGACCATAAGCAACGACGTGTGTTCGCTGATTGGGCCCTGGAGCAGTTGGAAACTGATCCTAATTTTCATCAAAAAATCATCTTCAGCGATGAGGCGCATTTCTGGATGAATGGGTACGTCAACAAACAAAATTGTCGAATTTGGGACAATACCAATCCACGTGAGATTCAAGAGCGTCCAATGTATCCCGAAAAAGTCACTGTTTGGTGTGGATTTTGGCTGCCGGCGTCATCGGTCCATATTTCTTTCAGAGCGATGTTGGCCAGGCCATCACCGTCAACGGCGAACGCTATAGGGCGATGATTACCAACTTCTTTTGGCTTGAATTGGATGATATGGACATCAATGAGATGTGGTTTCAATAGAACGGCGCTACGTGACACACAGCTCATGCCACATTGGAAATTCTGCACGAGCGATTTGAGGGGAGGATCATCTCACGTGGAGGTGATGTGAACTGGCCACCGAGATCGTGCGATTTGACCCCGTTGGACTGTTTCTTGTGGGGTTTTCTTAAGTCGCAGGTCTATGCGAATAATCCATAAACCACAGCGGCCCTTCAAGCCAACATAACCCAAGCCATCGGTCAAATTCAGCCTGATTTATGCGCCAGAGTCATGGAAAATTGGACATCCCGAATGCGCGCCACTCAGCGAAGTCGCGGCGGACATTTGTCCGATATTATATTCCATAAATAATGGCATCGATAGGGCTTTCAAACGAATAAAAAATTTCGATGATATCTCACACCTACTTTGTTTTATTTAAATTTAAAGATAGGAAGCGCTTAATAAAAGACCCTTATAATATTTTTATTGTTTCTTACATCTAAATAGCTTAATTAATTATTTCTAAGTATCTTTAAATGTAGGGTTCACTGCAATATGTTGCGTTTTAGCTTCAGCGAATCTATTCGTAATAGTTAAAATAAGGTTTATATATATATAAAAAAAAAACTGGAAAGATTGACCGGAAAATTGAAAAATTCTGAAAAAAACTGGAAGTGCTTTTTTCTATAGGATTTTTATATGAACTGAAGACCATAACTCCAGATTCGAAAGATGGATATGCGTCATTCTTTTTTTGTTTTTCCATTACGGTTCTGGAAAAATTACCAGAAAAAAAATCGGGACAATTACAAAGGAAGAACGAAAAATTCCGACAAACTAGAAAAATCATAATTTTTGTATGCACGCTCGATCATAACTGACGATAGGAACGACATATTGGGTGGATACTTTTTGGTTTTGTTCGTTATGCTCCTGGGATGGAAATAACTCAATTGAAAAAAATTCTGGAAGATCTGGAGAAAAATCTTTTATATTATATAAGCATATAGGGTGTCCCAGCTAAGATTTTCAGGTTGTATAATCTCCATTATTTTTGAAGGATTTGTTTTGAAATTTAAAATGTAGATACTTTATTGAATGAGAATTGTTCTGTTACTTTTGAAATTAGTGAAGGTTAAAAAATGTAATTTTCACTCATCGTTCTTTTTTTTTGAAATTCCTCGAAAATATCTTTAGATAGATAAACACCAAAAATCAAGCCTCTACAGAAAAAATGAAGTAAAACAAAATATTGGTTTCAGAGAAAAATCACATTATGTTGCTAAAACTGTAATTTAATTATTAAGACAATTACTACTACATAGAGAACATTGAGAACAATTGAATAACGTTGGCGGGATTTAATTTGTACATCCCTCGTAATTTTTGAAAAAGTCAAATATCATTGTTGACAGTTCAATAAAAAGGGTTAATTTCGATTTATGTTTTGGTGTTCACGTTTTTTGGTCGTTCTTTGTTATCAACTTTTGTTATTAAATTGACTACTTTCAGACCTGAAATTTAAAGTTTAAACGCTCTTGTTGCCCCGAAAACCCTACTTAACCTTTATTGTCAGTTTAGTGGAGTATCTATGGGTGTTCTGTGAGTTTAATTGTTTGCACACTGGAAATACATTAACAATAAGATTCACTGAAAACTGGAAAGTCTGAAATCAGTATCTTGCATTTAATAAAGTATGCTGCCTTTAACTCGCCTGAATATACAATAACAGGAAATAAAAGCTAGTTCAATTTACGTTTTAAAGACTATGGTTGTTTCAGTATAGAGCAACGGTTCTTCACTTAATAAATTGTCTATATTCCAAATTTTATAAAAAAAATCGTTTAACAATAATGAAGATATATGACCCGAAAGTCTTAGCTGGAACACCCGGTATATAATGCGTCTGTTAGCAATCGTGTAACTTCTGAACGACTTGACACGCTGCAATCAAGTTATTAACATATTCCGACATATTCTAAATTTATGGAACAAAATGACTGGAATGTGCAATATATATTGGTTTAGTACCAAAAAGGAAAATCACAAAATCTGAACGCGATAACTGATGCTGTGATCTAGTTATTATATACAGGGTGTTTCAAAAAGATGCGGCAATATTAAAGAGGTTGATTGTCCAGGTTATTTTATACAAAAAAGTTTATAATAAACAAGGTCCGCAAACGCTTCGTTACCGATCTACAGCTTGTTATACAAATAGTCCCATTACTTACATCCAAAGCGTCAGCAATTTTTCGAGTAGAAGTACCTCGATCTTCTTCAATCTTGTCTAGCACATCCTCTTCCAACTCTACCGTTCTTGCTGTCCTTGGCCATCCTGCTCCTCCATTTCGTCTTAATGTGCCTGTTTCATAAAGACGCCGATGAATACTTTCGAAAGCTTTTCTATCAGGAGCAATACGGCCAGGAAATCTTTCAGTATACAACCGCCTAGCTTCTAATGCATTTCCATCAGCAAGTCCATAAATGTAGTGCATGTCGGTCATCTCTGCATTTGTATAGCGATTCATGATAAGGAAATTCAACAAATTCGACACATACAAAATTATTAATCATATGTCATTCAATATGTCAGTGAATAAAACAGGACTGTTTAAAAATATTTTTGTAAGCATAATAAATGTACATACATTAATTTTTTTTTTTACTAAAAAACGTTACGTCGTACGATAAAAAGTTAAGAGAGCTTTTTTCTTCACAATTGAACAAAGAATAGAAACATATTTTTATTTTTAGAGAAATCAGCGGCGTCCTATTTTTTTCTTGAAAAATAACACGCCTAAAATTTCATTATGATCTTTAATGCCGTCTTGGAGAAATCTAATTTTTACTGTTTCTTTTAATTAAACTTCAACACGCTGTAGATCGGTAACGAAGCGTTTGCGGACCTTCTTTGTTATAAACTTTTTTGTATAAAATGACATGGACAATCAACCCCTTTAATATTGCCGCATCTTTTTTAAACAGCCTGTATACATATATCATCGCGCCATCTAACGAAAAGGGCAGAAAAACGTCCGCCGGGTCAGCTAGTATAACAATGATTATAAGAATCCACATCATAATAAATACTCGTCGTTGTAACTCTAGAACGATCACCTACAATATTGTGAGAGAATGAAATTACACGCATTTAATGTATTCTAATGCACTAATTTACTACTTATTGTTGGTACTCACTAAGGGCACACTCAAATTATTATAGTATAGTGCATAGAAGTTTCGTCGACAGATCGACGATCTAATCAAATTATACCTCGTCATTATTTTGATTAAACGACCGCACCAGAATAAGAATCTAATCCAATAAAGTGCCCTGAGTGTATTTGCCTCGTTTGAATTGAGACTTTTCGCTAAATTTGAAGTAAATCCCTGGTCTGTCGCACGTCTCCTCTCCCTCTCTCTTTTTATCAACGTATTCGGGTTAATCGTGCCCGTTTTTTTTTCACCAGCAACTTTTCGTCGGACAATTATTAACCGTGAATGAAAAATTATCACACGCACAACGACCCCACCAATAACTACGCCTCTGCGATAGATAATTTATAACGGTATATTTCGATGGAACGAAGCTGAAATACACGAATAAGCTTTCTGGACTTTAGCGTTGCATTTTTCTTTCGCGTCCCGCCCAGCCGATGTTACAACAAGCTATTACTCTTAATTATTTTTGGCGAGAGTCCTGTTAATTCAGTAATATACTTGCATTTAAATTCTGCCGAATGGTTCTCTGTGGCATGAACTTCTATATCTATGAAGTAGTGGTAATCGGAACTGACGATATATTTATATCACTATAAATTCAGCTTAATGCAGATGGTATACATTTTCATTATGTAGAAGCTTTCCAAAATGTTACTAATGGAATATAAATGGGATATGCTTTTTCAGAATGAACATGTAATGTGTTATTAATATATCTGCTTTCATTCCGTTCCCTGGCCGCTAAGTTTGTTATGCTCACTATTCTTTGTTTTCTAATTTATCGACAATTATATATGTTAAGATTCGGAATAAAGGCTATTAATAATTCATTCACGTTAGTGATTAATATCTATCTTTGAATTTGTAATTCGTCAAAATTATATAGTCAACCGTTGTTTTGCCTTGACCGGTAGGTAGCATAATTAGTATTTTACCAAAATAATAGCGCGATCTTTCTGACGGGAGCATATACCAACACGGGGTACCGGAAAGTTCACCGAAAACAATTCACCGAAAACAATTCACAGAAAACAATTCACCGAAAAGCAATTAACCGAAATAGTAATTCACCGAATAGAAAATTCACAGAATCACAATTCACCGAAAAACATATTCACCGAAATGATAGTTTGTGAAGTTGTTCTATTCTTATTATTATTAACTTCCCTTCACACTTTATCCAGGCTTAGGACTGGCAGAATAATACTGGCGTGTTTTAAAGTTGGAAACGAATTCCTTTGTCTTATTTCGTTTTTTATTGTTTTTTTTTATTTTATTTACAGGGCACATACACTTAATGCGGAAAATGAATCCCCTTGTCATATTTCGTTATTCTCATGTCATTGTCATTTCTATTCATTTAATAACTTAAATTATGTGCTATGCCTCGTAGATAATCACATATGTTGTCCATGATGTTGTAATGATGAACTAGTTGTGATATCCTCGCCGCACAATCTTTATATTTTTTACGCATCGGTGGCCCTTCCTGTCCACTTATGTACTACTCTATTTTAAGTTCATTTACACTTTGTTCTCTCTGAATTGCATCGATAAATCGCCATATATTAGGGTGGTCTGCTCCAATTTGTGTTTCGAATCCTCGATGCCATCCTTCAATAGAGTTGTTCGTTTTTGGTAGACCCTGTTGTACTCCATGAAAACAGTTCCACATTTCATGAAAAAATCGCGGCACACGCCGATGCTGACGCCGTTGGGGACGTCCAATCCACGTAGCCTCAAAATAATCCACAACACTCTGTGCTTCTGGAGGCAATATGTTTTCGTCGCAGTCTTTCAAACGCATCTACCATGTTTTCCAAGGGAACAAATGCTAATGCAGGTAGTAAACGAAGTTTCAGAGCAAAATCTGCCTGAATTTGTCGAAATACACATTGAGAGAAATGGAAAAAGCATCCTCGATGTATAGTTTGTGGAAATACTTCTGTAATTGCACCTATTATTGCAGGTTCGAAATCGGTTAGTACTGTAGTTGGCAAACTTCCAGGTTGAAATTCTTTCACCTTTTGGAGAAGCCGCACGTACGTGCAAATACCAAGGGAATACTATTGTTGTTATGTAAACCATGTAATGTGTATAGTTGGTGGAAAAGATGTGGTACAGTTTTAAACGTACCGTCTGCGTACCAATCAGTAGATCTGGCTAAAAGCTGAAGATTTCTTCTAGGGCAGAAAATTAGCATTCTACTTTCATCAGGCCCAGAATCATACATTAAAAACTCATCCCCGCGGTGTGTTTTCTTATATTTCTCGGGTAAAACAATGTCCCGCCGGTGAATAGGTAACACTGGAATATCTTCGTGTCTAGCTCGTACATTTCTAATCGTCCTTTTGATGCTGCATACTTTTGATACCTTTGCTGCTGTGGCTTGCGTAACTCCAACCGATGCGTTTGATATAATGTAATGCGGCGCATCTTGAGTATTTTTTGCGTTACTACGAATACTGTTCATTACTTTAGTAGCTTCTACATGAAGGTAAACAATACATTAGGAACAACATATTTAACAAATAATGAATTTCTCTGCCCCGAAACTAACATTCGGATAATCCTTAAAATCTCATTACCTTTATACAAGGCATTTTAAATAAATAAATATTAAATAACGGTTTACAACGGCATTCTCATAAACGGTTTAACGACTTTTAAACAACATGTTTGTGGATATTTGCGAAAGAGAATTAGAATTTCATGGAGAAGTAATTAGCGAATATGTATAAGTAAAATGAATAAGACGCGTCCGCTTTTGTCTCCAAATCATTCTGAGAATGGTTGTAATGCATTTCGGTGAATATGTTTTTCGGTGAATTGTAATTCTGTGAATTTTCTATTCGGTGAATTACTATTTCAGTGAATTGCGTTTCGGTGAATTGTTTTCTGTAAATTGTTTTCGGTGAATTGTTTTCGGTGAACTTTCCTAGACCCCCAACACGATTTTGTTATTTTGTAAGTTTATAAATACAAAATTTATCAATAACTGACTGCAGCGCCACCTATCAGGTCCTGATTTTGCGATTTTCTTTTTTGGCAACCAGGTTGTATGATAAACGATTGCCGAGCTAAAACAGACACCCGGTATATTAAAATTTTTTGCCAAAATATTCAAGAAACGTATTAAAAGTAATTATCTTGTGTAGCAGCAATGTAATGACAATTTGATACCAAGGTATTATCTACGAATTATACAAGGTAGCTAAGTACTTTTAATACATTTCTTGTATATTTCGGCAAAGAATTTTAATATATTTACTAATTGCGTGGCTGAAATTTGGCATTACACAATACCTATTGCATTGCTAACCAATGTTGTTTTACACTATGAACATCTATGGATTTGACATTCCTAAGGTATTACTGCACATATCGTTTTAATTATACATATTATTTGATTTAACATACACCTTTTTAGTTGTGTCACAATGAAGAAACCAAATAAAGTAGAAACATGAATGTACGTGGCTACTAACACATATTTAATACTTTCATGTTGATTTACACAATTCTATATTATATCTTTGACACATAGTCAGTATTATTTGTGTGATATAGTCAGATGTTTGTTTCAGGTAAACCTAGACCTTCTAATTAATTCACATGAATGGTATACGACCGTTGTACTCCTAATTTTTACCTTACCTTTTAACTATACAATTCGCGTCGATCTTACATGTGTTGTGGAATTAAATACATGTCTATGATCGATCAAGGCCGTTTGATAAAAGTACGAGGTAGGCGCCATAAATTCTCGACCTGTCAGGTTCAAACATGTTCAAACTCCGTCACGTCATGCATGCACATACGCGAGGTGTATACTATAAATATGACGGTTGGAACGACAATATCTGAAGCCACGAAAATTGAGTACCATGCGGTCATTAAATTTTTAACAAAAGAAGGGCATACATCTTATCACATTAAACAACGTTTAGACGACGTTTACGGTGATTCATCTCCTCCGCATTCTACTGTAAAAAAGTTGGCAAAATGTTTCCATTTGGGACAAGAATACCTGGAAGATGCGGATCGGTCGGGTCGAACAATTGAAGTGATGACGCCTCAACAAATTTCAATTATTGAGTATTTAGTGCTAGAAGATCGCCGTTTGAAGGTGACGGAATTAGCAGTGATAACAAACATTTCCGAAACAAGTGTTCGCCGAATTCTCCATGACCATTTGGGTATGAATTAAATTAGTGCTGGATGGGTATCGCGACCTCTTTGCGCTCTCCAACGTGAATCCATTGTCACAGGGGATGAAACAATAGTTCTGTTTTACGATCCTCTATCGAAAAGGCGGTCCATGGAATGGCGACGACCTTATGAATCTCGTCCCAGAAAGGCGAAAGTCGTTCAATCAACGAAAAAGGTGATGGCCACAATATTTTGCTAATTGACTTTAAAGAGCGCAATACATTTGCGAACGGTACATATTATGCGTCTTTATTGCATAAATTAAGAGACAGTATTCGTGCAAAACGTCGTGGAAAATTGACAAAAGGTGTGCGATTATTGCAGAACAATGCTCCCGTCCATATTGCTGCCATTTCATAAGCTGTCATTCGCGAAGGTGGCTTTCAAGAATTGTAACATCCACCGTATAGTCCGGATATGGCTCCTTGTGATTTTCTTTTATTTTCTAATTTAAACAAGGAAATGGGTGTGCTTAAAACCACACGGCAGAAGCGAAAACTTCATCAAGGCGAGGTTAATAATACGAAATTCAACTTTTTTTTTCGTTCTATATTACACTAGGGTCATCCTGCATCGACGAATTCAGTTGCTGAGATTTAGTGTGCTTCTTTTGACGATATTTCTTCACACGCGCATTAGACAATTCCCTTTTTCGTTTTAATTTGTCATCGATTTGTTTTTCTTCATCCATTCTGTGTAACAGAAAAGAATTAAATGCTTATAAATTCGTATATAGTGAGCAATTAAAGCAATGCTCTATTCTCAACGTTTCTGTTTTGCATTGGTATACAAATTATAGTAAATGCGTGTGGACGTTATTTAACACCCGGAATATACTGACGAGACATCCATATCATTTTAATAAAAATGCTAAAACTTACCTGAGCGCGAAATATTATATTATATTATAATATAATTTTTATAATATAATATTTCATACACACACAACAAATTTTTTGGTTAACCGTCCGCGAAGTTACCAATTAGCGAACGCAACATAGTCCGCGAAATACAATTTCGCGGCCGTGGGTGTACGGATAACTTTAAAGGGTTCCTTGCCGGAGAGATTTTCCGATACGCTTCTGGTTCGGTTCGGACGCATGTATATATATATATATATATGTATTGAAAAAATGAAAATCTTCTTGGTAGTAGTGGCATACAATGAATTAAAAGTAATAACAATATGACAACTGGTTGTCAATTAGAAAACAATGACAAATATAAAATGTAAATCAAAATGTATAAATGAAGAAGATTTTCAATTTTTCAATACATTTGTATAATTGGCAAAGAATTGTAATATATTATATATATATATATATATATATATATATATATATATATATAAATAGACGATATGAATACTCGCTTACGAGTCCCGCGCTGGTCTTATGCTAACGTGCCGACTTCTCACCCGTGCGGCTCGGGATCGAATCTGCTCGGGGACATGAATTTATTTATTCATTTAAATTTCAATTTAATTGAAATTAAATACCTCTATATGATATACTTCTCTCGTTCCCTTAGTCGACTCGAGCCGACTTTACCCGAACGAGCGTTACATAGCCGAGCGTGACGCCTCAGCCGTTGTAATAAATGTATTGAAGTTACGGGAGATTACATTGAAAAATAAAAATTCTTATATTGTTCCAATTTCTTTTTTGTATATCAGGACGGGAATTTACGGCGCCTACCTCGTATATAGATAGTAGCGACCGACTGTTCTATGCTTAATTGCTCACATTTTCACCTTTACATTTTCTTCATTTGCATTATATCTTGTTAATCATCGTCATTTAATAATAATTTTAATTTTTCAAATTCATGTTTCTCTGGATTCTAAACTAAAATTCATCTCATATACGGTGTTCTAAGCTTTAACATAATATTATTGATGATCCAGATCTTTTCAAAACATAAAGCCATCCTAACGTAAGCAATAAAGTAGTAGTGCGATCCAAATATAAAAGAGGAAGACAACAATTTTAACCTTCATACAGTATTCCAACCCAAAGTGTTTTCCCATTTACCCTATTTTATGTAAATAAAACATCTTTTGCAATGTTTCCCATGATGCAAAAGCGTTGTTTAAATAATCCCTCAAATCTTAAATTACACAACTGCACATCACAATTTGAAGTTATTTTATTATGCGGATAAACTGAAGTTTTGTGTATTCACATTTTACAAAATTGGAATTAACAATGCAAGTATGTACTTAATATAAAGTTAATTTTAATGTAAAAGGCATTATTTGACTTCCTATTTCAACCACAGTAAACGACAAATAACAGCGTAGCATAAATATACACATGTGGAAAACGCTAATAAACAACATACCGTTTAAATATTTACTCCAACTAAATAGCAATCTCGATTAGAACAAACGAGGTAGTAAGCGTCAAATCCAGAACTACGCGGACGCAATAACAATGCCGGCATAAATACTTGATGACATAAAGTTAGTTGTTAGGACATAATCCCCCGCATTAGAACCCTTATAATATTTAGTATAGGCCTTGACCGTAGGAAATATTAGGGGGAACCTCTGACAACACAACATCGGAGTATAAAGTAATGAATTAGGCAGTCCGCCCCGTCACAGGACACTTCAATCCAGCGAATGTTGTTAGTGAAGGTACAATGGCGACCGACAAGGACGTGGTGAAAGAGGGCTTGCGTGTGTCACCGTGAAATCAATTCAATGTTAAGATAGTATGACATGCTGGTCCTGCGGTAAATTTATATCAATATTGGGTTATATTACACGCTGCGCTTGTCGCAATTATTGTGTCAATTCAATAAATCCAGAGTCAATCAAGTATTGATGTGCGGCGGTTATCGATGCTGTGGATCTAATTTACCTACACGGTAATATGTTTAATTTAATAATGAATACCTAATAATAAATATCGTTTGTACTTGGAGATCAAAGGATAATTTAACCTAATCGTTATGAATATACGTTTATGTGGTTTAATTTAACTAATTATTGAATTGAAACAAAACGCTTTTATATAGAATATCCATCGTATTATACCATTGAAATGTGTGTACATAAAAGCATGAATCAGTGGCAATGTTA
The DNA here is from genome assembly GCA_963170755.1 of Amphimallon solstitiale. Lineage (NCBI taxonomy): Eukaryota > Metazoa > Arthropoda > Insecta > Coleoptera > Scarabaeidae > Amphimallon > Amphimallon solstitiale. The sequence goes on from OY720681.1 coordinate 99,612,241, forward strand.
AATTATATAAAAAAGTACATATTGCTGTGACCCTCACATTTTTGAAAATAATAGTCATAAGACTTAATCTAGTTATTAAATAAGAGCAAGAATTTATTTTAAATGTTTATTCAAAGTTAGATTATAAGTAGAGACTGGATTTTATGCAAAATGCATATTTGTTGTTTTTTGGTATATCCCTTCTATACTGTGTACTTATCCATTTTCCACCCTCAGAATACGTTTTTTACCATTTTTTTAGTGCATGTATTGCATATTTGGACACTTTACCATAACTGCATATGCACGTACATATTTCATAATTATTTTGCATATTTATGCATAAATTCTCCATTTTCATAAGAACCATAATAAAATCTGATATTTAGAGATATTTAATTTGTTTGTGTAAACGTGAAGGGATTGCATTCCTTCAACTTCGTATTAATCAGTCATTAAAAGCCCATCTCATTAATAATGAGATGGGCTTTCCCAAAAATATGATTTAACTATACTGATAATCGGTTTACAGGACAATTAGAACTTACGTAAGAAATCCTTTTCAGAAATGTAGGTATTAATGCAGGTATATTATACCGTACGACTAATATCAATATAAGAAAAAGAAATAATTTCCTTCATAGTTTGTTCATTCGTAAACATGTTAAGGTCTGTGCTATTTGGTGAAACAAAAGTGAATTAAAAAGTTTTGAAAATGCCGAAGATAGCTAAAGCGAAGTCATCTCTAATAAAAAATTGGATAAGTGGTTGCAGTGCACTAAAAATTATTGACGAAGAAAGTGTTTTGTGCACACTCTGCGACAAAAGGGTAAGTTGTATTTTGAAATATTTTGTCAATAACAAGTTCCACAATTATGAGAATTTTTTTTTGTGTTCATAAATATAATGAAACAATTCCATAATAAATTATTATTAGATATGTTTAATTTTATGTTCTTTAAAGCTAATATATCTTTGTAATATTTCTTTGTCATAAACACCAAAATAACCAAAATCAATCAAATTTAAACAACTGGAGAACTTTACAAAACCAGACAATTTATTTTTATAGTTTTTGTAGTAATATAGTAATTAATAATAATTACACATTATAACTGAATGTTAAAAATATATAGTTGTTACACAGATTACCTGCCAGAAGAAATTTCAAGTAGTGCAACATTTGAACACAACATTTCATCAGAACAGGGTTTCTGAAAATTTGAATAAACCGCGGCAGCAACTTTTGGAGGAAAGTTTTCTCAATAATTCGAAGAATCCACAAGAAGCATTTTCCAAAGATTTGTGTAATCTTTTTGTGGGTTGTAATATTCCTTTACATAAATTGGACAATCCGATATTTCAAGAATTCCTGAAAACTTATTGCAAAGTCGATGATAAACCCATTTATGTACCCAGTTCCTCAGCTCTACGCAAGAAATACATGAACGAAATTTATGAAGATGTTACCGATGGTATTAGCAAGGAGTTGAAAAACCAAAATCTTTGGCTCTCTGTTAATGAAACTACCGACACGAAGGGCGGTCAGGTTGCTAATTTGATTATGGAAACCTTACATGGTTCAACTCAATCTAAAAGACATTTAATTAATGTAGGTAATTTGGGCAAAACAAATCATGTTACCATAGCCATTTTTATTAATGAGCCCTTAGCGAATTTCTTTTTACCCGACAACGTACCTTTTGAAAAATTTCTGTTAATGGTAACTGACGCCGCTTCGTATATGTTAAAATCAGCTCAAAGTCGGAAAATTTTTTTTCCCAATTTAATCCATTGTACTTGTTTGGCTCATGGTTTAAATAGGGTTGCTGAAAAAGTTATATTAGAGTTTCCAGATGTAAATAATTTAATTAGTAATATCAAAAAAGTATTTTTAAAAGCGCTCTTTGGAGTGAAATTATATAACGAAATGCTTCCCGGCATTCCATTGCCACCAGAACCTATCTTAAGAAGATGGGGAACATGGCTTAAATGCTGTGTTTCTTGCCGATAATTACGAAGGCATCAAAAATGTTGTAACTCAATTTGATTCAGCAACCAGACTTGCCATAGAAAAGTGTAACGTTATTTTCAATAATTCCACAATACAAAATCAGCTATCATATATTAAATCTAATTTTGCGATAATTGAGCAGGCAATTACTAGATTAGAAGATAGAAATTTATCTTTAAATGATGGTGTTGGCATTGTAAATGATATTGAAGAGAAAATTGCAAAAGTAAACGGATTGACTGGAAAAAGAATTAAAGATAAATTAGCCGCAATTCTAAGCAAAAATGGAGGTTTTGTTACATTAAAATATATAAATAATGTAATTAATGGCAATTTTAATGAAGACATTAATATAAGCCCCTCATTAATACCTAGTTTTAAGAATGCACCGATCACATCTTGCGATGTTGAAAGAACATTTTCCTAATATAAACATATACTTACAGACCGTAGACATAATTTAACTATGGAAAATTTAGAGAAATATATGGTTATTTATTGTAATAAATAAATATATAATTTGTAAATACGACAATTTATTGTAATAAATAAATATACAATTTGTAAATACGACAAATGAATTTTAATTTCCTAAAACATAATAAATAAATGCACATCATAAGTGCATATTGCATATTGTAAGTGCATATTGCATGCATATTTGGCAAACTTTTTAGTGCACATTTTCCAGTCTCTAATTATAAGTTAAGAATATATATTCATAAGTAGAATAGGATGCCAACATTTAAGGACAAATTCCTTTGTTAAAGGCTATAGATAAGGATAAACATATAAATTATTGCTATACTTTACTTAAGTAAATTTAAATATTAAATATAATACAAACACTAAATAAATCAATGGACTTTATTTTGTCTAAAAGACACATTGAATGCCATGGTACGAACAGAAATAAAACAGATGTGCTCGAGAAGATGTCAGTCTTGAATAAAGAAATAAATTTGAATGTGAATTGTACTAATTCATAAAAATGATTCCAGTCGTAAAACTAAATATACAGTAAATACGTACATTTCATAAAAAAGGATATGACTACGACATTTCTCTTAAGAAATGTTAAATTAAATCGTAAATAAAAACATTTTGTAAATATTAATATTAGTTTAAGAGGCAATCTTTAATTCTTGTATATGTGTAGCCTAAGTATTTCGAAGGCTCTGGAAATGGTCCTGTGTGATTTAAGCACCTGCAAGAGAAAAATACAACGTTAATATTTGTTTATAGCACTCTACAAATGGATATATTACCTCAAGAAATAACGTGGCTTGAAGACAGGGAGAAAGTGATGAAGGAGGCAGTTCTTCACAGCACGGACTTGGCAAAGAAGATCCAGGTTATATACAAAGTTTTTCCCTTGCTTCCAGACCGACGATCTAATAAAAGAAGAATCAGAATACAGTTAGCAAACGGCAAAAGGAAGTATTTGACGAACAGTGAAAAAGGCAATACATTTACATATAGATACAATGAAGGTTTATATTGAAGAGGAACAGAAGAAAACGATACACTTAAGATAAGAAGCAACAAAATTGTAAACTTCTATAACAAATAGTTTAGAAGCGTCGCCGTTGTTGCGCAACTGTCAATGTGATTCATGTGTATTGGAGTGGGACTGACAACTTAAAAAGGACGAAGGAAAATTCTACTGTAAACACTTTTGAAAGACGCCAACTTAAAATTAAAATGAGAGGTCGCTAAAGCAACGACAGTCTTTTTATTGACTATGTAAGTGGCAAAACATGATAGAACGTGCAGAGTTTTCGACAGCGATTTCAATTGAAAACACGCGAAAATTATAAAGGGAAACTCCAAGACAATAATATAAAATTATATTAAGGCATACAAGCACTGATTATTAACTCACAAATTAGAAGTTTATATTCAAAATTAGAATTTAAGTTTTTAGTTAAGATTTTCTTTTGAACGAATTCATCAAATTAATTTTCTTTTATCGTTATAAAATAATAAAATAAAACATCAATAAGATAGAATTTAATCAATTGTATGATCGAATAAAGTAAGTCATGATATAGAAATATTTTATGAATATTCACTTGATTATATATATTATGTTCAGTCATTTCAAGTTATAAATATATTTAATGGTGTTGAACATACAAAGGTACTATGTGCGAATATTTGCCTTTAGTAGATTGTTGGACATTATTAAATATTAAATGATCATTTAATTAAAATTCAAACAAATTAATACGCATATGCGAGGATAGTTTGATGGGCAAGTACGAAATGGCTAGAGGTACTATGTGAGAATATTTGCGGCTAGCAGTTATTATGCATAAGTGCACTGATAATAAAGAAAACAAACTGAAATTTCATTTCAAAGGTATTTACAAAACCACATTCTTTTTTTAAAGGAGCACATTTATATTTGTACAAAGAATAAATTATTCTGATCAATATGCAGGGTGTCCAGAAACTCTCCTGACAAACGAAGACCGGAGCTTCCTCAGATAATTTTAAGACAATTTAACCCAATTCACTGCTTCCTAAGGTCATAGGCGTCCGTTTTGGGTAGGTAAACGGTTATTTTAACGCATAACTTTTTTGTCTTTAACTTTTAAGCATTTGTGACACTAGATTATTAAATTTTCAGGTATTCTAGTACTAAAAGGTACTCTTACTTTAAGTCAGTAGGATACACCGTTTTCTAGAAAACTCGATTTGAAAATTTTTCGTTTTTTCGTCATTAAAATTCAATTTATTATTTTTTGCACTAGTTCGCTCTGAACTGCCAACAGAAATAGAACCTACGTTTTTAATTGTTAAATTGTTGTCAGTTCGCGAAGTTGAAATGACGAAAGATGAAATGACGAAAAAACGAAAAATTTTCAAATCGATTTTTCTAGAAAACGGTGTATCCTACCGACTTAAAGTAAGAGTACCTTTTAGTACTACAATACCTGAAAATTTAATATTCTTGTGTCACAAATACTTAAAAGTTAAAGACAAAAAAGTTATGCGTTAAAATAATGGTTTACCTACCCAAAACGGACGCCTATGACTGGTACTAGAAATTCGCAATTGATGGAATTGATTCATCTCTGGAGGATAAATAAGCATACCAGTTTTTGTTTTTCTAAATAGAAGCGTTCGGGAGATATTAAAAAAAACTAATTACAAGGCGCCATCTTCAAAGAGCTCTAGCTCCTTTACGAAGCATTTTCGGACTAGGGTGAATTGGGTTAAATTGTCTTAAAATTATCTGAGGAATCTCCGGTCTTCGTTTGCCAGGAGAGTTTCTGGACACTCTGTATATGCAAGTAGGCAATACTTTTGATCATTTAACACGATAGAAAAGTGAACATAATTTATTACTTTCTGTTCTCTTGTACAGAATAACATAATAAACTTGTTTTCAAATTATCTCTACACGTTTTTATTGTTTAATGTAGTTTAAATTTATTACTGTTCTAACAATTATTATTATTACATTCATCGACTATTTGATTATAGTTGTAAAAATAAGAGCAGATAACATACATCGAGACATCAATTTCGTTAGAAGATTTGCTTAACTGAGGAGTCAACTTGTCCATTGCACGGAAAGCACAATCCCTCCGTTCTTCGATATTTGGCTACGGTAAATGAACACCGACATTTTGCAAACCGCACCCAATATCCTCAAAAAGTAAACGTTTGGGCAGGTATTTTGGGTGACAATTTGATAGGACCGTTTTTTTATTGATGGTATATTAAATGCCGACAAGTACCTCGAATTATTGCAAAATCAAATACTTCCCGCCTTTCAAAACACTGGAATACTTCAGGAAATCGTTAGGTTTCAACATGATGGCTGTCCAGCACATAATGCAGTCAGGGTAAAGGAATTTCTAGGGAATACTTTCCCTGGCCGTCTTATTACTAAAACGGAAAATATCAAATGGCCTCCGCGATCTCCTGATCTATCTCCAAATGATTTTTTTTTGTGGGGATATCTAAAAAATTATTGTTTATACCCATGAAGCTGGTAGAGCAGAAGATTTACTGAAAGGAAAAAGAAAATTAAATCACTGCAACTCGTTAATATTATTTCTGAACGCATTACAAACACCCAAGTTGGTGGTCCAATAGTTACTGCTAACTTGTATTTGCGAGATAATCGTTGTGGCAACGGTCATCGCTGGGATTGGAAAGGAAAGTAGGGGTACCACGTTGCCACGTATTGATGCATTGATCCCCTATGGCTAATGAAAATTGACACATGCGGTATAAGCAAGTAAGGTAGATTTTGCAAATCAAAACTGAGCTTTTTCATCAGGAAAAAATCCGTTGAACTGTGCGCTTGTAAGTCTACCAGAATTTTTGTAAGCATTCAGATATTCTATTTTCAACTCGTAATTTAACATACTTAAGAATCATTTTCTTTTTCTACTTAACCATGATCGAGACCACAACTTTTTTTACATGGAGCGATTGTTATAGTATTCGATAGAAATAAATAAATTGTTGTCTGTTGCGTCCATAGCAATTCCAATATTTATTGGGAAAGTAAACAAAAACACTATCCATTCAGCCACAGTGACAGACCAACATAACTGCAACTTCCAATCAAAAATTTTAGTATCTACTGCGCATGCTTAATTATAAATTTGTTAGCAAATTTCATATAAAAAGTTGCTGTGTTGCAAGCATTTGTTTCTACTGAATTCACATATAAATTTGATATCAAAAGTTTCTGCATGATGCTGTGGTAAATTGACAAGTAAATTTGATTCTTGATTTTGCATGAAATTTACGTAACACTGTAGTCATACAAAATTGGACCTCTTGGATCAAGTCTTATAAACGAACCCGCTAGGGCATTTAAATGACGTCATTTTTAAAACATAATGGCATTGAATGTTTTTTAATCCGCAAAGGTTTGCGTCATATTTCACACAGAACTCTTTTTATTCCATTTTAAATTTCGGATACGCTTAATGAAAAACCAATTATGATTTTCACTTGAAATTTTGCTAAGATGTGTAACAATGATGTAATTAAGATTTTTTAACCTTCCGTTAGTCGCGCATGGGTCTGATAATCCAATCATTTATAGAAAAGCGAACTACTTCCTATTAGATGGAGCCACGTGTATATCGTGTTGTGACATCTAACAGTACGTTATAACCTATCTGAATCTGCACGAATATTTCGATTTCATCAATCGATGCTAGTGTTTTTGATAGCTAATTGTGTATAGATCATCAATTGGGGCCAGTAGACCCACTGCGACAAGGTATGTTGTTTTTTTGCCATTCAATAAGCGTGTCTCATTTGCTAATTGAAGGGTTATGTTTATGCTTGCTCATTTACGAACGTTATTTATTAACTCTATAATCATAACCATTTGTTAATTTTATATAGAATGAACAAGAACATATTTGATCTCGAAAATCGGAACGATATAGAAGAAATACATCGGCTAGTTTACGATGATGAAGACTTTGGTGAAGGGGATTTCAACGAAAGTGACGATCCAGAAACAGAGGATTGTGTTGAAATGCGAGATGTCATGTCAGATACCGATCATGAGGTAGAGGACAGTGAAAATGAAGAGAATCTAGAACTAGATAATACACATTTCTTTTATGGTGAGTAGCTACACGCTAGAAAAGAAGCGTTATTATTAGACCTATTTTTGTTTTCAGTGAAAAATGGAACACAATGGAGAAAGCAACCTTGGAAAAAGACACATAGTCGTCCTCAGAATATTATGAGAGTGTTACCGGGTGTAACACAGGCGGCAAGAGAAGCTAAAACCGAAATTGAATGCTGGAAACTCTTCTTTAGTGACGATATTTTAGATTTGATAGTTACAAATACTAACAATTATATACAAATTGTGAAAGATAAATTTCACCGAGAAAGAGATAGCCGACTCACAGATATTACAGAAATGAAAGCATGCTTTGGTTTGCTATATCTGGCAGGTGTTTTTCGTGGTGGGCGCCAATACCTTCATGATATGTGGGCAACTGATGACCTTGGTATCAACATGTTTAGAATGGCGATGTCTGAAAAACGGTTTAGATTTTTAATCAGATGTATACGTTTTGACGAGAGGGCTTCAAGAGAAGATCGCAGAAAGTCTGACAAACTGGCAGCTGTTAGGCAGATGTTCACAATGTTTATCCGTAATTGTCAGCTACAACTATCTCTTGGTCAAAATGTAACAGTTGATGAACAGTTACCAGCTTTTCGAGGCCGCTGCGACTTTCGGCAGTATATACCGTCCAAGCCTACCAAATATGGCTTGAAGATTTTTTGCCTATCTGATGGGACGTTGTTTTATACTTCAAACATGAAATTATACTGCGGACAGCAGCCCGAGGGTCCATACCGTCAAAACAATTCTGCTGAGGCTGTTGTTCTTAGGTTGGCTGAACCAATTTATGGATCTGGACGAAACATTACGGCCGACAATTAGTTCACTAGCTTGAGTCTACTGTAAGAGTTAGAAAAGAAGAAACTATCATACGTAGGAACAATAAGAAAGAACAGACGGGAAATTCCATCAAACTTTGTAACAGCGAAAGGTCGTGAGCAATATGATAGCGTTTTTGGTTTTTCAAAAAATGAAACAATTATATCATATGTTCCAAAAGCAGGAAAGACAGTTGTTCTATTATCAAGTCTTCATGTATCATCCAATGAAGTGTCTAATAACATACATAAAAAGCCGGAAATAATACTTCATTATAATGATACCAAGTCTGGGGTAGATGTGGTGGATAAGCTATGCGCTAGTTATAATGTGGCTAGAGCGACGAGAATCTTTTACCATCTTTTGAATACAGCTGGAATAAACTCAAGAGTCATTTTTCTCGCGAATGGTAATCAATACTCAGATAGGCGGGCATATTTGAAAAAATTGGCTCTGACTTTATTATCCGGGTAGCTACAAAGGAGGTCGCTAATAACAAGTCTACCGGATGATCTGAAAAGTATGTTGAAGAAGTATAAACCGCAAGTAGTTACTAATAACGTTAAAACTGCTTCTGTTCCAACCAGCTCAAAAAGGAAACGATGTCAGCCTTGCTACCAAGCCTCTAAAAAAGACTGTCGTACCAAGTTTACATGTGAAAAATGTCAAGTGTATCTATGTTTGAATCAACATGTGAAAACAGTTTGTGAAAATTGCTTAATTTGTAATACCGCAGAAAATATAATAATGGATTCTGTATAATGTTCTCTTATATTGTATATTGTAATAAAATATTATTTTCTTTCTAATAAAAGTTAAGTAGTATGTTCACTTAATGTTAAAATGTTATATATAATGGCTCTCCTATACATAAGGTAAACAGATAAGTGAAAAAATACAAAACCAACACCATGGGTTTATCAGTCCCATCGCGACTACTAACGTTGCAAACATCAGCGCGCCTAACGGAAGGTTAAAAGATTAGAATCCATCTCCCTATGTAGTTCATTTGCTTGGAATACAGGTCCGGCAAACTCAAGAAAAATTTCGAATCTTACGGGAGCAACATTTTGAAATTACATTTCACTTACTAATATTATCATGTTAATTGGAAAAATAATAGTTTTGTTAACCAATTAGCTACTTACTAATTTATAAACATCATATGAACTTTATTTTTCAAGAGCGATAGGCTCGTGGAAATATACATTTTCATTTTAACAGTTATGTAGAGACAAAAGGAAGAGAATTTGCTAAAATTCAGAAGGAAACTTCCGCGAAATTTGTCTTTTTTAATTAAGATCGTCGGCGCTGTCGTCGTCTCTTAAATAAGAGGGCGTAACCCCTCCACATGTGTCATGAAGTCGCGTGAAAATCTCAACAATAAGAAGGCCCCTTCAAGCTACTTAGCAATTACGCTTGGCACATTTAGCTACATCTCATATTTTATAATTTAGTTTTCTCCGCCATTACCTACGTTGGGAATTTTACGGTCGGGACCCCTTGCTTTTCAACCCTTCAATCTCCCGTTTTCTCTTTAACGTGCATTGCCGGGGAATCTTCCTCGGTCGGCTGCCTGGTTAGCAACCTAAATTCTCATCGTTAAGTTTCACATTATCTAATATCTTTTAGCATAATGTCAATTTTGATTAAGTCTCGAACTTACGTTTTAGGTCGGGTGATGGTCCTGCGGTGCGTTCAACCCTTTCATTCGTTTTAAATTCTAAAATCAAAAGGGTGAAGGCTCGAACAGAGACGGTTTAAGGATGTTCTTATATAATCTGCTCTGCCCTTTTTGATAATTGTTATATAATATAACCTCTAAATTATGTTTGAAATTTATCTTAGAGAAAGGTGTTTAAAACATTGTTGTATATTAATGCATGCTCGATACTTTTAACCGCTTGTGCTTATCAAAATGTTCACGCAGTAGTTTCCTACACATTATCGTTTTAATTTGTTTAAGAAAACTGAAGTGACTGTTATATTTGTAGTAATTTTGGAAATTGTAGTCAAGAGAGAATAGCTTCTAGCTTTCGACATTTTTTATTTTCTTCTTTAAGGCTATTAACAATAACACAATTCACAATAAACCATACTTGATCTATAACTCACAAGTTTTTCAATTAAAGCAACTACAACATTCAGCCAGGTTACATTGTCACAAGTGGCTGTCGTAAAACAAAACGACTATAAACTTGTCAATATAATATAGCATAATTAAAAAATTAAAATAAACCAGCGTATTGGAGCAACTAAAATCAAAACCTGCAACCCTACCAAATTCATTGCCTAGAAAGGGACGTCAGTCTAATATGTAATTGAACTCGCTCAATTATTAAAGCGAAAATCAAAAACTTTGCCTCTGTAACTCGTTAGTCCTTGCGAAAGGGCCTGGGTCTCAAAAGCGCCACATATTTATTTATAAAAATATGAAAACAGGGATAGGTCTTATAGCAATAGCAATCAAACTCACAAGATTTAATTAAATGTATAATTATTAGTAAAATAAGTATAATTGAATGAAAACACAGCAATTGTATAACATAAACACACAGACTGTCAAAAGGCAGTCATTTAATGAATATAGTTCTCAAAATTCTAAGTATACATGATATGCTCTGCAACAGCTGTTAGAGATTTGACTATCGACTCTTATAATTAAGCTACATAGGGTGATATAATGTGGGTATCCTTTAACGCAAGTGAATGAACTACAATGCCTCCGAATAGCAACAATGCCCTTGTATACAACAAAGCTAAGAGATGTTAATAGTTGAATTATTCTGGAGTCTTTGCATTCAACACCCAAACTACAGTTAGAATTACTTTTCTGATCATATCTGCGCAGGTGAATGTCACGATGAAATATGTAGGTCGATGTCTGTCAGTCCACCTGATACTGTACCATGATATTGGACAAGATGATATTCTTGCACTAATAAATAATGGCTTAGTAAAAGTGTTCTGGTTACGATACTTATCGTTCACTAGCATATTGCACATGCAGTGGTATGCCGCTGCTGACTTGTCTTGTATCTTGTAATATTATACACATATGCGTTCTACAGCCTGCCATACATATAGAGATGTCGTTTATTCCATACTAAAACCGCATGCCTGTATTCCTTCTGTAACAGCGTGGCCACTTTATTTTAGAAGGATCGTTCCTTAATTTATTCTTAATCTAGTTGCTCGTTTGCTGGTTACTAATAAGTTGCTACTTTGACTTCCTTTTCTTTTAAAAAGATTTCTTTTAAAGCCCTAGTATCTTATGAGGCTTCAGTTTAAAAGAAAAAGCTAAAATTTTCTCATAGTTAATATGTGTCTGTCAACTCGCAAAAGCACTCAAATGAATATAACTGTCCTAAACCTCGGTTATCACACCTGCTATTGTCACTGAATCATATTACAGGTATTCCCAACTTAGAAACCATCCATCTATAAGAAAATATCGCATGTAGAAGTGTTTTACGGGTCATCAACTTATGAAAATATAAAAAAACAGGCAATTGAAATCATTCTACTAATTTATAAAATCTGTGGATAATTCTTTACATCCCTAAAGTATGTCCCTAAAGCTTTGAAACAAATTACATTAATTTTAAACTTAAAAGTAATTTTAATCACTTATGTTAATATAACAATTATCAATTTTCTAAATAACAACATTAATAAGCTAAATTGAATAAAAGGATTCATGCAATACGTAATTTTCGGCGAAGAGTCACATAATTTCAAAATTTTCAGATAAATCTTACGCTTCAGCTGTTCCTTATTTTCAGCTTGCCTTTCTCCATCATACAGTTTTTTAGGCACAATTGCTAAAAGAATTTATAATTGTACTTCCCCGTCGTAAATTAGGTGGATTAAAATTTTCGGGTACAAGTTCTGTATTATGAACGCTGGACCAATTTTGAGAGTGTCTCGGATTATATTAAGTAGCTAGCTCTCTCAGAACATTATATCTTGAAAATTATATTCGTGAATTAAATGAAGTCGTTTTATCAAAAAAAATTCAAATAAGCCTTTGACTATCTAGGGCTTCACCCTTTACTTTTCTCACACAAGGTCTGGAAATACTTCCAGTCAAATCAGTGTACTAATCTAAATCTTTATTGGAAAATTTGGCTCTTTTCTTATATTTTATGGTGGTTAGAGAGTATTCGATATTATTGGGATAAAAACTATTATTTTTACCTTCTTCCTTTTTAGTTGAAACCACGTCCATTGCCTTTTCTTCTTCTGCCGACGTTACGTCCACTGTACTCAAGGACATCTTCAGGGATTCGACGACTGCAATAACCTGAAACAAATTGGCGTGTAGTGGCAGGAAAACGATTTGTATCATGTGTAGTGTTGCAGTTCATTGACATACAGCTTGAAATTAACATCGCAAGAATTAAAGGGTGAACGGCACAGAAAATTGGTGCGGCAAAGTGCACATAGGTCGCGCATAATTCATCACGCAAGCCTACGCACATATGCCAAGCGCAATACCGATATTACAGGTCCAAACATAGCACAATTGATTCAAGAATAACACAAAGAAATTGAAGATTGAGGAATATACAATATTTAAAGAAATTTAGCCAAATAGCTTTAGAAACATAGGCTAAGCAGTAAGACAATTAAATAGGGAAGTACAAATATAACATACACATCTATTATATGTCGATAAGGACGAAGAGAAACTAAAGGGCGTTAACAGAAAATAATTTGATATGTCCAAAAAATGAATAAATAAAATTCATGATGTGCGGAATTCCAACTAGAAATTAATATTCTAAATTAACAAAATAACAAACGGGGCTTCTAAAAATAAAGCGACAAAAATGACGCCCGAAAAATAACAAACTATATTTAGAATGTAACACAATTTAAAAATTTAAGATAATCAAAGTATCGGCACATCAAATACAAATATTCTGAATGGATTCACAATTTTCGCAACAATGCCGAACCTGTTAGAGGGTAAAAGTCGAACGAAGGAAATAAAAAGAGATAAACCTCTCCCCTGCGCTTACCGTAACTCATCAATTCATCGCTCAACGTACCCATTTTAAGCAAAAGATCCATTCCAGAAATTATATGGCCGTAAAGTAGATGTATTCTCCACACCAGATTCGATTAATTACATTGTCTAGCGCTAATGTACCGTCTTTCCTCTTCCTAACATTTGTCTGTCAACACAGTTGCAAAGTTGATTAATGCAAAAGTTTACCCACCTCGAGTTGTAGCACTACACAATACAGCGCTCTACCAGCGGCACTTGCTGTGGACCGACGGTTTTGAGAAGACGCTGTAAAATAAAATCGATAACATTGTATTTTGTGGAGGATTTAAGTTAAGCGCCAAGAAACCGGTTCGGTGTTTGCTTACTTGATAGATTCCGGTGATTGACATTGCAAATTTGGGAACGTGTGGGATTAATCGGTGTCTATTTATGTAGATTAGTGAGTGATTATGTGGAATGAGAATCAATTAAAAGTAAAAGTTTAGTTACATAAGGTGGCAGTCTGAAATAGACATTACGTATAAATTCTCAGTAGCTATATGGTTCGTGATAAGCGATTAAATCCATGTTATATCCTGTGAAATAATAGGAAATCTATCTAAAACAATAGACTCATACGCAATAAGAAACGTTCTGTGAATTTATTTTACCGCTCCCAAGTAATGAAAGTATTAAATGCACAAGTTACAAAGTTAGATATGCGCCCGCGTGACTCAATCCACCTCAATGCCCAAATTTTAAAATTTAATCTAGAAAATTATTTAATTAATGTTTTGTATTATTTTGAGTAGTCTTCAATCAATTTCAGTTGATACTTGCCGGGAAAAGACGCAATTCACGGACAGAATAACGTCTAAAATCAACAACGAAATCGCGGGATTCAATATGGAGGCCGTTCGACACAGCTGTCAAACACCTTAAACTCCACGTTAGGTTGACTTTAATGTTACAGAAAATATCAGGATTGAAGAATGGAACATCTATCTGAAGTTTGGATAACGTTGGTAGTCGCACAAAAATTCAATAAAAGCTAGGCAAACTGGCGGCATTCAATATGGAGGCCGTTCAACACAGCTGACAATGACACCTCAAAGTCCACGTTAGCTTGACTTTAATGTTGCTGGAAATGTCAGGATTGAAGAATGGAAGATCTGTCTGAAGTTTGAATAACGTTGGTAGTCGCACGAAAATTTAATTGCACGTTATGAACTATCAAAACCATCGGTTAATTTCAGTTAGTTATGATATTTGCCGGGAAACGTCAGAATTTACGGACGGCATAGTGTCAATCTTGCAATACAACGTGTTTTGTCAACTGATTAATGTCCCGAATTGACAGCATTAAATACTGAATATTAAAAAAACGGAGATTTACACTAATCGAGAGATGTGTTATGGAATACCAAAGACTATCAAGAAAGAATATTCACTTACATCGACCAGTTGTCAAGTTTGGGAAAAGTCACAATTGACGGACAGAATAGCGTCTAAAGTATACGCGAAATGCCGCCATTCAGTATGGAGGCCGTTTGACACAGTTGACAATTACACCTCAAAGTCCACGTTAGGTTGACTTTAATGTTACAGGAAATGTCAGAATTGAAGAATGGAAGATCTTTCTGAAGTTTGAATAGCTTTGGTAGTCGCACAAAAATTCAATTGCAGATTATTAACTATCAAAACCGTCGGTAAATTTCAGTTAGCGATGATACTTGCCCAGAAACGTCAGAATTTACATACAGCATAGTGTCAGTCTTACAATACAAAGTGTTTTGTCAACTGATAAATGCCCCGAATTGACAGAATTAAATAATAAATATTAAAGACGGACATTTATAATAATCGAGAGATGTGTTATGCAATACCAAAGACCATCGAGAAAGAATATTCACTTCCATCTACCAGTTTTCAAGTTTGAACATGAGAAAGTCGACAAATGTTGATGAATTTACGAATCAAGATTTTTGATTGATATGTGATACTATCGATTATTACTGTTGCATGAGTCAATCATTTATGTATTATCTTTAATATTTTTCCATTGCGTTTGAATAAGCTTTTATTAAAACGTAAATCCGAGGTCAGATATAATAATAAACACGTCAGCGGCACGCCAACGCCGTGCGGGTACTGCTAGTAATATATAAATTCCAGATAAATATGTGTCACTCTTGGCTTTCCAGGAATATTCTCTGAAATCTCTACATATTATACAGCATGTGTGAATTTTCATTAGCCATAGGCGATCAATTCTTGCAATACGTGACAAAATGGCACCCCTACTTTCCTCTCCAATGCCAGTGACCGATACATGCTCGAAAATACAAGTTAGTAGTAACTATTGGACCACTGACTTGGGTGTTTGTAATGCGTTCAGAAATAATATTTACGAGTTGCAAGGATTTGTTTTTCTTTTTCCTTTCAGTAAATGCAGAGAATTATTAACTGCGTTCACGCTGCATGACACAAACAAAACCGTAATTCTAATACAATTAAAAAATAACCCTAATAAGGTAAATAAAAAAGGATTCTGAAAATAATAATCAACTACTAGATCAGGGGATCGCCGCGGCCATTTTATGTTTCCCGTTCCAGTAATAAGACGGCTTTTATTGCAGACTAGATCACAAAGTGTTCGCAGTTAAACATTGAATGTAAAATCTGGTGGGGAGAAGTGGGAAGTTCGAAGAAAATCGTTGTGATGTCGATTGTTGCCGGGATTGGTGACGGACATTAGGGGTGCCACGTTGCCACGTGTTACTTGTATACGTATAAATCGCACGTAAACATTGAATCCCTATACCTAATGATATTTGACACATGCGGTATACTGTTACCTTAGATACATCCACTACACATTAAAAACTGAATTTATTAAGGAAGTTCGAAAATTCCGATGTAATAGATGAAAATGTAATACAGTTGATTAAGTAATAATAATTTATTTGAGATATGTTGTCCCTGTATTATATTGCCAATTACTTAATAATGTTTTGTCATTATAAAAAAAAATCTTGAAAACATCCATTGTTTTTAACAAGTATAACTAAAATCTAATTCATAGACAGAGTTTTGTGCTTTCTAAAAATTTATTTTTACCTCAAAATTAATGTTCGTTATTTTCAACCTCTTTCTCTTTATCTGAACTTCATATTCTCCTATAGCAAAAAGCTTCAGGGTCATTCACTTGCGATTCTCTGGGCTTGTTTTCATTTCATTCAAATTCAACAAATCACTAACACCTACGCGTTTCCCCGGCAGGTTTATCATTTTCTGTTTATCTTCCTGGTTTCTTAAAGGTAGACAAAAATACAAACATACATAGAAAATAAATACAATTATCTGCGACTATAAAATATTAATCGTTTGAAAATCAAAAACGTTATGGCGGTAACTTAAAGTCTTACTTAAAGTACATATTGAGATGTTCAATTATTTTGACTGTTACAGGTCACAGTCACCACTTAACCAATTAATATACAGGGTGTATTTGAAATAAGGAGACAGAATATGATAAAAGGAAAGACGCAATTATGTAGAATATAAATCCCAAAAATTGTGAGTCAATTACGACACGAACGCCAAAATTAAAAACCCCCGAAAAGTGTTAAATGTGCCGCCTATGGATTTAGCAGGTATCGCGCCAGTCAGACCAGACAGCCGACGTCATGAGTCGTAATAAATAATATTTTTATGGCTAAATAAACATATACATACATAGATACACACACTGCAATAACAATCGTAAACGTTATAAAAACCCCAATGATAGCATTGTTTACTATTTCTAAACAGGTGTTCGTGTTAAGAGTTCAACAACCTTAATATGAAATATCAGCTGATTTGGGATAAAATTGATGCGTGTACTTTATTCGATTTCCTTTCTTCTCTTTTAAAATAACTTAGTTTTCAACAACCAGAATTTTTTTTATTGAGATGCCGAAATTATTTAGATATTACATTTTCTTCCGCAATAAATGTATAGTAAGTACTATTACTGTTATTATGATTAAATTCAACGACTTTTTACTTCTTATTTCTCACAAAAACAAATTTGTGGTGTAAAATTTGCCCAACTCTACTTATGAGAAACTTTTATTTTAATTGGACGCAAATGAATTTAAAAAAAAACATAATTTATTTCAGTTCGTGCGTTGTGTAAGCCATAGTTGAAACATCCACACATAACAATCGAACGAGACTGACCTCGCACGCCTTCACACATCTACTTAGTACCCTTGCATACCCTACAGTCGTATTAAAGTGCAGTGGCGCGACGAATATTTTAAAAATATCTTTGTAATTTTTAAAATTTGAATTTGCGCAAAATATTTTGGATTTGAGTCTAATAAAATTAAATCTTTCCATTAATCATACTCTGTCCCCTTATATCAAATACATCTGTATATTGTACATCCTATGTACTTGGGACATATTTTGCACAATAAAACATAATATCGATTGAGAAGGTGTTAAAAACTTAAAAGACGCAAATGATTTAGTAAACAATATTACTGTTAGCCGAAAACTTGAAAGCTTTTATTCCGGGTAATTTAATATCCAGAAAGGAAATAATCCCGTATTATTCCCTTTCTGGATATAGGGAGATAGGGATATAGGGTTGATACACTTTTTGACGAAAATTATTTAAAAGACAAATTCGTTTCTAATACAATTATTTTAGAAGTTACCAGGCTTAAGCGAAAAGTTACGAGCGAAGGTGAAATGAAATTGGTAGGTACCCCGGCAAATGGTAATGTTAACATTTGAAGGAAATTTATTACCTAGTCATGTGATTATAGACAGTGTTATTTTTCGTGTAGAACCGTATATACAACGAGTAATCCAATGTTTGAAATGTCTTAGATACGGTCACATTGCTAAACAGTGCCGTGCAACAAAAACTTTATGTACGAAATGTGGGTTACAAAAGGAAACAGAGCATACATGCAGTGTAATGTATTGCATTTTTTGTAAAGTCAGCTCACAAAATACGGTATCCAAAACTTGCCCATATTATATCAAACAGTAAGAAATTAAAAAATATATGGCTACTAGCAATATGTCTTTTACAGAAGCTAAAAGCACTCTTGACAATTCAGCTGCTAAAGTAGTGACAACTCAAAATTGCTTCGATGTGTTTAATAATCTGAATGATGAGAGTGTCTTTTCGATACTTCCTACAAATTTTAATAGAGTTAAGACTAATTCAAGTACAACACTATCACAACCTATATTAAGATATAATGAATTAAACAATTCGTCTAGCAAACAATGAAAAACTTATTCTCCACCCATCCTTTCTTCCCAACCACGCTAATGTTCCCATTTGTAATGGGGCCATCGCAACCTATAATTAGGAACCCATATAGTCCCAACCTCGATGAAAGAATGAATAAAGAAAAAAAAAAGAAATGATTAGATCATTTATAAATTTATTTAAGAGGAGCGTTTACCTATCGTAAACTAAGGCATCGCCGTTTTGCGTTTTTTCAATTTATTTCGTAATTTTAGAATTTCAAATTTGGGTTAGTGATGCAAAAGGCATCAATTTATAATGTCAAGGCCAGTTTTTGTACTAATTTATTTTCTTTAAACAGTTATGTGTTTTAGAAATAACCACAAAAATGCATGAATTTGATTAATATCTACTAACTAAGGCTAGTACACAATAGAAAAAAACAACCACTATGCGCCAGCTGAACGTTTGACGAACGATATAAAAAAAAAATTACGTAATTATTTTTAAAGATAAAATACATTAAATAGTAAACATAGTCACACACATTTCACCGAGTGTTTTTTAAAGCTATTGCATCGTCTATCCCCACTTTACGGTATCTCTACCGGTCCTAGCGGAGACGCAAATCTATCGGAATTGGTCGGCTATTCCAGACTTAAATCCGAGTGACAGTTTGTCATTAAAAAGAAATGTCATATGTACTTATTATATTCGAGTGTATAATAATATAGCAGTTATGGGCAAGCGAAAATTGGCTTATAGTGAAACATCAACAACATCAACAGTTCCGTAAGTATTCATTCTTTATACATTATGTTTCCCATCTATAGTATTTCTTTATCTATGACAGAATCTGTGAATAAAACCGAAGCACTGTGATCGAAACCGAATATCGTCTACCTCCACCTACTCACACCCCCTTGCGTCTACCCGTCCGTAAAGATTTTGAGATCGTTTGCTAATAGTAGTAGGAGTTATGAAACACTACGTTAAATTTATATTAGTTTTGAATGTTTCAGTTAATTTTGAATTCAAGTATTATTTTAATTTTGTTATTGCTAATTATTTGCTGTATTTAATAATTTTGTTTTTACTGTTTCACAATATTAAATATTTCAAAATGGAAGACCTGAATAAAAAAGAATTTGATAATTTATATGGGGAATATAAGTAAGTTTTTGAAATAAATATACAGTTTTGAATAATTGATGATGTAAGACGTACTCCAAGAGTACTATGTGAAAATATTTACTTTTGGCAAGGCGTTAAACATCATTAATTTTAAAAGTAAATATTGTTTTGCTAAAATGCATTTATTTTATTGTAATTGAGGGAAGATCGTTAATGGTGTTGAGGGCACTTGAGGTACTATGTGCAAATATGTGCTTCCTGTGTATCACTGGGCATTATTAACGATAGTTGTGGTCAAATTTAATTAAAATTTCAAGTAGAAAATACGAATAGACAGAAATATTCTTGATGGACAAGCGCCAATTCATTGGGTGTACTATGTGCGAATATTTGCATTCAGGGCTTGGTATAGGTCACTTTCAAGATATTTTCTTCGTTGCAAAATTTTAGATCATCAAAGGCACTATGTGCGAATGTATGTCTTTGTTGAAATAAAAATTAGCTTCGTATGGGAAAATTTATTTTTGAATCTATAAATAGTATCATATATATATGCAGTGTATCATATATATATTGCAGTGTGCCGTTGTGTCTGTAGATGAACGGTCCGTTGTGTCTGTAGATGAACGGTCGCTATGCCCAAGTGCGATATTTGTTTCTTGAGTGTCTCACGTTATGAAGATTCTATAATGTGTGCGGCACCTCTATGTGCTAAAACTTTACATATAAAATGTACAAACATTACGACTGAAGAACTATGTGATTTAAAAACATCTGGAAATATAAAAAGCTGGCGGTGCAGTGTGTGTGAAGAGAAACAGGCTCCCTTCCCGCAAGAAAAACCTACAGCGAATTTGCAAGTACCTCTAGTTAACGACTCCAATGTCATGAGCGGTATTAATATCGAGAATATTATGGCTACTAAGATAAAACAAGCAATCAATAGCGTTACAGAGGAAGTTATAAACTTACTAAAAGTTGAAATAAATAAACTACACATGTATAATGGAAACTTTTCGGATGAATTAGATAAATTGCGTGCGGAAATAACTACATTAAAAAGAGAGAATTCCAATTTAAAAAGAGAACTTATTAATTTTAAAACGTATTCCGCATTTTCCGCAAAAGATTATAATCCTACACCTGCAATTGATTCTAACGTGCTACAAAAACAGAATTCAAAAAACACGAATCTTACAAAAAAAGTTGATATGCACTCACTAGAAAATCGGAATACGGAAATAAATGTAAATAATGATGACAGAATACCAAATAAAAAGTCGTATACAGAGATTCTCAAAACTTATGAACTGCAGAAATGCAACGCAGAGGTTACCGACACTGAACAGGCTGGTTCTCAGGTTGTTATGAATCGCAGAAGAATGCCCTCCGAAGAGAAAGAATGGATTAAGATGCAAACAAAGAAAACGCAGAAAAGGAATAAATTATCTGTTACTGGTAGTTCCACCACAACTAAGATAAGGGCAATTCCAAAACAATCATACATGTTCGTATCAAGAATACAACCCACCACAGAAGCATCTGATATCAAGACACATTTGGCTGACTTTTTTCCAGAAGCGGTAGTGGAAGATATCACATCATCTCATCCAGAAGTATACAAATCTTTTAAAGTAA
The DNA here is from genome assembly GCA_963170755.1 of Amphimallon solstitiale. Classification (NCBI taxonomy): domain Eukaryota; kingdom Metazoa; phylum Arthropoda; class Insecta; order Coleoptera; family Scarabaeidae; genus Amphimallon; species Amphimallon solstitiale. The sequence goes on from OY720681.1 coordinate 99,633,710, forward strand.
CCATTAGCCAGTCTAACTTTGAAAAGGCTCTGGATCCGACCATGTGGCCATCAGGGGCATATGTTTCGAGGTTTTTTCACCCACGTCGCGGGAATACAAACCGAACGTAGGAGTTCATTGTAATTTAAATAATGACATTGACTATAATTTCTTACTACTTAATTGTCGATCACTTACTCACGATAAGGCTGATGCAATTACTACAGATTATTTAAATTATTATAATATTAATTTTTTATGTTTCACAGAGACCTGGTTAACTTCAAACTCTGTGAGTTACATGCATATCCAGGATTTTGCTTTGAGGGCCAGCTATTCTCGTACTAATCGAAAGGGTGGGGGAGTTGCTATTTTGGCTAGGAAAGGAGTAGAGGTGACAGAGGTTAATACAAATGATTTTTCGGTGGAGGGTGTAACTGAGTTTTGCGGTGTGTATTGGAAGGTGAGGCTTTCCTCTATATTAGTTGTTCTATGTTATAGACCACCGAATAATTCTGTTGAGGATTTCTCTGTATTTTTTGAAAGTATTACAAATTTATTAGACAACTTATTTATGGTTGATGTCCCAATTATTGTTCTCGGTGACTTTAATATAGATCCTGTCAGAGATCATACTCAATATCAGATATTGAGAAACATTTTGCAGACCTATAACCTTTACAATATTGTAAGTACACCAACTCGTGGGAATTACATCCTTGATCATTTCTTCATCAATCATAATAGGGATCATGCAAAAATATTAGTTGTAGACAATCATATATCAGATCACAGAACAGTGCTAGTAAACGTTCCTCAACTATTTAGTGCTCCTAATGGGTGTCCCATAGTTTACAAAAGAAAATTTAACAAGGAAAATGTGGATCGCTTTGCATCTGACTTGATGTCTGAAGACTGGAGCGGAGTGTATGATCATTCCAATTTTCAAGAATGTTTTGATAGATTCATTAGAATTTTTCTGTATTATTTTAATCTGCACTTCCCAATACAAAGATCGCGGGCCGTACACGCAAATAAACGCTGGGTCAATAGTGAAGTGATTACATCATCAAGCGAACTAAAGTCTTTATATTACCTTCGGTTAAAATATCCGGTTCTAGATGATTACTATAAAAAAGCTAAGATTGAACACCAATATTTAGTAGATCATACAAAGCGGACATATTATCAGAACAAAATATTTAGCTCAGAAAACCCACACAAAACAGCCTGGTCTGTTATTAAAGAATTATCAAATGCTGTACCAGATGGATCCAACTATGAAATAAAAATAAACAACAAATTACTTTTCAACCCCAACATAATAGCTCAGCATTTCAATGAATTCTTCTTATGTGCCCCATTAAATAATATCTTATTTCAGTCAACGAGCAACACTACTAACAATAATTCTACTCCCCAAAGAGTAAACAAAACCATTTTCTTAGAGCCAATATCATTCTACGAACTTTCCTATATCATATTAAATAAATTAAAAAATTCACATTCATCTGGTCCGGACGAAATTCCATCATTTGTAATCAGGGCGATTTATACCTCTATTATACCTGTTCTATCATACCTCATTAATATGTCTCTCCAGCAAGGGAAATTCCCACATATTCTGAAAACTACTAAAGTAGTTCCTATACATAAGGGTGGAGACAAATCATCTATGGGAAACTACAGGCCGATTGCACTTACATCCTGTTTTTCAAAAATATTTGAATATTGCTTCTTAGATAGATTAAATAACTTTTTGGTAAAAAATAATATACTGAGCAATTACCAACATGGTTTCAGGAAAGGCCGGTCAACTACTACTGCCCTTAATGCTTTCTATAATTTTATTGTCACTGCCATTGATGATGGTACTTACCCTGTTGCAATGTTTCTTGATTTAAGTAAGGCTTTCGACTGTGTGGACCACAGTCTTTTTATAAACAAGTTAGAGATCTTGGGGATCAGAGGTGTTGCTCTTGATTGGATAAAATCTTTCCTCATGGGTAGGAGGCAATATGTTAATATTACCTATCGCAGTTCAAACAGAATTAGTAGCCATAACTCTGAGATGATGACGAGTGGCAGAGGGGTGCCCCAGGGTTCAGTGCTGGGACCAGTGCTATTTCTGCTCTTTATTAATGACCTACCGCAAATTGTTTCAGACACCTTCATCACAATTTATGCTGACGATATTGCGCTGGTTACTGCTGCTTCAGATGACCAAATTCTTACTAAAAAATGCAACAGGATATTGAACACTGTTTCTGAATGGTTTATGGAAAACAAGCTCATTCTTAACAATTCCAAAACCACCTATATAAGATTCCATCCTTATCAATTTCAGGCGGATAAGGAGTTTTATTTGAACCTCAATCTTAACGGTAATAGGATGGTGAGAAGTGAAAATTACAAGTTTTTGGGGGTGTGGATGGATGAATTGTTAAGTTGGAAACATCACTGTGAGACACTATTAGTAAAACTGAACTCATTTTGTTTCTTGTTCAGATCCTTACGGGCGGTTTTGACTGAGCAGCAGCTGATGAGCTTGTATCATGCATACATTGCAAGCAGATTGAGGTATGGTATTGGGTTTTGGGGTACTTCGGCATTGGCTGCTGATATTTTTATATGTCAAAAGAAGATTGTGCGAATTATAGCTGGTGTCGGGCCCTCTCGCTCTGCCAAACCCTCTTTTATTGACCTGAACATCTTGACTCTGCCATGTATATTAATAGAAGACCTGGCAAACCACGTACATAATAATAAACATGATTATACATTAAATCGTGATTTGCATGGTCTCAGTACGAGATCTGGGGATAATTTCGTAATACCTAAATCAAGACTAAAATTACATCAGTACTCTCCCCAGGTACTCGCATTAAGAGTATATAATAAGTTACCATCAGTTATTAGGCATCTACGACCCAAACAGTTTAAGAACCGATTGCATCAGGTTTTGTCGGTGAAAGCTTATTACTCCCTACAGGAGTTTTTGGATTGTAATTTTAGAGTATAATCTTGAATACATGTACCTAGTTTTAAGTTCTACACTAGCAGCAATAATAAGGCTAAATCCTTTGTATTGAGTGATCTGTGTATTTGTATTTTTTTTACTTTTTAGTTTCTTTTTGTTACATGACTTATCCAACGTACCAATGTATAACTTGGATTAATAAACTATACTATACTATACTACTATACAGGGTATTCCACGAGAGCCGTTCGTTAGACGTTTTCGTGGTTAGAAAAAACTTAGAATTCTGAAATTTTGGGTTCCAGGGTTATTCAAGATTCTCTTTCATTTTAAAATATTTTCAAGATCATACTACTTCCGGTTATACCGGAAGTCGCCATTAACTTCCATATTTTAAATGGAACACCCGGTATATTATTTCATTTTTGGATTCCTGAGAAAATTTCATAGTGGGTTTTCATCAGGTTTCCCTATACCTATTTTCAATTTTTTCTTAGATATCTTGATTTTTTTGAAAATTTTGACAGATGTAGCCCTGTTTTGTGCATTGCGCCCTTTAACCAATTTCGATTGGTGGAAAGCGCTTCTGGGGTAGACGGAAGCACAGGAATGATACTTTCGAATGCCATATTGACAACTGATTTATCGCATACAGGGTATCCAAAATTTAATGACCAATTACATCATTTTAAAAGTTGAAAAAGGTCGTTTTTTCAAATGGGACAGCCTGTATTTTATTGGATGGTCGGATGCAGAATTTGATTCTGCATCGATTTGCTATAACATTCCCTATACCTATTTCCAGTGGTTTTCTTGTTAATCCATATTTTTATCAAAAGGTGATCAAACTCCAAAAGTTCTACCTAGTAAGCCTTGATTTTGACAGGAATTGAAATAATGTTGATTTAATGTCAAAGCAGTATCATCGTACAGATTCGTGAGATATCTACTTACAGTTCTAGGGATTTTGTTAACTTACTTAAGTACAGTTTATAATAGAGAATGTTGAAGAATATTCCAATAATGATTTATTAAATTTGTTTTACGCGCACGGTGAATGTGGACGAATTGTTCGACGAACATGCAGACTATTTAATGAACGATATCCGGACCTACCAACAATGACTCCCGGAAAATTCGCAAGAATCGAAACTCGCTTTATAGCAACTGGAAACGTAAGGTCAACTCAAAATAACCTAAAGCCCGTAACTGATAATGAAGATAACGTGGTGAATGTGTTGGCGTTTTTTCAAGCTTATCCGCGGAGTTCAATTTCGACAGCAGCGCTGGATTTGGGTATTTCAAAAACATCAATCCACAGAATATTAAAAAAACATGGAATGCATAGTTTTTGTGAGATAACTGTTCACGGATTACGTCTTGGTGATGAGGCAAGACGTGTCAACTTTTGCGAATTTTGATTTTGAAAATGACCGAAGATCCGAGATTTCTTCATCAGATTATGTGGACTGATGAATCGAAATTCAGCAGGCATGGAATTACAAATCGCCGAAATACTCACTACTGGGCACAACAGCAAACAGTTGGTTTCAGCTTGATGGTGCTCCAGCACATTCAACTATGACTGTACACCGGCAATTGTCAATGATGTTCGAGAATCGGTGGATTGGCCCGCGGGGACCTTGGAACTGGCCACCCAGATCACCCGATTTGACTCCCTTGGATTTTTACCTCTGGGGTCGTATAAAAGAACTAGTGTACTTTAGGCCGGTACAAACTAGAGAGGAATTATTGAACCGTGTTCACCATGCGTTTACTAATATAAGTCCAGACGAACTTCGGAGATCTGTTTCGCGAGGAGTATATGACAGAGTTATTCAGTGTTTGAACCAAAATGGAGGTCATATAGAACAATTATTGTAATTTTACATTCTCTTATTATTTTTTGTCATTATGTTCCAATTTCTTGTTTTTATTTTATATTTCGTTCTAAATGTTATGTACTAATGTCATGTTCTAATTAAAGTAATTTTTTTTCCGTTTCATTAATGTTTATTTGGCTTCGAAAGGCAAGCGATGTTTCGGTTTCTGCCAAAAAACCACATTAAAATAAAAAATTTGGATTAGCACGAAAACCACTGGAAATAGGTATAGGGAATGTTATAGCAAATCGATGCAGAATCAAATTCTGCATCCGACCATCCAATAAAATACAGGGTTTCCCATTTGAAAAAGCGAGCTTTTTCAACTTTTAAAATGATGTAATTGGTCATTAAATTTTGGATACCCTGTATGCGATAAATCAGTTGTCAATATGGCATTCGAAAGTATCATTCCTGTGCTTCCATCTACCCCAGAAGCGCTTTCCACCAATCGAAATTGGTTAAAGGGCGCAATGCTCAAAACATAGTTACATCTGTCAAAATTTTCAAAAAAATCAAGATATCTAAGAAAAAATTGAAAATAGATATAGGGAAACCTGATGAAAACCTACTATGAAATTTTCTCAGGAATCCAAAAATGAAATAATATACCGGGTGTTCCATTTAAAATAAGGAAGTTAATGGCGACTTCCTGTATAACCGGAAGTAGTATGATCTTGAAAATATTTTAAAATGAAATAGAATCTTGAATGACCCTGGAACCCAAAATTTCAGAATTCTAAGTTTTTTCCAACCACGAAAACTTTTAACGAACGGCTCTCGTGGAATACCTGTATATACATATATATATATATATATATATCTATATATATATATATATATCAAAAATGACGTTTTTCGCGGTTATGTGATGACAAATTGATATTTTGGGTTATTTGCCGCGTTAATTACATTTCATATCACTTATGCATATACGAATTATTTCGTGTATGCATACTTGATTTGAATTAACGCGGCAAATAACCCAAAATATCAATTTGTCATATATATATATATATATATATATATATATATATATATATATATATATATATATATATGGTTAAAATAGCAAAATAATATTTTTTCTTAAATCGTAAAAAAAAGGAATTATGTTTTTCTATGCTTTATAATTGTGAAGAGACATTCTTGACACAGCCACATGTTGTCAATCAAAAAAATTTGATGTTTATTGAAATAAAAATGAATATAAATGTTTTATGAAATTTAAATAAGAATTTGATTTTATTATTAACCTTATCCAAATAAACGACTAAATAAGAAACATACCAGAGAAAAAGAAGAAAGATCACTGCTAGAACTCACAAAAATAAATTGAATGCTGGATAGGGATTAGATTTATAAATTTATAGGTGAAGATTTTTAATGATATTTAATGCAATCTCAGCATTCATTGAATATTGTTGTAACCACAGCAATATGTCCTATCCCCAATATGATTTTACACATGCTGTATATTAAATTATATTATTTAAAATCCATAAAGCCTTTGTATTTTGAACGTTGTTAGAACAAAATTGTTACAATACCAATTGACACGATTCGAACGCATGTGATTCTACAGGCCTTCCGCGTTTTGTTTTATAATATTGTTACCAATCGGTTTAAGTTGTGAAACTTCAAAAAGATTATTTTACTAAAATTATACGTAAGACATACATAAGAAAAACATAGAGTTGAATTTACATCAATTTTATGTATTTCTTATGTTCACACGTAAGGAATACGTAAACATAACATAAGCTGACATAAGCACTACGGCCACTGTGAATAGGTGCATTGGTTTCTCATACATTTAACTTTACGTTACGTGTATGATACGTTCAGCTTATGTCTTATGTGCATTGTGAACAAGGACTTAGTCTCTTAAAAACCACGATTTTCAAGCAGCGATATAAAGATATTCTCAAGGTTCATATAACGAAGGAATTATTTGTCAAATATTAGCTTTGTTTCTGATACTACTCCACCGGTTTTAACCCATATATGTTGTAATCTACCTTATATTATCTAAACTATCTTCAACTTCTTTAATATTAGAAAATAAGTGCTTATTTACAAAGTAGGACTTATACACAAAACGTATTTTATCTAGTAAAGCATTTTCAATTTTGGCAATATACTTACGTATATACATTCAAACGTGTAGCCATCAATTTATTAGCAGCGTAAGAGCTTATCTTTATTGTTTTAAAAGCCTAATCTTCCAAATTGAACATTAAAGGATTACATGGAAAAAGCGATTAAGTGCGCGCAATTCGCAATTAAAACACTATGGAACAGGATACTTTAACGGTAACTGCCACCACTCAGTAAACCGCGCTCTTTGCAGTCGACAACTGTAAATGAAACAGATATAAACTTTATGCGCTATAAATCCAGACATGCGAGTATATGCAATAGAATTTACCAACCGGGAAATCGAGTAATATCAATCCTCAAGTCTCCGCGGAATAGTGGTTGTTTTACTTACATAGATATAGAGATATAGGTAAAGTGGAAATCGTAAGTTACTTTTGATTTAAACTCGGTCCATTTCTCCTTCCTCTCAGATAATAATTTTTTCATGCCAGGTTCAAATCTTTCAATATATAGCAGGTGCAGTCTCTTTAGGGTCAACGGAAAAGTATTATGTGTGAAATATTAGTTTTTGTTTCCATTTTAGTGACAATAACATCGTGGAAAACTTTACATGTCAATCACAACTTGCATAACGATCCCTTCTGGTACTGCGGTTGAAACAACAATTTTATGACTAATAGTATTAAATTTTGATTAAACTACATTCCGAGTACCATTATTAACTATTCCAAAAAAAAAAATTCCTACACTAGCAGCGAGCTCCCACGGCTCTAGCATTTCTAAGTTTGTATTTATAGTTAGTATTTGCTAATCTTGATGGGAAAGACCTTTCCCTGATATATATATTCCAGTTACAGTTCTTTCTCTTTTTCCCCATCCTTCTTTGAGATGTACATTGATTACTTGCAAACATAACCTTACTTTCTGTTTCACCATGTGTAGTCTGATTATTTTCACTAGGTTCATAGTTGTCTGAAGAATTAGAAACAAGCGGTTTATATACTTCACTTGAATCACTTATGGGTACTATTGTTCACTGCATTTTTTGATAAACATTTTGAATAAACAATAAATTTACGATTTCGTGTTAATGCGGATATCTGTACTACTTATCAACAATGCTACAACTCGCAATGTTGTTACTGGATCATTGAATATTACATTTGTTTGGAGCAAGAAGGATGTAAATTAGGAGAAATCTCCTTTTTGTTCCAATCAATACAAAGAAGTTCATTAAGCGGTCTGGCAAGTGTTGTATTGCACCGGTTTCTGTCGTTTTTTGAACCAAACGATGGAAAATATTCCGCAAGTGGGAGTTATCCCTTTTGTGCAGCAAGGTCCTCAAATGTATGATATGAAATAGTACTTCAAAGTACTTCCCGTGATTGGCAGTTGAGATAATAAAAGTACAATAGTAGCGGACTCCTTGTCTTACGTATGTCACAACTGAAATTTTTTACTTACAAAGACATCGCTAAGTAATTATTGACATGCAGGAAGAGCATATTTTGATCTTGCATAGTCGAAAGAATTTTTAAATTCTAATGGAAGATCCGCAAGAAACCTTTATACCGGGGTCGACATATTTTAATTTCTGATACGAAAGTAGAAAGAGGAAAAGAGCGCGACGAAATAAATTAAAGATAAACATAAGCGAGGCTGCCAAGAAAGTACACTCGCAAACATTGTGTGAGGATCCCCCGACATCGACACTGCGTTGCTCTCCCACCACTGTTAGCGAGCAGGCATCGCTGCATATCATAAGGTCATCTTCTGCATATGATAGGGGTGCAAACCGAAATTAAACTTTGACGACTATGGTATATATAGTATAATCCTGGTTAAATCGAAGACCACGCGCTAAGTGGCCAACAGTATATATTATACTTACAATGAAATAGCTTTCTATTACTTTGACATTTAACATAATTACTATTTTATATTTCCAAATTGATGGCTATTAAATATGTGTTTTTTTTTACTTTTATACATTGTTAATATAAATCGATCAGTAAGTAGTTATTGAGTAAGTAAATTCCATTTTTTTTCGTTGCAGCAGATAAGATCAATCCGACCCACGCGTAATTTAAAAGCAACAATATTTTCTTCGAAAGGTGTAAATGAATAGGTTCCACACACAAACCTTCATTAACCTTGTTCAGTACTATATTATTACGATTTCAAGGTGTTATCTTGCAGAAAACTGAAAAAATAACGTTAAAAAAAATTAAAAATATTAATTCTGAAACCTTATATTCTATAAACAGTGTAGCTACAAGAAGCCAGGGCAGTAATTTATTCTGTTTTCGCGGAACGCAAGTTCCCAGTTAATTAAAAATGTAGAAAAACGATAATTGAACTAGTTTACTTCAACTTGTATAAGGAGAAAAGCATTTTTCTCGGTAGATTATAGAGAAGCACTTACAGTTCCTAGATAATTGTAAAGAACTTGTAATAATAAAGTAGAATATATTTAGTAAAACATAATTTCATAAATTTTCCTAGTTTTTATTTTACTTAAAAGCATGTGGTATGTTTTCTCATATGTGTACTACTAAGTGCAATCTTTATAAACAATATGACAGCCAAAGTATCCGAGATACTTACTACATGAATTCAATGACCAAGTTTAAGCAAAAATAATTATTAACTTTTTCCGAATTTCTAGCAATTCTAGAAATATTGGAATTTGAAGCTGAAGTAAATTACTAGAGGGCTTAGGAAAAAATGTGGTTTACTTTAAGAAAAGCGTAATAACACTGCAATTATTGAAGTCTTTCTATTCATTTTTTTCGATTCTTAAAATATCTGATTTTCAAGTTGGCAGGTCGTATGGATAGATTTAAAAAAATCCCCACGGATCTTCGCGAAAGAGTTCGTCTTTGTGACTGGTGGAGCAACCATTTGGATACTCTTTCAAGGACTCTTTTCTGTGACGAAGTCACATTTATAAAAGATGGAATCAGCAATTTCCACCATGAACAAATGCGGGCAATCGAAAGCCCTCATGCTGTTCGAGAAACCTATTTCCAGAGACGATTCTTCGTAAACGTTAGGCATGAAATAATTAAAAATGAATTATCGGACCACATATGTTCGACGTAAATTTTGCACTGCGAAATGTACCTGGCTTTCTGGAAAACGCTCTACCTCTACTATTGGAAACCATCCCTCTTCAAATAAGAAAGACGATGTTGCTTTTACATGATGATGCTTCGGCCTATTATGAAAGAGGTGTTACTAATTTCTTCAATGAACAATATCCAAATCGATGGATAAATTGTAGTGGTTCCATTGCTTGACCAACGCGATCTCCGGATCTCAACCATTAGTTTACGCAAATATCCAAAGTTTTCTTGAAGGAATAATAACTGATTTTTTTTAATTTGGGATTTGTGTTAGTTAATAATCGACGAAGGAGATACATGTTGAAACTCCATTATATATATATAATAAAACACAAGTGTATAGTTTCAAAATTATTATAATGTTTAACACACTACATATGTTTCGCCACACTGTGGCTTCATCAGGTGGATGAAAATACAATTTCAAAATACAAATTAGCTCCTATATATATCAATACAAATTACAAAAATAATCTCATTCTAAGAGGGGGTGGACATGTTTAAATTTTAGATTTAGTAGGGGGGAGTTATTTAAATCTAGTTGATCATTCAATATTATACCTAATTTATTACATTTATTAATTTCTAAACTTTCTAACATATTAAGTTTTTTTACTTTTTCCTAAAACATGTAACGTTGTAAAATTAGTATTGAATTTATGATTATGTTCTAAGCAATGATTAGCAAAAGTTGAGTCTGTCTTCTTATCCCTATAACATCTTTCGTGTTCTTTCATTCTAGTATCGAATGTCCTTCCTGTCTGTCCTACATACACTTTTTTACAGTCTTCGCATGTCAACTTGTACACCCCTGAGTTTAATCTATTGTCCGTTTTATCTTTATTGTTTTTATTGCGTTTTGTAAGGAATTGTTGGTTTTGAATGAAATTGTCTCTTCTCTACTTGTTTTAATTAAGTTCCCTACTGTGTTTGAAATTGTACCAATGTATGTGATGGAATTATAATTGTGCGTAAATTAAAGATAGCGTTTTGGATTTCTGTAGTTTTTCTAAAATATTATTAATTAAATCTATAGAGAAGCCGTTATTTAACGCTATAATGTATATTCTGTTTAATTCTAAATCAAAGTTTTCTTTACTCAAAGGGACATTAATTAGTCTATGAAGCATTGATTGATAAGCAGATAATTTTTGTGTAATGGGATGAAACGAACGTGCGTGTATAGTTATGTCTGTATGTGTAGGTTTGTGGTAAATTGAAAATTCATGTTTATTAGTTATATGTGTTATAGTGAGATCTAAAAAGTTAGTAGTTTTGTTTTCTTCTATTTCAATCGTAAATTTGATGTTTGGGTGAATAGTGTTAATATAATTATGTAAAGATGTTAATTGCCTCTCTGTACCGTTAAAAGCAACTAATATGTCATCCACATATCTTACCCAGTAAATGCAATGTTTGAACAAAGGATGTTTACTAATTACCTTTTCTAAATGATTCATAAATATGTCGGCAAGTAAAGGACTTAAGGGGTTTCCCATTGCTAAACCCTCTGTATGTTTATAAAATTCGTATTGAAACTGACAATAGTTTTGGTCTAAACACATTTCTAGTAAATTTAAAAGTTCCGTTATAATGATGGGATTTGTCTTATTTTTGTTCAATTTTAAGGAGATTATATCTATTACGTCCTGGGGTGGAATGCTTGAAAATGGATTAGTGACGTCGAAAGATAACAGTTTACAATTGTTAGGTAAATCTTTGTTTGAAATTTTATTTATTAATTCATGCGAGTTCTTAATAGAAAAATTGGATTTAAATTTAGTATGTTCAAGGATAAGGTTTATTAGATATTTTGACAAATTTCTACATAGATTTAATTAATAATATTTTAGAAAAACTACAGAAATCCAAAACGCTATCTTTAATTTACCCCACAGTAAAAAACAATAGAACGCACAATTATAATTCCATCACATACATTGGTACAATTTCAAACACAGTAGGGAACTTAATTAAAACAAGTAGAGAAGAGGCAATTTCATTCAAAACCAACAATTCCTTACAAAACGCAATAAAAAACAATATAGATAAAACGGACAATAGATTAAACTCAGGGGTGTACAAATTGACATGCGAAGACTGTAAAAAAGTGTATGTAGGACAGACAGGAAGGACATTCGATACTAGAATGAAAGAACACGAAAGATGTTATAGGGATAAGAAGACAGACTCAACTTTTGCTAATCATTGCTTAGAACATAGTCATAAATTCAATACTAATTTTACAATGTTACATGTTTTAGGAAAAAGTAAAAAACTTAATATGTCAGAAAATTTAGAAATTAATAAATGTAATAAATTAGGTATAATATTGAATTATCAACTAGATTTAAATAACTCCCCCCTACTAAATCTAAAATTTAAACATGTCCACCCCCTCTTAGAATGAGATTATTTTTGTAATTTGTATTGATATATATATAGGAGCTAATTTGTATTTTGAAATTGTATTTTCATCCACCTGATGAAGCCACAGTGTGACGAAACATATGTAGTGTGTTAAACATTATAATAATTTTGAAACTATACACTTGTGTTTTATTATATATATATTTGTGTTAGTTCCTTGCACTCAGAAATACTTCGAGCATCGTCATTTAAAATTCTCTGCATAAAAACTAGTAGCTTCCAACCATTTTCCCCATCTAGTTATTACTGGTGAGGGAGGCGGTGAAAAAGATGGACGTTTTTCCTTGTAAAGAGCTACTTTTAGAGGTGCTCATCAGAAAACTTCTTTTAAAGCGGATGAAAACTTCTTTTAAAGCAGATAAAAGTCTATCAATTTCCGGATAGCTGTCTCTGATATATTTACAGATGATATGGAAGAAGGAAGATTCTGTAGAGAGTATCTGCTGCACAAGGAATATGCAGCATATAAGGATATGTTTCCTTTAATAGTCCGCTTGTTTTTAACATAAATGTGGCACTGTCACTAACAACTAGAAGTATTTTTTCCCTGTACCTGTCGTCCGAATGAAGCATTTTGCCAATAGTTTTAGTAACTATTTCCGCATCAACTGTTATATGGAATAGTTGAATGTAGTACACCAGCTACAACATTTACCACACAGCTTCCCAATATATCGACAGTTTCGTCCGGCACCTATCCATTTGAAAAATGCGTTCTAATGCATTAGACTGCTTTCGTGAAGCACTTAGAAACATGATATTTGCGTAAGGTGGATTCATTAAGAATATTTCGACCATTATATTTTTGAAGAAATGTTTTGAAAGTGGGATTGTCTAGTTTTTTAATGGGATACTGGCCGCCATTAAAGCTTCACAGAGTTTTCCTTAAAACTGTCAGCTTTCAACAGGTCCAATTTCTGTGTATGTTTTAGCGATGCTGTGACGTTGTACGTGCTCTTTCTGGGAATTCTGTAACGATATTTTACAGACTTTGCAATAAATATCGGAATCACTGACAATGAACGTACAATCAGTATGACCCTCAATCCAACTCTCCATTGTTTCGCGATGTATCTCTCGACGTTCTTCCATATCATAATAATATAAACAATGTTCTAGATCTAAGTAAATGATAACTAAAAATGTATGCGTGTGTTATTGAAACTAAACGAAATCCAGTGCACGCTTACGTCTAGATAATTGGGAGAAGTCGATTCAATGAAACGGAATTAAACAGGAACTATTACATAAATTGCGAAGTACGTAATTAAAAGTCAAAACAATGATTTCTATTTCTCTTGGAAAAGATAAGGTAAATATAATGAATGTTAGAAACCGCTCGCGCTTCTACCCACGCCGATGAAGAAAGGATTTTACTCATAAATTCCTTTTTTGATGGGCATTTTTTGTTATCGTTTTCAATAACTTTTCAAGTAAACAACAGATGTTGCAGTTCACCATATGAATAATGCTAATCAGTAAATGTGTGTTGTTTACATTATTTCTTTGCTCCGTAGTAACTCCGTCGTAGTTTAGACCTGGGACGTCCGCACCCTAGTAATTAGTACTATATAATAAAAAATATATTTCATAAGAACATTATACTTAGTAGTAGTTTAACATCTGATGAAGCTGCCGTGTTAACGAAACATATTATATGTTTTTAAGTACATTGGAAATATTTAGTGAATTGTGTTTTACTATGTACCTTGAGAGATAGTTATGAATATCCAGCAAATATTAGTCGAATTAATCAAATTTGAAGTAGAGTTCCTTTTTTCAACGTTGCCACTAAAATTTCTATAACCAAAACGTATATATACATCTATGCATTTAAGTAAAACTGAGTCTTGCAGCAGATATGCTTAGTAGCAAATATTGAAATGAAGTCAACAAACATATGTTGTCTGGAAATTATGTTAAAACAAGTGAATTATGCGACAAACTTAACCAATACCCTGTTGTGTTGTATCTTCATTATATACCAGAAACATCAATATAAAGGAGTTTAATAATCGTTTCCACTTTCATTTTAAAGTAGCTCTGTGTGTGACTAGAGCAATTAGCTCTACCTACAGCGCCGATCGAAATGTGTTACGTGCCATGGAATTCCGTGCACTTGATATAAGACTACAAGTAGATAAAACCATACCCACAACTTTATAACTATTCTGGGAATTGTACTATTAACACTTGAACTAATTTGTGAAGAATGGGGTCATTTGACGCACGTATGATCATTCTCTACGAATTAGGTCGACTGTCAATACTACCTTTCTGAGAATCGCTAAACAGATATGGATTTAGTGTCAGGCGAGTTCTTATTATCCTTCTGTTGGTTACAATGGAATTTTAACGTCTTTAGTTAATTATTCTATTTGGGCATATCTGTACCCCTTTGAGATATTTAGTAACTTTTTTCAAGGGTATTTCTTGAATTTAGCAATTAAAGTGAATTTAAATAGCATTTGTTAAAAAAAAAACAGGTGTTACGAGGGTAGTTTGACTATTAACTTGGTTGGATTTGAAAGAAAGCAATTTAAGTTTATTAACGTACTTTATTTTTTTAAAATAGCCCTCTCGAAGCTCAAAGCACTTGCCCCAACGTTTCTCCAGCTTCGCGATTCCTTCACGGAAATGAGTTCTTCGAGGTTTTCAAAATACTTGTTGACTCATGCCTAAACGCTCATTTGACTCAAATTTTTGTCCTGTCAGGAAAGTTTTTAGTTTCGGGAATAGATGGTAGTCTAAGGAAGCTAGATCTGGAGAATACGCAGAATGCGGAAGCAGTTCAAATCGTAACTCGGCCAATTTTTGGTGAGCGGCTGGGCATTAATGCACGGCGGCATTGTCATGGTGAAACAGCACTTTTTTGGCATTTCTGGGCGTTTTCTTTTATTGCCACCTTTAAACGGTCCCAAATTGATGCATTCTATGCTCCGGTAATAGTTTTCCCACTTTCGAGATAGTAAATTATGAGAAACGTACCAAAAACGCCAGCGGATGGAACGCATTTGTTTTTCTCAGAGTCGATTCTCCAACTGCCATCCATTGTCTTGACTGCTGTTTTATTTCTTGGAGATAGTGGTGTATCCAGGTTTCATCCATTGTCACTAAATGATTGCAAAAACATTACTACATTCTTCGCAAACATTTGTAAATTTTTACTAGATATTTGCATGCGAATTTGCTTTTGTTCTGGAATGCGTAGACGCGACACCCATCTTGCACACAGCTTTTCAAATGCAATTTATGCAAAATGCAGTGAATCCGCTGAGTTGAGATGCCTGTAGCTTCTGCTAACTGGCGCACTTTCACTCGTCTGCCGGCTAAAATCAAATCATGGATTTTATCGATGATTTCGGTTTTCACATTTGATTTCGGGGTTTCAGGACGTGGTGTATTTTCAATGCTTGTTCTGCCTCGCTTAAATTCATTTACCCTAAGTCGAACACTCTCATGAGAAGGGCGTGAATCACCCAATGTCTTCAAAAAAAAAAAGAATTGAGTCGTACCACGAAATGTAATTTTTCCATTTTTCACTGTTGTTCGAAACACAGTGACTGTCAAACAACGACATTACTGTCAGAATGACTTGAGACTACAGGTCATTTATTTATTGGGAGCAAACTTCATAACTACGTATACAGTACAGTGACTTGATATATAACAGTGACGACAGCGCCTGGGCCTATTTTCTATTGGTTGAAGAAAAATCCGCCATGATGAGTCGAGTGTCAAAGTTTCTGGCGTTTTGAGCGTGTTTTTATGTAGACAAGTCATATAATCAAGTATATTTTTTATCGTACCCTTCAAATAAGTTTAAAAAGTCTCGTTTTATTATTTGTGTAATCACAGGTTATAGTTATTTCCACTTTTTTTTTCTTAGAATTCCTATTTATTATCTTCAGTTATTTGACAGTTAATTGACATTATTGACCTAGTTTAGTGTTTAGTGCCTATCGATAAATAAAATACTACTTGACTTATCACATTAAAATAAGATAAATATAAATATAATATACATAGACAGTAAAGTTTTAAAAATTTAAATGGCATTAGAATTAGTAATTTAATATTTAGTAATATAACCTTATATTTTAGATATTACAATGCCAGGTTGTGCTGCAGTTAGTTGCTCTAATTCTTCAGAAAAAGGATTCATTTTGAAATGGTTTCCAAAAGATCTGGAAAGAAGGAAAGAGTGGGCTGCAAACATGCACTGTGGTAATTGGAAACCGACGAAGCTAATGTGTGGGAGAAAGTGAGGGTTGATGGGACAAGAAAATTAAGATGTAATGCAATTCCAACAATATTTGCTCACAAAAAACCTGGTATACATAGGAAACCACCAGAAAAAAGGAGTAACTGCCCCATTTACTTTGAAAAAAAGACAGTTGCCTATGATTTGCGATCCTGACCCAAATTCAACCAACTTTGATGTACAATCTATAAAAGGAGAAACTAGGTATATATAAATACATAGTAAACTAGTATCGATCATATATTTCACACTTATATTTCAATTTTTAGCTTAAGTGATGAAGCGGAATCAACAGTTGAAGATGCAACAAGAGATAGCAGCCCATTACAAGACCTACTTCTTCATTATAGAACACAAGTGAGAAAATTACATGCAAAACACCAGAATGAAACTGAGGAAAAGCCTTAAAAATACGGTTTTCCTGTGGTAATAGTGGATATGATGAATTATTGTTGCAGAATTATCCATTACCTTCTATCCGTACCTTACAAAGGCATTTGCAGAATTTGAAATTTGAAAGTAGAGTGTTTAATTTTTTAAAAATTAAAGCAGAGTTGTTTAAAGAGCAGAATAGTAAAGATTGTGTTATTGTGCTAGATGAAATGGCAATAACAACATCTAAATTATATGATGTAAGTAGTAGTAAATACATTGGAGATGTAACTTTGCCTGGCCATACGGGAAGTGCAACACATGCATTAGTTATCATGCTAGGCTTTCAAATGAGAACTTAAGACATATATTGTTAAATAGAAATTTGTGAGTTATAGAAAATGTAGATAAATATTCAACTTTAAATTCATTTTTTATAACAAGCTTTTAAAATTACATATAAAAGAAATGAATTTTTGAATGTTTCCTTTTCCCTAATTTTCTAAAATAGGTAGCTACACTATTTCAAATTCTTAGGTATTTCATGTATTAATAATAGCTAAATACTTATTAATTATAATAAACTGCATATATATACATGTAATTCATTTTTTATAACATGTTTTTAAATTTACAAATAAAGAAATGAATTTTTGAATGTGTTTCCTTTTCCCTAATTTTCTAAAATAAGTAGCTACACTATTTCAAATGCTTAGGTATCTCATGTACTAATAATAACTAAATACTTATTAATTATAATAAACTGAATATATGTTAAAATTAACATTTTATCCCAAATTCACATTTGCCTCTACGTAATTTTCGACACAAGATGGCGGCCAAATGTTGTGTGTCGCCACTGTTATATATCAAGTCACTGTAGTATACAGATTACGTTAGCGCCATCTATTAATATTCGAAGCAAATTATATATCACACCACTCTCGTATTCCTGAAATTCTTCTTGGTAAAGGCGATGTGGTATAATGTGGTAGATCCCAAGCTAAAATTAATGTAAATGTAATTACCATATAATAAACAGGTACCATTACAAAGAATGATTTTGCAATTGTCTAATTGAAACTTTATTTACATTTGCACAAATATATAAATATTTTATCTCATTGTCAGTAAATTATATAAGCAATGTTATTGTGTCGTAATTATGCCTTAAAATAATTCTAAATTCACAATAATAATAACTTTCTGAGTTTCTTTAATCGAATAAACAAGTTTCATAAATATCAAGTAAGGATTGTTCAGGATTCCTCCTTGTAATTTTGGTCTAATCAACTCGCCCCTAACATCAAAGCTACTATTCGAAAACTCGAAAGGCAAAATCAATTTTCGCCAGTTATAATAAACGATTATTTCCTTCTGAAGAAGCATTTCCCGAGTCATCATTTTCTACGGGCATTCGCCCCCCACGCAACACCACCAATACAATAAGTAAGCAAACAAACAGCGGAAACGATTTTCACTTTATTCCATCTCACTCTCCTATATACAAACCGAAACTCCTTTTTTTCATCATTCATAAATCAGTTACTTCCTGTGTTCTTTTTGTTTTCCGCATTTTTATTCTGTTCCTTTTTTTTCTAGTTCGACGCGCCCCTAACTTCTATCGGACGTTAAATTAATTTTGATACATTTTACACGTTCAGTAAACACGTTATTAAATCAACAAGATTTATTCCCTTTTTAAAACCTCCAACACCACCACCGTCGCTAACATCACCGTTGCTGTGGGCTCGCTGGCGTTCATCCCTCGGATCGTTAACTTTCCTTCTTGCTTCGTCTCACTGCTTCGCGCCCGTTCTCTTCTTTACTTGATACTCTCTGACATTCCGAAGTTGAGATTTATATCCGTTGCGGACGTCAATTCCTTAGACGGCAGTAGTCACCGTTAATCGAATTAAAAAAAGTACTATTTTAAAGTCTGTGGCGTTTCCTACATATAACAACGCGTTCTTGATAGCAAAACAAAAGCAAAAACAATAGTAGCGAACCTATATCACGTTATCTTATATTGAATGTTTTTAGAAATAAATTGCAAAGCTTTAAATACGTAGGTATACACGAGGGTGTATCAGGAAATAGCATTTCTTGTTAGCAGATACATTGTTTGGGATTCTCTGGAGTACAACCATTACACATTTTGAAATTCAATATCTGGCTTACATTTAGAACCTCTTTGTTTCGTTTTTATCTCTAATAATAAGTAAAAGTATAATAAGCCAACTGAGAAAAGGACTGTATCAGTATGTCAATTGCCTAATTTTTCGAAGGCTTTAGCTCAAATTATCCACATACGGATGGGACCCTGATGTAATATGAATTTCAACTATGAATAAATTAATGTGGAGGCTTCTTCTTCAATTCTACTTGAAAGTGGTGGTGTAAACAATAGAATATCATTCATCAGTAGGCACATGTGTAATTAGACATTCTTTCTAATTTCATTACGTACATATACGAAAACACATTATATACGAACATCTGACATTATTATTGTTCGTTATAGGTACACCAAGACCATTTATTTGGCCCATATGAATGGTATACGATAGCTCTACTCCCAATTTTTACATTACGGAATCTTAATTGTGGAATTTGCGTCGATATTATTTGTGTGGTGGAATTAATCAAAACCTTTTGATGAAACTGCATAGATAATAGTGATGCTATGCTTAATTGTTCACATTTTATTACCCAATTCTCGCTTACATTATATCTTGGTAGTCATTGAAACTTTTTAGGTAACAATTTGCTGTCAAATTGTCATTTTATTATTAATAGTCTTCATATTGCCACTGCGCCAAGATAACCAATTGCTTTTAAGAAATTTTTGTATATTCGGCAAAAATTATGAATAATAGAATGCGTAGACCCGTTCACACATTGCAAAAATTTATTTATATATAACAAGATAATATCATTGCCATAAACATATATAAACAACTACACAGCAAAAACAGAACTATTAGGCTTACACAGAAGAGGGACAATAACAAAACCTCAACAAAGATCTAGCAACTTGGTCCAAATAGCAAAACACAGAATACTTACAATAGTAGTTCTTCATAGACAGTTGTACTTGTTGAATACACTACCGTCAGAATGGACAGAAAAGCCGACTCATGTATTTAGAGAGTGTGTTAGGATGTTGCTTATTGAAAATTGTTTTTGCACCATTCCGGAATTCATAGAATTCATGAAGAAATTTAGATGTAGTTAATAATAATACACAAGTATACGTACATACACAAGACTAAAGGCAAATATACAGAACACATACTCACATATTTATTAACGATACCGTTTCATTTATTGTATATTATATATGTATTCATAAGCTCCATATGTATAAAAGTCAGATAAGTACATTCATTAAGTGTAAATATACATACTTATCTGACGTTTATACATATTGAGGCATAATCACAATACAGACTACTCTGCTACATACAAATAAGCTAATATGCTTAATTATCGGTTTTGGACACGTATAAAATGATCATAAGGGTGACAGCTAAACATAAACAAACTAATAGTAGGTATACCGGTTGTGTCAATTACCATTAGCCATAGCGAATCAGTTTATACGTAATACGTCCTAGCGCGGTGTCTGTACATCGTACATACATATATACGTATACACAGGTGCGCTATGGCTAATGTTTATTGACACAGGCGGTATATAGTAATGTTTGTTGACATTTGAATTTTGTATTGACTGGTGAGTGTCGTCATCTGTTGGAGAAATATAAATACAAACAGTTAGAAGAATAATTATTGCAATACCAACAATAGCGGGATAGGTGGTTAAAAGATCGAAAATTAAGTATCAGCCAGTAACGTGTAATGGCTAAAATTGAAAAAAGCTAAGAAGTTTTTGTAAAGAGAAGATATGTAATTTATTCAAATAATGTAAATAGTCTAGATAGTCAAGGCACACAAAAATGTTTACAGACATTTATAAATGAATAGCGAGTTTAGTCCAAGTTAGATGAAGGTAACAGTTTGTGATATTGTGCATCATCATGTTGTGTGCGTTATTTGAAGATATATAAAGAGCATAAAGTCTATTAGAATACCTCTGAGTATTCTATACATAATATGAGATAAAATAATGCATATCTTGTATCACCTCATAACTTTTTTTGTTAGAAAGACAAAGATCTGATTGCAAATTTAATAAAGGAAAAGGAAGTGTAACATTCAGAATTATAGCTTAACTTGGTAAATGTTATGTAGCTTAGAACTAGTATTCGGTCACAGAACTAAGATTCCCTGTTGCTGTTTTTTCTAAATGTTATTATTTGAGAACTGTTATGAAAAATATTATATTATGCAACGAGCATTTAATGATAGTTATTAAGACACGAGAATGTACATGTAATGAATACGATTGTCTTAATAGCCATTAAATGCGAGTTGCATACACTATTTTGCTACGACCACATAATAAAACATTATTTTTTACACATTCCATTTCATAAATTGAGCGTAAAATTTTCCGTACGTTTTCGCGAATTTAACTGGTAATAAATTATTTGTATTTACTAAGGCTTGTTCCATAATTTCTGCTGGAGTCAAATTTTACATTTCACTGTCATTATCCCTCATTTTTACCGTTTATATTTTCAAAAAAGCACAAGTTTTAACTACTTACTTGTAAATTGCAGAGAACTGTCACATTTAATTAATTTTTATATCTGTCAGATATGCAGTCGCAATATTGAATATTGTTTGAATATTGAAATGTCGCATTCTTATTGGATATAAACTTGTATCGTAATGAAAAATCTGTATTCCTATTGGATATAAATTTGTATCGTAATGAAAATCCGTATCGTAATGGACATCATTAAAGTACAGGTTCCGCATATCTAATAATACAATTAAAATATGGGAGTAGAAAAATAATCTTACACCCTAACAAATTTATGTTATACAACGTGTATTTTATAGGATACATAATTTTCTTTATAATTTCGATCCTTTAGAATCTTATTGTTTTGTTTTTGACTAAAGACGATAATGGTCGGAGATTGACACACACACTTTCAACTCTCCCTATCAAAATCACATATTATGAAGAACCATAGAATATAACCGCACAGAATTAGTAAAGTGATCTTTGTTTTAGCTGTACCGAGCCTCCGCGAACATCAAACCCTTTTCTCAACTAAATAGATCAATCGCTTTTTCTCAATGAATCTGTGTTGTCCATTAGTGAAAACGTATTTTGGTATTTTGGGTGTTAAAAACATCACTACAAATGTATATAGTTGCTTACTGAAGTTCTAAATAGATATTAGAGTGTTTTCTCACTGGTGATTTGGTGAAGAGAATAACCAAAAACACTAGTTTAACACTATTTTCTGTTTTTCTACAGGTTTCTACTGAAGATGACAACTTAGTTGCCGAAATACGTTTATAGATTTTTATAGGTTTTTAATTTTTGTGGTTAAGGATTTTTCCTTTTGCGTTTTGTTTCAGGTATTCACTAATAAACAACAGACATTTTTCATAACGCTAATGTGTATTATCTTTTTAGTAAAGTTTTTTTAAAGTCGTTCGTTCTTTTATTGCCATTTCAGGTTTTACAGTTTCCCTTTTCCCCCTTTTCTATGATTTTATAAACATTAAGATGTGATAATTTTAATTATTGGCACTATGATTGAGATTTTCGCATGCCAATTGCAACAATTGTATTGATGATGTTTGACGATCATATTTTTACCTACATTTACTACCCCTACCACTTGTTTTCAAACAACCGATTGTATTATTGGTATAAAAAAAGTAAAGTACGCGTATTTCAAATATTTATGGATAAATAAGTTCATTTTGTATTGTCAATTTGAATGTAATTAAATAATATTACTTTACATAATTATCAACACAAAAATCAGACTTGAAGGCCATACAATAAATTTTACTTAACGAAATTTAAACATTGAAGTCGATTGCATTTAAATTGTATTTTATTGTCCCATATGTTTACAAATTCCTAGAACACAATATATCAAATTAAAATATGAGTTATATGCTTACCAAAGTTCACCAACAGTCGGCAATTCTCAATCACATTTTAGTAATAAATTAATCGTTCTCCACTTCTCATTTACTTCGAAATATCAAGGGTGTCGTAATGTTGAAGAACACTGCTGTCATCCTATTTTCTGAAAATTTTTCTCTTTTAATTCGCGGCAATAATTTCTAAGGCGATCTCTTTCTCCTTCTCACTTTTACTCGCTCTCCCCTTAACGGCATTAATTTTGATTAGTGTGCACCAAAACGGGATTTCAAACAAACCAGCCAGGTTCTCATGACAGAACGGCATTTAAAATAAAATCGACTTATTAATCGACGCCATTGATAAGTAATGAAGATTGGTCGTCCGAAGTGACACTTTCCTGATTACCGTTAATGAAGACAAATTTGACACGTGATTAAAATCGAACCGAGGGGAGAATTTTTTTCATCCTGGCGGAACGAGGACAGGCATTTTGATGAGAATATTTGAGATCCCTTGTACCTGAAGCTTAAGAATAACTTTATTTTCATTTTCTTCTAGCCCTGCTCATTTGCGTTACGGATTATACTTGAGTGGCAGATATTTTTAAGACTAACTTTATTGATAGATGAGTAATCGATTATTTATAAAAAAAATTTTTTATGTAAAACTATATAATTTTCTACATAATATATTTATCTCTAAAACGTAAATAACTAGACCTAGATAACTTTAGTCAATTCTGAAATATAATCCCCAGAGCGTGGTCACATGTCATAACTATAGACCGGACGTAACTGAGTGATTAAAATTCATTATATTTACCTTATATTTCGTAAGATAAATAAATTACGGGGAGTTAGTTTCGTTTTTTCATTGTTTTGACTGTTATATACTTCGTAATTTTTGTAATAGTTCCTGTTTAATTCCGTTTCATTGTAACTACTTCTCCCAATTATCTTAACGTAAGTGTGCATTGGATTTCGTTAAGTTTCAATGACATACGCATACATTTTTAGTTATCATTTATTTAGATCTAGAACATTGTTTATGTTACTTTTTCAGATGATATGGAAGAACGTCGAGAACGGCATCGTGAAACAATGGCGAGTTGGATTAAGGGTCATACTGATTGTATGTCCCTTGTCAGTAATTCAGAAATTTATTGCAAAGTCTGTAAAATATCGTTACAGAATGCCCAAAAAGCACACATACATCGCCACTTAACATCGCTAAAACGTACACAGAAGCTGGACCCGTTCAAAGCTGACAATTTTAACGAAGAACCCTGTGAAGCTTCAATGGCGGCTAATATCCCATTAAACAAACTTGACAACCCCACATTCAAAATATTTCTTCCAAATTGTACTGGTCGAAATGTTCCTGATGAATCCACCTTACGCAAATATTATGTTTCTAAGTGCTTCACGAAAACAGTAGAATGCATTAGAAGACATCATTCAAATCAGTACCTATGGATAAGTGCCGACGAGATTATCGATATATTAGGACGCTGTGTGGTAAATGTTGTAGCTGGTGTACTACATCCAACTATTCCACATAACGCATATATAAAAATATCTAAAGTTATAAATACATTTGATGCGGAAACAATTGCAAAATCCATTGACGAAAATTTGCACAAAATACTTCATTCGGACGACAGGTACAGGGTAAAAATACTTTTATTTGTTAGTGACAGTGCCGCATATATGTTAAAAATATGTAGACTATTAAAGGAAACATTTCCTTATATGCTGTATTTTACTTGCTCTCCACAGAATCTGTGAATATATCATAGACACCTATCCGGAAGTTGATAGATTTGTATCCGCTTTTAAAAAAGTTTTCAGAAAAGCACCATCGAGAGTAGCTCCTTACAGGGAAAAATTTCCATCTTTCTCACTGCCTCCCTCACCAGTAATAACTAGATGGTGAACATGGTTGGAAGCTACCAGTTGTTATGCAGAGAATTTCCATAGTTTACAAAATTTTGTTACATATTTAAATGACGATGCTCGAAGTATTTCTGAGTGCAAGGAACTAACACAAATCCCAAATTTAAAAAATCAGTTGTCATTCCTTCAGGAGCACTTTGGAAATTTGCCTAAACTATTTACATAAAAAATTTGAAAATCGAAATTTCAGATTAAAAGATGGATCAACCACATTAGATGTGGCTATTAATGATTTCAAAAGTATTCCAAATGACTTTGGTTGCCGCCTTCGGCAAAATTTAGACGGAGTTTTTAATAGGAATTTAGATTTAATAACATTGCGGCAATTGTGTATGGGGACAATGACACAAAATCTAACTGCTAAATACGCTGAAATAAAAGAATATTTGCAGTACGCATATATAACCAGTTGCGATGTAGAAAGGACGTTTTCTATCTACAAGGATGTACTTCATTCAAAGAGAACAAATCTTAAAGAAGAGAACCTTGAGAAAGTATTGCTAGCAAATATTAATACTCGTTTACTCGGCTTGAACTACAAAATGAACAAATAATAAGGTATTTTGTATTTTATAGATCACCAGCCACTTGTTATGCAATTATATAAATAAAATTAAAACTCTTTAAAAATAGAAAATTTCAATAGTTCGTCCATGGGCGATGGGTCATCAACCTCTAGCGTCCGGTCTATAGTCATAACCTAATGAAAAATAATCTGCTCGCGGTAGATATGAAATACTTAAGAACTCTAGTGGAGTAGACAAAAACATAAGACTTATAGGAGATCATGGTACAAATATAAAAGATTTTCTGATGCAGCTTTTGAAAATATTGTCTGTATCGTAAGACTTGGCATCAGTGATATTATATGAATACCTGCAGACCTAATAGTATATAGATTCGTATATGAAAGATAATAATATAAAACTTAATAAATAATAACACCACTGTTGTGTACAAATGTGAAAACAACATATTTTTTTTTAAAATAGTATTTTTAAAAACTCATAAAGCAGTGTAAAAAAATTCTAAAAATATAACGGCAGGCACTAAAACTTGAGTGACATTAATAACACATTTTATGTTTGATTGATACAATTTGCATATAGTTTACTTACAAAGTAATGCATTACACAAAAATATATTTAAGACTCTAATATGTTTATTTTGTTTAATATTACTTTACTGACATTCCTGAATATTAAAAAACTTAAAAGCATTGTAGTAAGGAAACTATTGCTTTAATAAAGGCTACTAATTTATCAATTAATCTTAATTTACAGTCAATAAATAAAACAGCAGATATAATTACTTTATTTTATTAGTAAATTCAAATATTTTTTTTTGTTCCAAGTTCTCTTCTCTAATACGTGTAGAGGTATACTCCCACAATGTCTCTCAACAAAATAGCAACTAACAACTATAAATACATAAAAATCATTATACTGTTATAACAATGATTTAAGATAAAAATATAACAATAACCAAAACACTAACATATGCCTATCAATACGCAAAACGTTCCAATTTACAAAATTGAGTCAACGTTATAGCTTATCTTACATATTTGTACAATGTTGCAGAAAATTTTATATCTTATTTTGAAAGTGCCATTTTTCGTACTTCTACTATTAAATTTTCAAACAGATTGTTCAAAAATCCGTATCCTGAATATCAAATCAAGTAAACAATTCAAGCGACTATAAAGCACATCTTCCTGATGAGCTTACGAAGGTAAACAACTAAAACAGGATTATAAGAAGTTCGTTATGAGTCCTTTCCGTCTCTCACATCAGTGGCACAACGTTCCGGTAGACAGAAAAAACATTTCAAGATGAAAAAACAACAGAAGTCCCTGAAATGATCTTGAATGATTGCAGTGAGATAACAGAGAAAGCAGACATTTCTAACGACCACATAAATTTAGACATGAAAAAGTTTATTGATGGATGGGTGACACGTTTGCTTATAATCGAGTAAAAACAATGTTTAGACACGTAAAAATACCATCACAACTATTTACTGCTGCGCTTTAGAGATGTTGATTAAGCGTGGAGACATCACATCGCAGACCAAAATGCAATCAAGTAGTTAACTGAACTTACTAAGCGAAAGAAATATAAGTTGATGCAAGTAATGAATGACTTCTCCGGGGATTAATAATACAAAAGGTAAAAAACTAATGAAGTCTGCAACTCTTACGGACACCCCGGAGAAAGAAAGGTTAGCAGAAGAAACTCGAGAAAGAGATGCAAGAAGGCAAGAGAAAGCAGAGAGGATAAAAGAAAAAGTTGAAGAACTCAGTGGGTTTAGAAAATCAAGAACTTAGGAAAGAGAATGGGGGGAAGACAAATAAAGCTAAAAATCCATCCAAAAAGAAGAAAATAAGAGCACCGAGACATGTGGGGAAAGCTGATGAAACAAGCTCAGAAGAAGATGTTATGTTTAATGTGTCTCGAGTCATATTCAGAATCGAATCCTAGGGAAAAATGGATTAAATGCATGTCATGTCATAAGTGGGCTCATCTAGAGTGTGGATATGACAGTCCCACATACGTGTATATTAACTGCAAATCAGCTAAGGAAGGTTCAGAAAACGAGGAGAAGTGATGTATTTCTATAATTAACATTTATAATGATTACTTTTGTAAAATAAAATAGATTTTGTTTAGGTTTTTTCTTATTGTATCAATTTACCCCTAACTAGTATCAATATGCCGCAGATTGGAGCAATTTGAGACGGTCTCTCCTACTCACCTCAATAAGTTTTTACTGGGTTTCTGTTTTTAATCTTAAAATTTCGAATAGGTGTTTGCATAGTAAAAGGCATTACGGTGTTTTTACATGTTATTTTGAATTTTTAAAATGCAAAATTTAGTTGCAAAAAATTGTTAACCAGAAAGTGTATCAACTAGCCCCGGTCCTCCCTACAATCAGACGAATTTACAGGTATGCTAAAAAAATTACTATCAAATAATGCTTGTTATAATACGAGTATATAAATAACAAGTTGATTTAATAATAAAACCATTTTGTAGTGTTACATTTTAATATTTTTTTTTCATTAGTATGTTCAATTTATTAAAAGTTTTATATCTATGTTGTATTTTATTGTACCATATTTTTACGCATTTAGTGCACAATAAAACAAATATATTTCTGGTATTATTATGAAATCAATAATTCTATCAGCCGAACCACTGAACAAATAGCTTCGAAATGTAAAAATATAACACAAATTGATCAACCGCCAATCACTGCATAAATGATAGTACTACTACTAAGTGCAATATAAAAATGAAAAGCTATTAAATGGACTAAATATGCGCTTCTGTAATTAGCTTCATATTCCTGTATGTTGAAAGATAGCAATTATGAAGATGTCAAAGCACTGGCAATTCATAGTGAATGTATAAATAGTGTTTTCTTGTACCCTACTTTATAATAAAAACACAGTTGTAAATGAACCACTTAAACTTATAATGAGGTGAGGCACTCTTACCAGTAGATCTTTCATGTGATCGCTGCCATGTAGAGCACGTAGCCTTTGGCTGTTGCTACAAAGAGCAAAAGTTAAGTTTCTTTTTTATTGTTGCAGGTGACGGGAATCGTTGGCCGAGCAGACGTACTAGCGTGCATCTTCTTCCTGGTGTCTTTCCTGGCTTACCACGGGTAATGACGCTTTTATATTGTATAGGGTCCTATTGTTACTCATCGTTTCACTGTAAGCAAGCTTTTTAAAGTAAGCAAGCTTTTTAAAGTAGACAGTATAACGTATGTCATTGAATAATCTTATGAAGCTGCTAGAAATAAATATGATCTTCATAACAAGTATAATACATGTTTCAATTAATTATTTTTTAAAATGAAGACGGATTTGTTTCTATACTGCTGTAAAACTATAGCAATAATATAATATCAAATCTAAATACACTTATGAAATATCATGAATAAGATATTTTGCATTTCTACATAATGTGGACTGTAGATAATAGACTGACACGCAATACGGAAAATAAGCACGAGCATAATAATTAAATGCAATACAAAAAAAACACAAAGAAGAACAAAACGTATACTCTAGCCTTTTCTGAGTTTTGATTGTACACACATGTGCAGTAAAAAGTAAACGAGTACTGAAGCAGTCCTGCGATATTTTCGATAGATTGTTACGGATTTCATAAAATTATGGAGTGGCCTCTCTCTACTGCATTACTAACTATTAATACAGAGATAGCATCCACACTCGGTATTTTTACGAAATCCGTTACAATCTATCTAAAATATCGCAAAACTGCTTTAGTACCCGTTTACATTTTATTGGACATGGCTGTACATAATTCTTTATCAATTAACACGTTCGACAAATAACCTCTGGTTAAGACGTTTTGCTGCTGACGCAGACTTGATAATTTAACACCCCAATGACAATCCATCGGCCACTGGGATGGGTTCGCTTGATGCGGCAGTATGGAGTGAGCAAGCGTTTATTCTCTTGGTTTTATTTTTGTGGGTAATAAAATTACAAGTCTCTTTTTGCTTTTAGATATCCCAGGAATTGCCCTAATTCCTCTATCTTACACTTATATATTCTATCAGCATTAATCGAATTGCAGCAGAAATGAATCCCATGGCTAACGTATATATGGAAGGTAGAAAAATTTATAAATTTCGCTGCCTCTTGGAATGCGATTAATCTAATACGTTTAATTGGTGAAGCCAGTATTGAGCTTATAGCTTATGCTGCCACCATATTCCACTTAATAGTTAATGGTTATGCTTTTCCAAATTTCTTATGGGTCACATAGAGGTTGTTCCTGTTTTCATATTTACTTGAGGTACACCTGCAGGAAACCAGTCTTGTACTGCATTTATTGCATAATGAGAGTTTGCAATTATTGATGTGAATTAAGATTGACCTGTCATCGGCATACTTGCCAAACTGTGCTCCATGTAGATTGGAAAGAGGATCACTGGTGTACAGGATGTCCCAGAAATAAAAAGACGGAGTAGCAGGTATGTAAAGTCCGAACAGAACCAGGCCCAAATATATCGCAATAACGAAGAAATTAAAAATTTAATTTTCTATGTTGTTCTTTAGATAAAAAAATTACATTACGGACCTGACACAGAATGTGTGTTTGTAAGTACACGTAAGAATGCTCATTTGAGGACTTGAAATAAAAACCGGGCTAAGTGCCAAAAAAAAGGTTTTGAAATAAGCAATTTTTTAGCTGTAGCACAATCATTTTCGAACCTGTTGGTCAATGTTTTCTTCTCTACACAGTGCG
Source organism: Amphimallon solstitiale (assembly GCA_963170755.1). Classification (NCBI taxonomy): domain Eukaryota; kingdom Metazoa; phylum Arthropoda; class Insecta; order Coleoptera; family Scarabaeidae; genus Amphimallon; species Amphimallon solstitiale. The sequence continues at coordinate 99,664,123 of OY720681.1, forward strand.
TAGCTCCTAAAGTAATGTCTGTTATGTCACAGGAGTGTATTCAGTTTGGAAGTCGCCAAAAAATTGTTTTGTATTACTATAATATTAAAAAGTGGTAACTACAACCATCCGTACGTAATTCATGGGTTAAGTACCATTACTGTTAAATGGAAGAATGTGGTGTATTGTACGTTTTTATTATAAACAAAGATACTTATCTGGACAAAAACGCAATTTATATTTTTTGAAAGGGATAGCAACAAAACATAAATATTATTACACAACAAACTAACTATAATATGTAATGCAACAGCAGAATATTATGAAATGATCTAAGTATTAGTATCAACACTATCAACGTTTTCGTTGCACAAATTTATGAAAAACCCACGGTTTTCTTCCGATACGAACTGTATCATTGCTGTGAGATTTTCCCGTTTGTCTGAACTAATTCGACTGGTACATTGTAGTCGAGGTAGCTCCATATTCTGAAGGACTTGTGGAGTCACGTTCTTCTTAAGAATTTTGGTACGTTTCCAGGACTCTAGGTCATTGAGTGTTTGTTTAATTGTTACAAGGCCTGGATGAGTCTTGTCAACTCGAATCCATTGTGCTTGTGAGATTTTTAATTTTGTGGTAGTGATATACTGATCTGCTGCAGCCTTAAAATCAAAAAGGTCTTCTGGATTCATAACAGTTACTATGAAGGGGTTCTTAGGCGTGGCCGACACTATCATTTTTACTAAATCAAACGGAACTTCACACTTTTCTAGTCGTTTCCTCTTTTCTATCTGGGCGAAGTCCCGGTCACAACTCAAGTAAGAGTGACCGGAAATTAAGTATTTCTGGTTGACTTCGTCGATATGGCCCTTTGCAATTAAATACATCCATAAAAATAACAGAATCTTGTTTTTATTCTGGGCAACGCAATTGTCGCTCCATATTATCAACTTTCTTTTGTACGTTAATTTGCAGGATGTGATTGCTTTCAAAATACATGATGCGATCTCATTGCCCCCACGGCCTGTTATGCCTTCATGCCATAGAAACATATTTCCCTTGTTATTATCCGCTACATGAAGGCATAAATTATAGCAAGACAATTGGCGCAGATAATACATGTCACTATGCGTTAGTGTTGGCAAAGACAACACTTGTTCGAGATCTATAGCTAATGTACAAGTGTCACTCGTTGGTAGTTGAGACTCTTGAGTGTCTTCCTTCATGCAAGTTCTTGCCCTTTCCGCCTTTCTATGGTGAAGCTGTAACTTCATCTTGGCCTCATTGCTGTTAGGCTTAGATCGTGTTTGCATATGAAGTAAATCACAAGTTGCACAAGTATCACTCCGGGGAGGATGAAGCTTAGGTTGGGGAATTTTCTGTTGAAGGTTTGATAATAATAGCGATAGGTAACGTTGGACTGGGGATGTTCTTCCTTGAAGGCCCTGTATAATCGACTAATGTTTAAGTCTTGACTTAGATATTCCTTACTTGATTTCCCCCTGCTATAGTGGCTTTGTTCTCGGGGTAACGAATTGACTTGTTCAATTACCAGAGATTCATCATCAGGAGTAAACGTACGATATTGTGTAGCATTTCCTCGCCTCTCTACGTAAACAATATCGCCCTTCTTCTTCAGAGCAACTAATGTTTCTATTCGTCTCTTAGTTATCTGAAATATGTGCAAGAAAGTCTGTCTGCAGACCTGTATGATGTGCCCAGATCCATTAGGTACTTGAAAATATACAGTAGCCTGTCTTCTGCAAGTTTGAGAGTCCTCGTATGTCCCATGTCTTCGTCTCTTAACCTCTGTCACCTACAGCAGGCCCATGAGATACGAATTCTGCTTTGAATTGTCTTTCATTGCATAAAAACTATGAAACAGTTTTACTTGATGTTCGTGTGGTACAGTTGTACATTGATATTTGCACTTGCATACAGCCTGTAAGAAACAAGATTTCCCGTTCATGACACTATTTAAATTATTATCACGTCATCTGCGCGATGTGTTAATAGATCCGCGCAGACGACGCATTATCATAATAGGGAAGAACAATATATAAACAATAGTCACCTTATTTTCAGGCGGTTGTTTTGCCTGCACTAAACGTCCTCGTTTATTAACGTAATTTTTGCCCTCACTTCGCCTTTTCTTCCTTTCATCTTGTATACAACCTTCTCCTCTTTTTCTTCCAGCAGGTTTCACGGAAGTACTTGCCACATCACTCATTTTACTGCCAAATACGATACCGTTACACACTACCCTGCTATTACATCCCACATCACCAGAGACATTAACATCGCACCACGCAGTTACTTGTGATGTTATAATGGCACTTAGCCCGTAATATACGAGACTCCGAGGAACCCCCACTTTTCAACGCAACTTTTCAAGGCCTTCTAAACTAAATTGTAGGTAGCCCGTTATATATGTTGAACCGTATGACACAGACCGGAATTATCGGAAAATCTAAATTTAGGATATTTTGGCACTTACCCCGCTTTTTATTTCAAGTCCTCATTTGTAAATAGAAATGAATACGCATTCATAGAAAAATACGCTTTTATTTGTATAAAACGGGGAAAAAACGTTAAATCGTACTCATTCATACAAAACATTTTTTGCCCCATGCGTCTAGATAACGCAGCTATGTAGTCGATTGTTTCTTTTTAAAATAGGAAGGTTGTTGCTCTTTAATGTATTTGTAGTCGGAAACAGCTGATTATTATTATTTTAGAATGTTCAATAAATCGTAGTAAATATCAAGAATGTTATTATTTTTTTTCTAGCAGGTGTAAAATTAAAGTAATTAATGGTTTGATATTTATTATGAAGTATCTATTCCTCCTTCTTTTTTTTTAACACAAGTAATATGGTGGTCCTGAAAAGGACCGATTGTGAAAGTGAAGCAGGTGGATATTTAGTCCAGGGTCAGCGTAAGGCCAATTGAATTCTTTATTATTATTTTTTCTGCCGTCTGGGCACGAATAAATACTTGATATTTTGAAGGTACGTTTTTACATAATCCAGCGGTCGATTTTCGCTACCCCGTCTTTTTATTTCTGGGACATCCTGTATATTTGAAAGAGCAATGGAGAGCAAATGGATCTGTGTGGAAGTCCAAGCCCGATCTCTCGTTTAACTAACATTTATTTATTTTGTTCCATTACCTGATTCTTTTACTGTACCATAATAATTTAACTTATCGAGTAGAATTCTAGGAATGCCAGAATTAAGTGTTTTATTAAAGTCCATATTATCAAAGATCTCAGTTTATAAAAGTTGTAGTATTGTTAAGCCACACAAGTTTCTTAGAAAAAAATTTATATTTGGCAACACCGTACTTATAACAGTTATCATCCATTTCGGTAAAGTGAATAGAAATATGTTAATTTTATATATATATTTGAAAGTAAACTGCTTTTTATTAATTACTTTAATGAATGAGTTGTTTATTACAAGAATTTAATTTAATTTAATGAAAGTGACAGTAGATATTTATTTGTATAGTTACATAAAGCATTAAAGACGCGTTGCAACATTTCTGGAGCAATAGTTTGAAGTGTGGCGTTAGAAAAGATTCTTTGGTGTATAAATTCTCTGAAATTTCTAGAATTCTCATTGAATTCTATTTAAAACTGTATTGAAAGACAAATTTTATTCACATTGTCACTTCCGTCTAATAGTTGCACGTTTTTTTACATGAAAGTGCCAGAAATAGCTTTGGATTGAACAGTTGTCGTACTTAGAACACTCAGTTAAGGCTGGCGTTTAGTTTTCAGTTTGGCGGTGATGAAGAATATAATGTGGGGGGGGGGGGTAGGATTGGGTGTCGGTAAGGTGGCGGTTCATGTTGGCAAATAGACGAACTTAATTGAGGATGAGAGATGAAGCAATAGAAATGTAGATTGCTATTACAGCAACAAATTTATATCTGGGACTTTTAAATGAACTCGAACATAGACAGACAAAAAACTAACAGGCACAAAAAATTATTAAAGAAACGCTTTCAACACGTTTTTGTCTACATAGTATTTTAAATTTATGCTAGTATTTATTACGAACCTGACTATATAGAAATAATCTCAACAGTCAAGCATCAATAAATACAAGCATTCATTTATAGCAATTTATAAAATTTCAAGTAGGTACACCTTATAAAATAAATAGGAATAAAACAATTTATGTTTGGCAAAAATATTTTTTGAAGTAATAATAATAACAATATTTAGTAATTCATGTGACTATAGACATGGTAAAGAACAAGTCAGTTTGAAGTATTCTTTCTCGCTTAATTTGTAATGTGTTTAATGAATTTTGGATTTAAAACATGGGTCATCGTAAAAAGAATGATGGACAATGCCATCAAGCTTCTATTGCCGCACAAAAACTGTTAAAAAGTAATGAAAATAAAATATTTATGAGTGACATTTTGTGTGATGTGTTACAAAGGGTAGAAAAAGTAGAACAGTCGACCATAGACTGCAGTTTTATTCTAAACATTGTGTAATGAATGACAAAAGAAATAATGTATAACATCACGCAGTTATTGAATAGCACTATTCGTATGGTGATGCAACATCTGGTTTCGTCGAGAAAACGGACAGCAAAAAAGTCGATTTTAATGTTAAATTCCTTTCTTCTATTTACCTACCTTATATTTCGTGAGATTAATAAAGTACGGAGAATTTACTCGATTTGAACTACAGTATAAACAAATAAAAAAGTATTTTGTATTTTATAGATCACCACCCACTTGTTATCCAATTATATAAATAAAATTAAAAACTTTTTAAAAATACAAAATTTCAATAGTGCGCGTGGGTGATGAGTCATCGGCCGCTCGTGTCCGGTCTCTGAACATATGAACTAAAACATACAGCTTATATTGTGATTTTCGTAACTTTAACTGTGTGTTTAGGAGATATGATTCAGAATGTAACCAGAAAAGATCAATAGGTATTAATTACTTACGTTTATATTTTAGTCCACAATTAATTTTCATAGTAAATCTGTTTAATTATAGGTTGTCTATAGGTGACACTAGTGTTTTTGGCAAAAATCAACTGCGCTTCTGTACTTAACATTATTCATATTTTATTATCTTCTTAAATAATATTGGAGATGCGCAACATTCAGAAGTGAAAGTAATTATTTTAGTTGTTAAACGTACCTAAATATATTTTACCGAACTGAAGTAAGTTTGCCAAAATAAGGTTTTGATTTTCCATATTATCCAAAGATGACATATCAACTATTATATTCTTTTAATAGACTTACCTAATATTTCACTATTAATGACAACATAAAGAATTTTTGGTATAAACCACCGAAAAAGAAGCTATCTACCTGACGAAATGGTTGAACATGCAGAACACATAATTAAGCCTTTTGTGCCATATTTTTATATGGTCTACCAAATCTAGTACCTTCAAGAGATATCTAAAAAGTAGAATATTAACTTTCTGTAATAGAAACACCACCGATGTAATATCCTTGGAGAATATACATATAGCCCAGTCAAACTATACCAAAAAATCTCGCATGGTTCAATTAATTAGGGTACCTTTGATATTTTGATATGGTGTATGGATTGGTACACTGTTGCAAAGTTCCAAGTTTTCTTATTTTCCCCACTACCGCAGACGCCGCCATCTTGAAGAAACCGCTAAATTTTTTAGCCTCTTTTTACAAAATATCTCCTAAAGTATTAGTTTGAGCAAAAAAGCCGTTTACGTTCTTATTAAACTAGAGAAAATTTTCTACAATTTAATACAAAAACGGAATATTTAGCTTCATTACTTCCCGAGATAGACCTCTTTGAAATTAGAGAATTTTTTTTTAAAAATGTCAAAATAAAGATTTATAATCGGTTTTTGCTCGATAGTAAGTAAATGGTGTATTCTCCGCTAAAGTCTGACATAGCATTTATAGTAGAGGTAGGTAGCTAAAGTTTAAGACCAAACTGATTCTTCTAGCTCGTTTAGACTATGATACTCTCTTTTGAATATTTTTGTAGTCTTTTAGGAAGACACGTTACGCAATAACTTAATACTGACAAAATTAATGTATCTATTTATTAAAAACAAAAAAAAGTTCATTTATTGCTAAGTTTGTATATCTCATATATTCAATAGGTCTGTGAATTATATATCAATAAATTTGTAAGTAAATAAATAATTGATAAATAATTATAAATAAATTATATACTACATAAGTTTCATCAATAAAAGTGTCAGATATACCACAACTTTACCTTATAAGAACCAAATGGTGATATTTTGTTATATAAGACAAAATGTGTCTGGACGACAAGCCACATTTGGAGCTTCGGAACTTTAGCTATTTACCTCTACTATAAATGCAGTGTCAAACTTTAGCGTAGGATTCACTATATACTTAATATCGAGCAAAAACCAACTAAAAATCTTTGATTTTTACATTTTTAAGAAAAAATCTGTAAATTCAAAGAGGTCTATCTCGGGAAGTATTGGAATACTTTGGAAGATATTTTGTAAAAACTGGTATAGTGCAAAAATTTTGCGGTTTTTTCAGATGGCGGCTCATAAGCCAAAAAGTTTTCAAAAAAGCTTGTTATATTTATCGTGTATAGGTATTATATTTAATCCTTTCTACCAATTATCAATCGGAATCATAGCAAATTAGACATATAAATATTATTAGTAGGAATAATATAGATTTTGTTATGCTCTGCAACAGTAAATCTTGCAGCTTCTTTGTTTGTGTGTACGTGTATAATATAAAAATTACTTTCGTAAGTTATTGATGTAATTTAAGCTATTGTACATTTACATATTTCAAATAGACTCTTATTAATAAATACATAGGTACATATTTTTTAATTATTTAATCATACACTATGAATAAATGAATTAGTATTTATTTAGAGTAATGTACACAATGATAATTTGCGTTAAGCACCGGTAAATCTCAAAATTTATTGAATAAGTAAAAAATGTACCTATATATATTTATAGGTATCAAAATGCCTTTGTAGTCCCGTCGCAAAATTCAATAAATTTGTGCATCAAGAATTATTTAATTTTCTGAAGTAGACTAAATAAAATATACCTAGAGTTGGTATACCATCTTCTAGTTTATCCATGTTTATGTGATTGTTTGGATATTATATTCTGATAATAGTACGAGCAGAAGCATTGTTTAAGTCTTCGAGATTATCAAGATATAAGCTGTACCACTGCAGATTTTACTTATTTCAGTACAATACAATACACATGTAATCGTAATTAGATAACATTATAAGAAGTTAATTATATCGTATATTAAATCAATAAAGGTTTTCCCTTTTCGTCCAGTTATCACAACACACATATTTCAAATAATGTCAAACTGTCAAAAATTGCTATAAATATACATCGCTCGAAAGTAAACACTGTGTAAGATTATTATACCTATAGCAAATTTATTATCGTTTTTGTTTTTTATAGGTATATATTTTATATTACATTCCGCAAAGTGTTAAACTGTTGAATATATAATAATAATAATATATAACTGTTTTTATTATTAGACGAAGTATTGTGAGCAATTGTACTTTTGCGTAAATAAAAGTACCTATCCTGACATTTTTAATTAATAATAGGTACATATATACGCACAATTTCCAGTGCCCCCTAATGCCCAGAAGCTACACTAATATTCAAGTTCCTGGCGTGATAATTCTGCATCTTGACGGTTTTTCTCCACACTATAGTTGAATTGTAACCCTAATTTCATATAATGTCCACGCATTTTTATTTTGGATACCATTTACAAACGAAGATATTATTTTCGTTGCAGTATTTTTTGTTACAATGCAAACTAATTTTTTGAGGTCAAGGGGGGTGCAAGAATGCTATATTTTATTTGAAAATTACAGATAAAAAATATTTATTTTTACCTCTAAAAGGGGTATTTTATTCACAGTATATAGTGTAAAAACAGCCCAATTAGACATTTAAAAACCCCCTACGACCTCGAATCAAGTTTCCTTAACATAACTGTGTACTTTTTATAACAATTAAATTAATAGTTTCCATTTCTTATCAAAAAAATGTGAACATGTTTTCAACGTGAATATTGTCCGGTGCAGCGTACCGAGACGCCAGCCTTAAAGAGCTATTTTTGTAGTGCTGTAAGTAGCATCTTCGTGAAGAGTACCCAAAATTTGTTCTTTTAGGTTTGTCTGTTTGATGATAATTAGAACGTAACTTACCATACTCGTGAAAGCGCTGGTCGAAATTTCGAAACCTTTTGAGAGGTGAGACGCCGCCGCAATCGTTTTTCGTCATATTCGCACTTCCGTTGCTAAATCTAAATACCATTTACATTTCCACTTATTCATTAAAATTATACATCATGAATTGTAGGAATCACACAGGAAAATGAAAACTACACGAAACAAAAAGTTATACGTCAATCCTTTAAACATGACTTTTTTAAAACGAGCTTTTTATTACAATCAAACATCTTCCATGAGTAAGGTTGCCATATATAGTTTAATGTAAAGCATGCAGTAGAAGAATTGTTGAAGCTGCAGAGTATTAGCATTAATCGATTGATTACATCATGATTGTTACATAATTCCATTTTACTATAGACAATGATTTTACATAAAGATTTCATAGATTTAATATTTTCAACTTTGATAGCATTGATAGCCTGCAGAAAGTTTTTTGAGGATTGTTAGCTGTACAATAAAATTGTACATAATTTTCCACAGTGTATGCATGCATTAAGCTAATTCTACTATTGTATTAATTGCCTACATGCTCCTCTGGTAAGCACGTGGCTTATTATAGAAAAAGCTGTAGCTATTTAGTCGAATAGTACAAATACTCCCACTATTTTAACTCTTTATAATATGTAGTATATATAGTTTTTTCATTCTCTCAAATTATCTCAAGAAATAATATAATTAATTAAGACGTTGACTTAAATGTTTGAATTTATTTGTCAGTAGGATTTTATTCTTCTGAATTTCTTAGTACTAATTCCAATATAAAACTACAGAACAAAACTGATATCGTTCTATAAAAATATTGCTTTATTAAGAACATTTTTTTATTATTGGTTGTTTTTACCTTTACCTTAAACTTTTTGTTTCTGCCCTTTCATTTAGCTATTTGAATTTGCCTTTCTTGTCCTCACTCGTCCATCTCTCTCCCACTCTCTCTTTATCTCTCTCTTTTTCATTCTCTTTCTCTTCCTGTTCATATTCACAATGACCTGTTTTACATTTAGTTATTTTGACATGGATTCTGTCGACAAAAGCCCCACGTCTAGCATCAGAAGGGAAATTGAAAATGCAAATGCTTTGCGTGGAGGCAAAAGCAAATCCCGAAATGCTGTCTCGTATACCTTGTAATTTTTTTCGGGTTCACTCTTGTTCCTCCCGGATATATACTCGTCGCGTAACAGTTGTCTTGCCGCATCTATTAGTTCCGCCAACGGATGGACGATGTACGCGTCGTGTCCCATATGCTGTAATTGAATCGCGTGTGGATATGTATTTTGGTAACACGTGCGCGGTCGCATATGGATTTGTCTGTATGTAGGTAAAATTAAATTATAAAATTAAATTTCTGTATTCAGGAGGTGCGGTGTGATATAATCAATTAGAATATGATACGCACATATATCCAAATAAATAAATTCCGAAACACAGTGGGAATGTATATATTAACTTAAATAATGAAACATTTTTCTTACACTAATTGCTTTCTATTGAGACACATTTCTAGTTTTCTCTGATCATATTACATATTTTAACAGTTTCCTAAGAAAAAGCATGAAATAAATTGTTGTGTCAATTGCACCGTGGAGGCTGTGAATTTGTGAAACTCTACACATTTCGCAATTTAAAATAATAATTTCTTAATGTCCACAAATTAGCGACAGTAATACAACAAAAATAAATCATAACAAAAAAATCAAACATTTCTCCTTTTACCCAACGGAAAACACCACTATACTATTAACTACAAAACAAACAAAAAGTTCGTTAACATGAAAGAACATTTTAAAATTTGTAGTTAGAGAGTAGGCATGATGCTAGTGCTGCCCCTTCAAAGAATAACATTATAATTTCTTTTTAAAACATCTAACAGATAATTTTTTCAAACGGGTAGGTTTCAAGTTACCCTTTTTTTTTTTCTTCCAAGCCTCCGACGTAGATCTCTAGTATAGACCGTAGATAATAAAGCTTATTGTGCTGAATCTGTGTTGCTTATACTATTCACTCCATTACTTTTCTTTATTGCCTCGACTTTCTCTTGAAATTGGCTGTATTTCGATGCAGTTTAAAGGAACCCATTGTGGCCTACCCCTGTATCACAAAGTAAAGATGACTGCATTTGGAGTAGTCAGCATTGAATCCACTAGGCCCAAACAGGCAAGTCATTGCACATTTCCTATTTGTAAAATAGCCTTTCTACCTTTCTACTAAGTTACACTTTACAATTTAATTTAATTCAACTGTTTTACAATATGTATATTGTTTGTTAGAGATTAATTTTTTTCGTTTTTTCTTTATTTCTCCATCCAATTTAAATTTCAGGGTATCGTGATTAGGAGGTGTGTTCTGTTAACAAACCATATATGCATTTCGAAAATCTTTAACGCTCTGATAATTAATATATGGCATGTTATCTTAACTAAACCGTTGCAACCATTGCTACTTACTTAAGATGCCACGTCTATTACAGATAAACATTATTTACATTCGTAGTACAGGCAACCAATCTAACCGAAAAGAACTATATTATTATACTACTATGATTTTCTTCCTCAACCCATATCCCCGTGCACCAAACTGTGGGAAAGAAGTCCAAACTTCTTTTTAAATATAAAAGATGTGTTACACAAAGCCGTTATTTTTTAAATTTTATTTATCTACATGGATGGCTAATAATATCTAACTGGCTCAGTTTCTCTAACTATATATTGTCCAATTTATTTTGTAAGAGCCGTAGTCATTTCTTTCCATTAATATCAATAATCAAACCATAAGCAAAACGTATACATTTTCCAAAATAATGATTCGATTCAAAAGCGACAAAATCATCATACTTTTCTGTTCTTTTTCTGTAATTCCCTACTGCATGATAGGGATAGGGATGGGGAAATTCCGTGGATGCAAAAAGGATATTCATGCTACAAAAGAGGGCCATCAGAACAATCTACAAATTACCCTACAATTATTCATGAAAGGAGATTTCCATCCCAAATAAAATAATGTCATTTCCACGTGTATATATTTATTAAACGCTAATATACATACGAAAAAACATCTTTAGTTACAGCTCTCGCGGAGATGTACATAATTATAATACAAGATCAGTTAAATTAACCTCAGTATAAACGCACTAAAAGTAAAATAAATAATATACAAATGGAGATCTATAATAAGTTGCCTCAAACTATTAAGGATATGCCCATGCATTCTTTTCGTAGACTTATTAAGAAATGTTTGAAAGCCAGATGCTATTACTCAGTTGAGGAGTGTTTAGATGATAGTGTTGATAATATAATAATGTAAGTCAGTGATCGAACGAAAGCTAAGCGTGAATATATACATATTGCCGTGATATCTCGCAAGTTTATAAAATAAGAATAGCTTTAAGAATTAGTTTAAATTTTGAAATGAAAAAAAAAATGACAAAAATCGTACTTGGATATGAAAGAGTTTAAATATGCAACAAATTACATGAATGTATATAACGTTGCATACACATGGTCAATATACAAGCAAATAATTTAAAAGTCATTATTATTCAAGTGAATAGTGAGAAAATGTAAAATAAAATTTATTAAATAAATATGAAATAAAAGACAAAATAAATATAAGCAATATATTTCTTTTGTAGAAAGGATACACAAGATGTATGGTTTACATATCATCAAAAAGAACCTAATTTTATACAATGCGTAAAGATTGCTTTAAACATCTAAATAATGGACCGCTGTTTAAGTCAAAAAGGGTAATGAAGGCAAATAATCGAGAAAGGGTTATGTTAATGGACGCAACAGTCAAGAGAATTAGTCATGTAAAAGCAATAGAATTGTATGAAAAAGATCAAATACGATATGCAAAAAAAAACATAAATATGGCTAAATAAATTATTATGATTTACATGCATAAAGTAATAAAACTTTATGAAAGAGTTTAAAAACTAAATTATATTAAAAGATAAAAATTACCTTAGCTTATAACTAGAGACTAGAAAAGGATATAAAAATATATAAAAAGTAAACCCGATCAGCAATAACATTTGGTATAAAAAGGTAGCTGATAGCATAAATAAAAAGTGTATGTGTTTATGATTTGTTTGTAACACAATGCTTCAGAGACTGGAAACAGACGTGTACAGTTTCATGACCTACAAAAGATAACAAGATATAAAACTTGTGTAAAGTGTATTGCAGATAGACATATTACCGATGGAAAGATCATGGATAGAAAACAGAGATGCAATGGAGAAACAAACGTGTCTTCCAGGTGCAGGCAGTGCGGGAAGAAAAATAGTCGTTGTCTCCAACGTGTTTCCCATCTTACCAAATCGCAATCTAGCTACAAGAAAGGTGAAATTGACATTAATAAATGGAAAGAAAAAATATGTATTGAACAATGAACAAGGCAATAGGTTCATTGATGAATACAAAGAAGGATGGTATTAATAACAAGAATAAACCTACCGTCGGAAAGGCAGTACGAGGCCGTGAAAAGACTTTTGAATAAGAAAACAATTTCCGATATGTTGACGTTTTAGTCAATAAAGAACTGTCAGAACAATATGTGTATGTGTGTGTGTATCAAGACGACAACATGTGGGCAGCGATTTCACTGGAGGATATATTCCAATGCCAACCTAAAATATGGACTAGAGGGCGCAATAGTCAACGTATAGTTTTTTTTACCGGTATAAATTCGAAGCAAGATTCGACAAGAAGAGACTTCTTATTACGACTTCGAAAGAATAAGACGCTTTAAAAATAATTGTTACATTGTAGAATAGTAGTTTTCATTATTTCTTTATCACGTTTATTCATAATAATTTTCTTTTATTAATATATTTAAATTCATTTGAAACGTTCAATATGGACATTCAAAATGAACATTTTGATGAAATGTTTAAAGATAGCAAGTAAGTTTTTTTTTTTGAAAAGGAGTTATCTAAATTGTTAAACAGATATTGGTTTTACGTGCAAATGATTACTCAATGTAATGTTGAACAATATAGATAAGCAAATATTATCCTGTAAGGTTTTCTTTTAATTCATAAAGTTGGAATTACAACAAAAAAATAGGACTAATGGTGTTGGGCAGTTGAAGAGATGCTACGTGCGAATGAGCATTTTCTTCATGGCTTTGTCTTTTTCAAGTCATGTTAATAATTAATTAAAAGTTTTACAAGGCAAAGATTAAAAGCTTGAAATAACACGTGCAAATGGTTGTCTAAAGCAATTAATCGAAGCCAATATAAAAATAATTACATCGATAAATATCACTATCAATGTACAATAAAAAGTTTACATTTATTTATTTACAGGATAAATATTTATTTTTGTTTAGCATCATGAATAAATAAATAAAAGATCTACATACATTACAACCGGCATCTGGTATAAATGATATATATATATATATATTTTCAATTATGTATTTGTTTAGAGCAGGGGTCTCCAAACTTTCCAGCCTTAGGGCCATACTGATTACTCCAGTAAGTTCCGAGGGCCAAAACCATATTATCATTGTTGCCGGTGGTAAAAAGTGAAATAGTCCACTGATGAAAAAAAGTCCGAAAAAGTACTCAACGTTTAAAAAAGGCTGCAAAACGGCAACACTGCATATTATTAATTTTCCTGTCATTATCTGTAATTTCTAGATTAGTCGTAGAGTACGAGCCATGAGGAGTAACGTGACACGACATCTGGTGGACACACGCGGAAATAGGTAGTACCTTCTATCGCTAACAGATGGCGCTAATAGCACGTACAGAATAATCTCGTTGGTTCGAGAAAGTTCTGGTGTCTTCCACTCACTTCTAGATGGCAGTAATTGGAATATATAAGAAGGCTAGTGGCGCAACCACAAGTCAGTTCCTATGACACTGTTGTGAAATAAAATAGTGCGTACCTCCTTAAAACGTGTTTGTGCGTGTTTAAGTTTAAGACATCTTTGTAACAGTATTTTGATTTGAATTGTTGCTTTTGTGTGTGATTTAGTAGTATGGAAAAGAAGCGAAAAATTGATAGTGAATGTAGAAAATTCAAAGATCAGTGGAACATTCAGTATTTCGTAATTGAGTCCAGTAAGAAGGCGCTATGCTTGATTTGCAATGAAAGCATAGCCGTTCTCAAAGAATATAACATTAAACGTCATTATGAAACAAAACATTTTCAAAATTACTCAAAATATACAGGAAGTTGGCGGACAGAAAAATTCGAAGCTATGAAGCGCGGATTGAAATCCCAGCAATCTTCATTTACAAAACTCAAAACTGTACAAGAGGCTGCAACGCGTGCCAGCTTTCGTGTGGCTCTTGAAATTGCAAAACGTGGAAAACCATTCACCGATGGAGAAATGATCAAAGAATGCATAATTGCAGTAGCCGAAGAAATGTGCCCTGAAAAGGTAAATTTATTAAAAAGTGTCAGTATGTCAGCAAACACTGTGGCTCGAAGGGTAGAAAACATCGCTGAAAATATATCCTCTCAACTGTTCGACAAAAATGGACATGTTGAGTGGTTTTCTTTGGCCTTGGATGAGTCAACGGATGTGTCAGATACTGCTCAGGTGTTGATTTATATTCGAGGAGTAGATAAAAGCTATGAAGTGCATGAAGAACTTCTTGATATGAATAGTATTCATGGCACAACTACTGGTACAGATATTTTTAAAGGAGTTGAAATGGCCATTAATCAAAAGAACCTTCGATGGAAAAACTTGAAATGTATTACAACTGATGGAGGCAAAAACATGAGTGGGAAAGATAAAGGAGTGGTCGCTCTTGTGTCAAAGGCTGTAGAAAATGACGGTGATTTAAAACCATTAGTCTTACATTGTATCATTCATCAACAGTCTTTGTGCGGAAAATGTTTGGATATGTCTGAAGTTCTGAAACCAGTCATATCAACTGTTAATTTTATCAGATCTTTTGGGCTGAATCACCGACAATTCCGACAATTTATTGAAGAGATTGGAGAAAATGACTTACCTTATCATACTGCCGTACGTTGGCTTAGTTGTGGGAAAGTCCTTCAGCGCTTTTTTGAACTTCGAGCAGTGATCGAAATTTTTTTGAATGAAACCCTAGCCCCGGAACTTCAAATGGAAATAATTGATCTACAGTGCAGTGATATAATTAAGAACAAATATCAAAACTCATTTTATAAGAGTCTTCCACTGACACAATTTGATAATTTGCATAAATTTGCTCGTGGGCTGTTTTCTGTTTTTGGTGCTACTTATTTGTGTGAGAAGACCTTCTCCAAAATGAAGTACACAAAAAATGTTTACAGATCTAAATTAACTGATGAGCATCTTAAATCTCTTTTAATAATTGGTACAAGTAAAATTGGTCCACAACTACAAACTATTGTCAGTGGAAAATCTCAATTACACAAATCTCATTAGTATTTCATATGTCATTATGCTTGTTATAAGTTATGTTTTTATTTAAAATGTATAAAATGTTAGTTGGATTCATTTCAATAATTTGATAGTTATTATATACTGAAGTAAAATTTTCTGCACATTATACATGTCTTTACTCATTACAATTCTGTGTTTCTTTATCCAACTTATCACAAAAGCAATAACAATAAGCCTACAACAATGTTATGAGTAGTTAGTCCATGACCATATCAATGTAGATGTCATATTAATAATTATTCAACATAAAATTAGAATACTTCAGTAAACTAAATTTAATTTGCTATAAAAAATATGTTCTCTAAAAGGAGTTTTCAAGTATGCTAGCTCTCCGCGGGGCGGACAAAATCTGTCCGCGGGCCGGATGTGGCCCTCGGGCCGTAGTTTGGAGACCCCTGGTTTAGAGCATTAAGGTGTATAAAGGTATTTGAATTTACAAATTACTAAATAAAAGGTGTATGATCATGTTATATAGACATTCCGTTTTCTTCTTTAAACAAAACTATTACCTCGTCCCTATTATAAGTAAGAGAAAGGCCACCAGTGAAGGAGAAGGAACCACATACATTGCCAGAACCCACAATAGTTATTAGGTACATGCTTCAACAATATAAATTAAATACAAAACCAATTATAAGTTTTTGGTGTAAAAAGAATAAATTTTAGAGCACAGCATATACAAATGACTATACCCACAAATATATGCGATCATAGCAATATGTAGTTAACTGTGTGAATATTTGTATTGATGATTTACATGTTTCATGTTTTACAGGCGATTTCATTATAAATTATATACCTTTTCTTATTTCTACATCTGTGTAAGTTTATTTTAATATGTTTGTATATTAACTTTTATATTTGTTCTTATGTTTCTAACTACATTTTATGACATGCTATGTAAAATTTGATGGCAAGTAAAACTAATATTAATATTATTTATTGTATCATCATAAGCAGTTTCCTTCTTTTCTTAATGGAATTGCGATCTATTCCAGAAGTTGCTTATATAATTTCCAAAATGTTTAGAGGGAAATCGCGTAATCGATAAAAACTAGTACTAATTCTAAGGTTTTGTATTATATTGAATACCCTCGTAATGGATTATCCCACATTGTTATAATAACGTTGACTGCAGCTTTTGATATAAGTAAATTAATATTTGGCACAATATATTGCTTTTTGATTGTTAATTTACGTGCTTATTAGTTTCCTTCACTGTTATATCTAATGATGTATTATCTAAATTAGTTACACTAATTAATTATTAATTGTACGGTTGATAATAGATAAATAGAGCGCGGTTAATACAATAGTAGCACGTTTCCTCATTTCTGTGCTTAGCATAATTATATGGTCAATTTATCATAGCCATAATTATAACATAGGAGTTTTACTATTAGTATTTTCCTGTTTAAGACGAGCGTGAAAGTTGGATTTACTTAAACGAATATTTAGACTGAATTAATAGTTTGTGGACTTATGCTACTTAGACGAGAAATATTACGTTCATGTGCGTGAATAAACGTATATTTTCTATCAGTAAATAAATTCAAACTTCTTTCTTTAAGTAGAGTAAAAACATATACCTAGTAATATGAAGACATAAATACCAAATCAACCACTTTAGTAAATTATTTAGTTTCTCATCAAGAGAAGAAACAATGTATTCCTCTGAACTAAATTCGTTAATATAATAAGGTATTCAAACCAAAAACATAAAGTTGCCAAAATTATATCAAAAATGACAAGAGTTCATTATGGCCACCTTCAAACAGGAACGTCTTTCATGTTTTTGGTATGCAATTCAAAAGTGAACCGATGCACAAACTGTTCCGTTTAAAAAAATGAGGTGTGGTCGCTACACGACTTCCTACCTTTCAAAGTATACAAGAGTTATTCGACATTTCGTTTTAAATATTGTTATCATCTTAAAAGAATAAGCATGCGCGTAAATGTGTTACTTGAAGTACGAATTTTCACAATTTTGATGCACAGTTTGCGAGATATTTCCAACAAAAGTACCAGTCGATAAGAGTAAAAGTATAACTTCTGGTCCGAATTTTGAAATTTCTTTATACAAAAATTATTCCAAATTCAGCTCTAGATACTTCTGTACTGATGAATATATCTATATAGAATACATAATTTACAGTGTTAGTGTTACTTGCTGACCGAATTTTGTAAACTTTTAAATACAAAAGGTAGCGAGATAAAAAAATATGATTGTCGATAAGAGTATAAGACCTGCTTCTGGTCGGAATTTCGAAAACTTTATTGATACATTTTTTTTTCTAATTTACTTTTGAGTACTACTACTTCCGGTCTACCGATTTTATTGAAAATTTATTCAGATCTCAAGAGGGAGACTCGCACACAGAGAGAATTTTTTTAAAACAACTTTTTCTGTGTCAGGGGCTTTCAAAACATCTTCAAACACATCTACAAAAACTTGAAATCGAAAATTTTCGCTCTCACACACTACGTATAAGAAAGTAAAATTGACAAAAATGTGTTATGTAATTTTAATACAGTTTTCTGCACATGCAACTATTAATTGAAATAAAATAAAAGTTATTTGTATTAGGAAAAAAACGTTTCGAAGTATCTTTTCTCGTAGAGTCAGAATCTGCCTTTGCCAAAGTGCTAACACCTTAGGGAAGGTAAAGGTTTCCATTCCTAATGGAAAGATCAATTAGCTTCAAGCATGCTAAGCCTGACATAAAAAAGCCTTTAGTGTACTATTCTTTTCATTTTTGGAATCTCACACGTTGCGTATACAATAATTTTACAATATTCGAAAAGTGCAATAACCTTCTCTTAGAATATTACGTATAGCTCAAAATTGCTCGTGTTTTATAACCGGAAAATATCTACATATTGTTTCTGTACGCGTTGCTTTTTGTAATAATTAATAAAACTATTTTCTTCCTATACAAATATGTCTTTGAGGTTACATCGTGATTTAGAGGATATGTAAAGCCGTAGGTCCCTACTTGGCTAGTCATTAACACATATTAGAAACGCATGAGGACTTGCATAACATACCGTCTGACTTGATCCAAACGGTATGCTATACTATACTATTCAATTTAAACCATCAGTTTTTCAGTAACTTTACTACTTCATGCAATATCCTGCGGACTTATCCGGTCGTGAGTCCTCTGGTGCACCACATAAACAGTTTTTTTTTACAAGAAAATGGTAATAGGCAATTAGTGAAAGCTGATTAATTTTCCAATATTAATTAGTTTTAAATGACGATGAAGGATTTCTATTGCACTGTGAATATACAGGGTGTAACAAAATTAGTGTAAAACATTTCAGGGGGTGATTCCTTAGCGAAAAAGAGATAGGGTCTTTCATATAAAAAAACTTCAATGGAGCATCCCTTGTTAAGATACAGCCCCATAAAGGGGGCACATAAAATTTGTTTTACAATTTTTCTCACAAACACTAAAAATGTAATTTATTTCCAATGTAACTTTTTGTCTGATTATTTGTTTACCATTTAAAAATCTATTTCCAATACCTTGTTTCATTCGAAACAAAAAATGTCTCTTGAATTTTTTGCCCAAAAGTAATCAGTTCGCAGCAAAAAATTATTATAATTGTAAAACAAATTTTATGTAACCCCTTTATGGGGCTGTATCTTAACAAGGGATGCTCCATTGAAGTTTTTTTATATGAAAGACCCTATCTCTTTTTCGCTAAGGAATCACCCCCTGAAATGTTTTACACTTATTTTGTTACACCCTGTATAAGTAAAAATAATTTTCTTTATTAATGCGTATAAAACAAGTTGTTTTTGTACAGTGTGGAATAGAACAGCGATAAAAACTTTTAATATATTACATTTAAAAAGAATTGCGAAGAAAAATCTTAAATTTGAAATTTTAAAAATTTATAAAACAAATCTAGTCACCAAAATTTGATGAGAAGATTGACGGCACATTTGTTTTTTATTATAAAATTATAAAAATGTTGAAAAACTGGACTATAAATTTACTATCTATTTCATAGAAAGTTTATAATTACATTAAAACTAAGTTGATTAACTAGAAAAAAAACTCGTAACAATAACATCAGAGACAAAAATAAGCACAGAAATATAACTTTTTAAATTACATTCAACATGACGACCCTGTACCGTCTGACAATATCCAAGGCGATTATAAACCTCATTTCTCACATTCTGAAAAGTTTGAGCTGATATTAATCCAATTTAATGTCAAATTCTGTGCTTGAGATCTTCTAAATTCTTAGGTCGATTTTTAAACACTCTACAATTTAAGTACCCCTATAGAAAGAAATCCAATGGCGTTAGATCTGAAGACCTAGCCGGCCATTCCATCGGATCTCTTCCTCCTATCAATCTTTTTGGTAGAACTTGGTTCAAGTAGCGTCGCACATTAATTGCGTACTTAATGAAGCGAAGCACCATCATGTTGTAACCATATACTATTATTTGGTAGGTCAGGGCTGTTTGCATTAGGAAATAATGAACTGTAGAAATTGCAAGTATTTCTCTCCAATCAAATTGTTTCCAAAAGGTAAATTATTTTAAATTAGAAAAGGGAATAATACATATTTTATTGTGAAACTGAAAAATTAATTTATTCTGGCAGCCGTAACTAATGTTTTTTGTTTTATGCACCGGTAACTAAATTCATTTTGTCAATATAGTGAATTTTTAATATTTGAATTTTAAGACTTTTTCTCTCAAAATTTTCAAAGTAACATATAAAAAGTTTTATACTGTTGGATAGGGAATGTACAATCGATTCATCAATTTAAAAAATATAACTAGATTGTTACTTAAAACAAAAGTAGGTGACGTCATAACATGAAAAACAAGTGACGTAAGAAACAGAAAATGCGATGAAAATATTCCCCTTAGTTAAAATCGCTATACCCCTTCGAGATTTTTTGTTTAAAAATGGATGTTAACAAAGTTATTGCCTTATTGTATGGAAAAAGGTCGAAAAGTAAAAGTATTCAGTTGAATTTCTTAACTGTCCACACTCTATACTAAGAAAAATCATTGAGAATACCAATATAAAGATGCGCGTTTAAACGATTATGAAAATCCTATATTCCTCTTGTTTACTAGTGAAGCAATTCATATTATTCAGAATATTTTGTTTACCGTAAGCGATGCGCCCAACCAGCAGAGATATTAATAAAGGCAATTCGAAAATGGAGAACGCAATGTAAAGTTATTGCTTTGTTGGTTGAGCGTACAGTGGAGTGGATCCGTAACAATTTTGGTCGATGTGTTTTGTTCCATTTCGTCGGCAATTTTCACTAGCTGGGAAATAATTAAAAAGCGTATTTCCCGACGGTCTCGTATCATTTAATATTTAAAGACGATCCACTCTGTGCGGCCGTTCGTTCAAAGCGGCTACGTGTTAATTTTCTGATTTATTACGTCACTGATTTTGAGGGTTCGACTGTGAGATTAAAATATAAATATTATATGGTGATGGTGTATGAAAGTTGAACTAGTATCAGATGATGTTATACCGGGAACTAATCAGGCGAATGATGAATTTTCAGTTGAGAACTATTTTATGAGTGGACGTGTCTAGTTTGTTAACTGCTGCTGTAACTTGTATTAAGTATATATGACATAGAAAATTTGCTCTACGAAAACAATTTGTGTTGTATATTATACTGTTACCCTTGTTATAAATACTACACTGCTCAATTCTGTTAGATTCCACTATATTATTCTCTGATGCAATTTTATTTTTATTCGATTGCGTTGGGTTGGTTCTGATCAACATAATTTTGTCCCGAGTTACTTACGTATTTAGTTATTTGGGCCCCAACGACAAGTAACGGTACCACTATATTCAAAGATTTTATAATTTTAAATATAATTAAAATTAAAATTACTTAAAAAACGTATGTGTTAGAAATCGATAATTTTTTTTAAGTTGTTTATTTGAAATATATATGTATGACTTAAACATCTTTATTTAATCAATTATGTCCAATTACTTTTACGTGATATACTCGTATGATATGAGATCTTGGGGTGGATCTGCTTTTGGAGATCTATAATAGGGTTTGGAAGGAAGAAAGAGTGTATAGGGATTGGGCGATTAGTGTTATAATACCAATTTACAAGCACGGAGACAAAAAAGATTGCAACAATTACAGAGGGATAACAATTTTAAATACAACGGTAAAAGTATATGAACAGATTCTGGAAAGAAAACTTAGAAAATTGGTGGGACCAACACCTAGCAATGCACAAAGTGGGTTTAGAAAAGGAAGAGATGCCCAAGAACATATATTTACAATTAAAGAAATAACGAGTAGAAGGCTAATTAAAGGTAAAAAAAACCTACGTGGCTTTTATGGATACGGAAAAAGCGTTTGACAGCATACCTAGGGAAAGCATATGGAAAAGCCTGAAGGAAAGAAACATTAATAATGAACTAGTAAAAGCAATAAAATGCCTATATGAGGAAACTAATAATTACGTAATTGAGATTAACCTCAAGTCAGATGTATTTAGAACAAGAGGAGGAGTTAGGCAGGGTGGTGGACTCAGCCCATTACTCTTCATAACTTATATGGATGACATCATCAATGAGACCAGACAACGGACCAAGTCAATGTTTATAGGCTATAGAGAATTGAATAGTGTAGATATCACAGACTGTGCATTTGCCGATGATGTGGTAATTATTTCAGATAGCGAAAAGAAATTGAAAGAGAATTTAGAAGTATGGAATGATGTGTTGAAGAGAAAAGGAATGAAACTAAATAAGATGAAAACAAAGGTATTGATGGTAGCAAGAGATAAAATTGGAACAGGTGGACACATTCAAATATTTAGGCGCGGTAGTAGAAGACAATGGGAATAACGATGTTGAGATTAATCAAAGAATTCAAAAAGCTAATAAGATGTGTTACGCTATGAGCAGAGGATTAATCAATAAGAAATAAATAACAACACAAACAAAAATGAAAGTGTACAAAACAATATTCAGGCCTATACTCACATATGGGTGTGAATCCTGGGTACTATCCGCAAGATAGAAGAGCATGTTGCAGGCGGCAGAGATGAGATATATTAGAAGAGCCAAAGGTGAGACACGAAGAAATAGAATTAGAAATGAAAGAATTAGGGCAGAGTTGGAAATAATTTCGTTGTTCGATTTTATTGAACAAAGGCGATTAAGTTGGTGGCGTCACCTACAAAGAATGGAGAAAAGTGTTCCAGTCAAGGCAGTATGGGAAGCAAGAAGTCCTGGTAGAGGAATTAGAGGCAGGCCGAGACAAACGTGGGAAAACATATTCGGAAAAATGCTGACGCAAAGAGGCAAAACATGGAGTGCAGCGCAAAAGATAGCCCAAGATAGAAAGAAATGGCGTCAATTTATATATGGGTAATGTGAAATGCAGCCCCGACACCCTAAATGGGTAAAAATGGAAACGATTATATATATACTTTTATGTGTAGGACTGACACAAATACAAATACTGTGTAAAACTTATATATTTAATACTCATGTTCTTGCTGGTATCCTGTTTTTCCAATGATTTCTATCATGCGCCAATCGTCTAGTGTAACTCCACAAGATCCCTAGCTTCTAATCTTCTTGCCGTACTTGTTCCTCCCATTTTAGTCGTGGTCGTCCTAGCTTGTTCTTTCCTTGTACTCTGGTTTCATAGATTTTTTTGCGAATTTATTTACATTCTTCTTATGTATGTGACCCAGCCAACCCAATTGCCTTTCTCCGATTACCAAATCTATGATTTTTTTTTTTAATTCGACGAATACTGACACATCCCTTACTCGATCTATACTTGTGATTCCTTTTAATCTTCTCAGGAATCTCATTTCAGTAGCAATTACTTTACTTTTGTTCGATTTTGTTAAGGTCCAGGATTTACTGCTATATATTATTGATATACCTATTATACTGCTTTACTTTATTACTGCTTTATCCAACTTTCTTTCATGTCTTCGTCAATTTTCTCTTTTCTTTTCTGTGACTCTACCTAGGTATTTGAAATTTATGATCTGTTGTAATTTTCTTTCCGATTCAACAATCAGCACCATATTATCAGCGAATAAGAGTTTTTGCAGTGTCATATCTGTCATCTTCCATTTGCCTATTACTATAACTTTGCACCTTCCCTTGCATCTGCTTATGACATCGTCTATTACTAAGGAAAATAGTAAAGGGCTATATATTTTATTTATAAACTGATGTCGAGAACACAATCACCACATTTGACAACTGACCGGTCTTAAAATTGCAGTGACGACTTGATTCACGATACATTCTGGGGAATGCGGACAAGGTGCTGGCGCAATGTGGACAGTTTGTTTCCACATTGCCCCCATTGCAGCCTACATTTGGTAGCAACATTTTGTGTGAACCGACAAAAATATTTTGTCTCCTCTACAAAATTCAATTAGACTCACAGTAAAGAGCAGACAAAGAACATTATGGTTTTATTAATTATTCCTGTGCGTGCATTTTTCAATATTCGGAATATAATTTTCTTTCTTATATAGGTATGAAAAAGATAATTGCTGTTAGGAAAGAAAAAAGCCAGCACACCATTCAATAAGTGAAAATTCCTACATTCAGAAAGAAGAAGAAGTAATTCCAAGGTTATACGTATATATATCTGTAGTTTCTATGAGATTTTCACGTTCGTATAATAGTACTCTCCTGTCGTAATTAGAATAAAAGAGTCGTCTAACGCAAGAAGATTATACGATGTAATTTTCTTTTCACGACCACATTGGCGACGCGCCCTATCTGTCTCCTAATGTGGTTTTAATGTTACAAGAACTATAAAAGTGCTAACTTGAAAAAAGCAACATCGTGGAAATGTAAAATTATCTTGTCAGGGCCGCCATAATCGCCTTTTCGTATTCGTTTCTGCAGATTATCTCTCTTTATTTGCAATTACGTCTTTTCAATTATACCAGCAATTATACTTAACGCACACTACCAAATATTGTAAGAAGTTTAAACATCAAGCCCGGAATATACACATCAATAAGAAATACATTAACTTCCGTTTATAACAAAAAAAGATATGTGAGACTAACAGAAGTTAAACTTGAAGATTATTACACTTTGGATTTCCGTTTTTTGTCCAGATATATGCCATTATTCATGGACTACCTTAACTCGGCAACTATTAATATTTTAATGTCTTTTTACTTTCTTCTACGAAGGAAGTATTATGATGATGAAAATTTTCGACCTTGAGATTTTTGCAGATGTCCACGTTTTGAAGTCCCCTGATACCAAAAAATTGGTTTTTTAAAAATTTCTGTGTGTCTGTGTGTCTGTGACCACGATAGCGGTTAAACCGCTATAGCTATCTATTCCAAATTTTGTATTTAATAGTATAATCTCCCTCTTGAGAACTGATTAGATTTTCAGCAAATTCGGCGGACCAGAAGTAGTAGTTTACTTCGGTGAAAAACTCGAATTTTGCCAATATTTCGTCAAATAATAAGTTTATACAAATTTATAAAGAATTCATATGTACTTAGAATTAAAATTGAGAATAATTTTATTTAAAAAGTTTTTCGAAATTCCTACCGGAAGTAGGTCTTTTACTCTTATCGAAAATCAGTTTTTTGCGAATATTTCGCAAGTCATGCTTTTTAGACAAGTACGTTACGGGTATAAAAGTATTTAAAACATAATTTTCAATATCTTTTGTATAAAAAAAAATTCAGGATTCTGACCGGACGTGCCACTTTTACTCTTATCGAATAGCGATTTTTTGCAAATATGTCGTAAGTTCTGCATTCTATACAGATTTATCAAGAGTATAAAAGTATTTAAAACTGGATTTGCAATTTTTTTTGTATATATGAAATTTCAAAATTCGGACCGGAAGTAGCACTTTTACTCTGAGCGAGTAGCACTTTTTTGATAATATCTTGCAAAGTATGCATTCTATAGAGATTTATTAAGAGAATAGAAGTACTTAGAATAGGATTTTGAATAATTTTTGTAAAAGAAATTCTTAAAATTCTATAATTTGAAACGCTCATTCGTATAAGAAAGTCGTGTGGTGGCCACACTTCATTTTTTGATATAATTTTGTCAAATTGACTTTCAAGTATAACAAATGCTAGTTTTCTTAACGTTATTCTAATATTCTGGGATATTTAGGGTGCGCTAGTAATTTATAAATGTATTCAATATTGTTATAATCTTAATCTGTACCACAAGCATATATAATACATATTTCGTTTAAAATAAATTAATATTTTGAGTAATTAATGTTTGTCGACAACAAATATCTAAAAATGTACACACGTACATTAATGCCAGAGAACAACATAAATTGTTTACTGTTTAGATTAGGGATTTTAAATGTGTGTGACATTTTAGTTATAAAAAGCTTTCGCAATCCTCGATCCTGTTTTTCACGAATTTGCATAGATTACAAGTTCAAAATAAATACAATAATATAATTTTGTCCCGTATCTCTTATCTGACATTTCCTATCGCAATTTAACGAAGACACAAAATTACTGGAATAAATTTGAATAGATAATTCTGGACGAACACAAACATACATACATATATGTGAATTAACTGTTCTGGATTGGATATTCTAGTTTATAACTCCTGTTAATATGAAGCAACATTTATATTTCAGGATGAAAATATGATTTTGAAGACTTATTACTTTTACTGAACTTATACACAAAATGCCTTGTTCTATGAAGTGAAACATTTCTCTCAATGTGATAGAGTTATTAATAATGATAATTATTTAAATATCGTAAATAATAATTTTATTACACGACTTTAAATGATAACTATTTCTTGGGAAGAGTATAATTATTTTACATTTAGAAGGTCTATTCCATTTCATGAAAATCGCTTCTAACATTTCCAAATCATATTTGTCAACTGTAGCTTGACATAATTTAAAATATGTTTTCGGGATTAATGCACTTGACCGGCAATCACAATATGAACGTTTGAATTGTACCCCAGATAATATTTCTATGATAATATTTTTATAATAAATCTATGATAAATAATATCATCAATGATGTGACGACTATTACAAATTCACTTGGAAAAACAAGGTAAATGCTTGGGTTATCAATTATCTAATGTCGATCGGCAATCGGAATTTTACAATCAACATCACTGATTTTATGTCACACACGAACTGAAATGAATTTTTTTGATCGCCACAAACTTCATTTCTTTTTTATTTGAAAGAGTATTAACATTAATGTAAATTTTATTATTTGTGTTAGTTTCCAAAATTTAACGGTTTCATAGATATTCCTGCTTAAAGAAAGTAAGAGTAATTTTAAAGTTTTGTCTTTATTTTGTTTAAATACTTAAAAGGATCAAATATAACTAACAAAGGTGTTCAAAATTGTTGCCTCCTTGATTGCTACATAACGTATATCGCCTTATTAGTTCTCTTCCGCAAACATTTAACAATGTACGAGTATTTCTACTAATTTTGTGAACACTTGCATAAATTTTATTATAAAGGTCGCCCATATCTGTTATGGGTCCCTTGTAAACTTCAGTTTTCAAGTAACCCCACAAGAAAAAAGTTAACAGGGTTAGATCCGACGAACGAGCCGGCCACCTAAAGACGCCATTAGTTCCAATGCAAGGACGT
The DNA here is from genome assembly GCA_963170755.1 of Amphimallon solstitiale. Lineage (NCBI taxonomy): Eukaryota > Metazoa > Arthropoda > Insecta > Coleoptera > Scarabaeidae > Amphimallon > Amphimallon solstitiale. The sequence continues at coordinate 99,691,443 of OY720681.1, forward strand.
GGGAACGTTTGATTAAAATAGTCAGTAACTATGTTGGCATTATGAGCAGGTGCCCCTACTGTAACCACATATTATTTCGCAACTCCATAGGTAGATCTTCCAAAAGTATTGGTAACTCATTTCGCAGGAAATGTAAGTAGCGCACACCAGCTAAAGTTTCATGATAAAGGTGGGGGCCTAAGATATATCCGTTTAAAATTCGACCCCAAACGTTAACGCCAAAAACTGTTTGATTTCTTGTTTGCCTTATCGACCTAGGATTATCTCCTAACCAATAACGAGCATTATGCTTAATTAAAGTACCATTTTTGTGAAAACGATATTCGTCACTCCACATGATCTGATTCATAAAATTGTTGTTTTCCGCTAACATTACAGAAATTTCTGCCAGAAAATCGAATCTGCGTTGATTATCTCCTATCCTTAAATGGTGCACTAAATGAACTTTCTACGGAAAGTATTTATTTTCTTTTAGAATCCTACGGCAAGTGGTTACAGATAGATCATACTGTTCGTTTAATTGCCGTAATGATGTATTTGGATTAGTATTAACTGTTTGTAGTATGGGTGCAGTAATTTCATCATCTCTTACTTTTTTCTGCCTATAATTATGAATATGTTTACCGCTATTTTTCCCTACAAATTAAATTTAAATAAAATAAAGACAAAAATTTAAAATTACTCTTACTTTCTTTAAACACGGAAACCTATAAATTTTGGAAACTAACACAAATAATAAAATTTACATTAAGTGTAACACTCTTTCAAATAGGAAACAAATGAATATTGTGGCCATCAAAAAAATTCTTTTAATCGCAGCGCCATCTATATATTCACATAATAAAACACAATTGTGAGAGCAAACTAGAGTCGATCACATTCTTTAGTAACTACTTTTAACAAAATTCAAATATCTTTATCCGTTTCTGAGATATTTGACCTGGGAGTTTTAAGTGGTACATCCTGTATACAGTGAAGACGCGCGGGTTGGAATAAATTCATTTAAAATTATTGGTTTTGTTTTATGGAAAAACGCTCGGATAGGTCGATTTTTATTTTAAGCTGCGGTTTTTCTGATGGTAAATTGATGTACAAAGGCTGGTCCTAAAATAAGGTACGACCATCAATTTTTTTTTCAAAAGGAAACATATGTTTCTTATTTAATTTATTAATTCTGCATCGAATTCCAAGTATGTTTCATGTACCATGTCCTATACCCAAACTCAACACTTATCGAGAAATTAAAGGGTGCGGCAAAAATAACTAACCGATTTATTTCATTTATATTTATGACAAATAATACAATATTTTGTAAATAGTTAATATCTACTTTTAATAAACAGATTAGGTAAATTATTACATATTATTTGAAAATTATATTATTTAAATGAGTGCCGTGATTATCACGCAAGATTCAGCTCTTTTAACCACATTTAGCATAACTCTATCCAAAACCTGAGGTGTTATGTCTGCAATTGTTTAGCGAATATCCGTTTTCAAATGTTCCAGCGTTTCTGGCCTACCTTTGTAAACATTGTCCTTTATGGGGCTAGCTAAAGGACAATGGAAACAATCTGGGGCAGTCCACATATGTGAAAATATGACTCATCGCGCATGATAACTTTCGTGTGGAAACCATTGATGTCGTTATTTAAATTTATAAACGTGTTGCTCCATGCTAGATGTTTTTCATAATTTGTACTGAGTATCGACTATGTTATTTGAATTTTATAGAGATATAAGTAAAGGTCGTATAGAACGATCACTAAGTTGTCACTGCTGAGCACCGCGCCGTAAGGATGATTGTGGGCTCTGACACACATCGTTCCATACGCGTTCAATATTACCTCGGTTCGACTTGTACGCGGTCGGCCAATATGGCACGCTTCTCCCACTGAACCAGTAATGGAAAATTTTGATATGACATTACGAATGGTGTTTGAATTTGGAGCAGGACGTTTTCGATATTTTGTTCGAAATTTTCTTTGCACGCACACAACACATGAATTATTTTCATAATACCACTGAACTAGTTCTATTCGCTCTTAGTTCGTGTAACGCTGTATAATGAATGCCTAAGTTATAACCTGTACAACTGTCACAATACGACTGACATTTTGTGCAGCCTTCACTGATTGCTACGATTTAAAATCGCTTAGTTATTTTTGCCGCACCCTGTTGTATATAACCGAAATACAACAAATTAAGCTGCAAACGTTAACTGCAGTGTTACGAGAAACTGATCTTCGGCTTGCCTATTGTCAGGAAGTTAGTGGTCAACAGTTTGAACATTTAATTTGACTTTTTTTCTGTTTTTTTTTTTTAATAAATCGGTCGTTTTCAGACAAGAGAGTGAAATAAATTTTGTAGGATACGGTCTCAGTTATTGATATGTTCAATTGTAAATTTCTCGATAACTGTTGAGTTTGGGTATAGGACATGGTACATGAAACATACTTAGAATTCGATGCAGAGTTAAAAAATTAAATAAAAAACATATATGTATTTCTATTTGAAAAAAAAATTGATGGTCGTAACTTATTTATGGACCAACCTTTGTACATCAATTTACCATCAGAAAAACCGCAGCTAAAAATAAAAATCGACCTGTCCGTGCGTTTTTCCATAAAACAAAACCAATAATTTTAAATGAATTTATTCCAACCCGCGCTTCCTCACAGTATATGATTTTACAAAATGCAAATACACCGTACCTCTATAATCAAAACGTTATTCCAAAAAAATGTATTTTTTTCTTTTCGTTTATCGAAGTATACAAAATTTTGTTAATAAACCTGATACCTCTTTAACGACTGATTCATGTATTTTAACCAAAACTGTAAGCGGAAATGGTACCTGTAGCGGCCTGCACAGCTTAAACTATTTTGGATAATGGGGTTAGGGTATAAAATCACTATACAGAAATTCAAAACAATAGTTTCCTTAAATCCGAAGATATATATCACTATCGGTAACCGTGAATGTCAGTGTGTATATCTGACGTTCAATAAGAATTATTAAAAATTATATGAACAAAATACACAAACCTTTCTGCAATATTAAAATTCGAATAACCAGTCATTCAAGTTATTAAATTATTTACTAATCGCTATTCTTTTCTTGTCAAAATTACTAATTCTAAAACTCTCCCAAGAAAAGTCTGAAACACTGGAATATCATCGATAATAAATCAAAAAAACTCAGGGCATAATAGAAACGTCAAGTACACGAGACACCTGAAGCCAGCCAGCCGTCGAAGTAAATGATGCGTTCGTAACAGTGAAAACTCGAGAGAAAGGAGATTTTTAAATTGTAAAAAGCTCCACTCCAACATCTTTCCAGAGTCCTGCCCGTGAGATACACGATAACAATGAGTAGTTTGTATTTACGAAGCGTCAGCTTGTTCACATTCACGAGGAAGAGTCTTGCATGCCCGGGCGAATATGGAAAGAAGCGTAGTCTGTATGTGTATAAGGGTACGCGTAACTTTCTACATCAATGACATGTAATCCATCAATTTCACGTTGAAAGTAAGAGAGGAATGTAGGTGTGTTGCGACAAAAAAATGTTAAAGAACCCGGGACCATTCTTTACGCAGGTCTCTATCATTCCTCATTTTTGACTTATCGTCATTTTATGTGAGCACGATATTTTCACCTTTCTACGTTAAGGGTTTTTATATTTTCTTTATTTCGAAGGAATAGGATAGAGAACATTACGAAAGGGGAAGCGTAAAGCCCGAGGTGGTGCGTCCTCATCTTCGACCTGCCTTTAGCCTATAATATAAAAGTTTATGTCGCTGCTAGTACTGTTCCACTGACGTTCAACCAAAATTTTATAGTTTCGTTTATTACGACATCGTATAAATTTCATTACGGAATGAACTCTAGTGCGACGGGATTGTTTTGCGAAAGATTGGAACAAATATGGCTCCGAAATTAGAGGGGGGACCTTAAACTTTCAAGTGCTGATAAATTATTCCCTTAATAATGAATTATAAGGTTGGTGAGCTTTAATTAAACTTTATAACAGTTTCAGTTTCAACCGCACAATAACCTAAATCTTGCTTTAATTTTTGATAATCAAAAGGCCTCACGATGTTTAAGTACCTACTTATCAAGATGTAATATAATATAATTATTACATTAATTCTTACAAAAAAATGTTTGTTGCTGCTTAAGATAGATATAAAGATATGTATTATAGAGCACAGATGGTAATGATTATTAATGGAAATAATAACCTATGTATTAATATTACACATATTGTTAATTATAGGGAGATCTAACATATCTTAATTGTACATGGTGCTTGAGAAAACAGTGTGAAATCCAAGTTGTCTTTTTTAAATAAAACACTCGATATTTACAGTTAAATAGATTCATGTTTGAGAGCTAAATATTTCGCATCACTTGTTACTTCTACTATTACTTGTAACTTTCACAGTTTTAATTCGTGAAATATAGTGCCTAGGTAGCTTAGGATGTTATCTCTTATTATTGAAAAAAAAAATTGCAGTGACTTGACGTTTTTTAGTTAGCAGAGCCCTAGCAGAAGTCCGAAACGTAGAGAGATTTCTGGAAAAACAGTCAGGAAAAGGCTAATGAAGTAGCATTAAAGAGTAGAAGGCCATCAGTTGCACCACTGCTCACCAGGCAACATAGAGTTGCTAGATTGCGTTTTGCTAGAGCTCACGCAAGAGGGACAATTGACGTCTGGAAACAAGTTTTATTTTCGAACGAAACACAAGTCAATCTGAAGTCACCAGATGGACATTAGCGTGTTTGGAGTAGACCACGTGAGAGGTTTGCTGACTGCAATATCTCTCCAAGAGTTCCTTTTGGTGGTGGGTCAGGACTGTTTTGAGGAGCAATTTGTTTTGATGCCCGCACGGAGTTGGTACCTACTCACAGGAGAACAATAAATGCAAATTTTGATATCGAGAATACTGTAGAAGTGAAAGTTGTGCCATTTGCCCCATTTATCAGCGCCAACTTCCGTTTTATGCAAGATAACGCTCGACGACACTTTGCTACAGACGTAATGGACTACCGTCGAGAGGTGTATATTCAGGTTATGAAGTGGCCACCTCAAAGCCCGGACATAAATCCCATCTGCGAGATGCACTTAAACAGGTAGTTAGACGACACACATCTGCTCCTACAACTCTTAGGGACTGCTGTAGTTGCTGTATAGAAGAATATTCCTCAAGCCACCATCTGCAACTTAATTAGTAGTATGCCTAGACGAATGGAAACAGTTATAAGAGCAAGCGTAGGCAATATACGATATTAATTTTGTAATTTTTAAGTTAAATATAAATTTAGAAAAACATTTTATAATTTCTAAATGTCTATTGTGCCTTCAAGTTTAGATATTACTGTAATAGTTTTGTTAAATTAACATTGTATTACTTTGAAAATATTGTTAAAAGTTAGTTACACTGTTTTTTTTACAACTCATGCGTTATAATTTCAATAATAATGGTTTTTGGCGAATTTTGTCACATACTATAAGTGATGCGTTAATTTTGTCCAGGACTTTATATATATATATAAATATATATATATACCGGGCTCTTTTTTTATCATTACACATAATTGTCAATGCATTAACGATATAGTCACTGTATAGTAGACAACCAGTTATACACTCGTATTTTGACAAGCAGGAACAGTGAGCTGTCATAAGATTTTTATCAGTCAATTTTCGTTAAACTTTTCATTAAAATTTTAAAATAAAAATTTAGTTTGTAGCAGAAACACTGTACGATACACGTGTTAAAATGTTATTTTATTTTGCTTATTTTAAATTGCACCAGTTCCTAATCACCTTCGTGTCGCAAATCTTACTCGCAAAATAAAATAGCACTTTTAACAATTATATCGTAAATAACTAATTTTGTACAATTTTTCTTACATTTTTAAAATTCGAAATAATATCACGTCGTCAACATCATAATTGCTACATTAAGGATTACCCGCCATTTCCCACTGGCCGCGTAACGTTGATACAAATAAAATAATATTCTGGAGATCCGTTTCTCTTACTTCTACCATAAATTATTTGTACGGAAAAATTAAACTTTGCAGCGTACATAAAACCTTTTACATTTATTACGAAACTGTTTAAATTTAGCGCGAAAGTATTTGATTCGGCAATAATACTTGTACTGGTAACACTGGGCGATACAGAGCAAAATAAAGCTTAAAAGAATTAGGTTATGTTTTTAATAAAGAAAATGCAGAATATCACTTGGAACAAAATAATTAGTTTATTATAACAATTAAACTAACTTAAATGTAAAGTCTAATATCATAACAACTTCTCGAAATGTCCACCTTGTCTTTCAAGGCAATAAGCAAGGCGATCTTGAAAGCAACGAAGTGTATTTCTAATAAATTCTGGCCTTATTCCATTACATGCAGTACGTATACGCTCTTTTAGTTCATTCAAGTTGCGTATTCGTACATTGTTGTAAATTTTACTTTTTAGGTAACCCCAAAGAAAATAGTCATTTGGAGATAAATCAGCTGATCTTGGAGGCCATAGTATAGGGCCAAATCTACCAATCCACCGTCTTTGAAATAAGTTATTTAAAAAATTCCTGATAGCGTTAGTAGAATGTGGCGGGGCCCCATCCATTTGGAACCAGGGTTCATCAACATTCATCATCTCAATTGATGGAATGATATGGTCTCTCAACAAATTCAAATATTTCACTGCAGTGAGGTTACCGTCAATAAAAAATGGGCCAATAAGTCTATCGCTTATTATTCCAATCCAGACATTAACTTTTTGAGGGTACTGTGTTCGGGTCAGGTTTTGAGCGTGAGGATTTGTACGCGACCAGTACCTAATGGATTAGTGGATAGGAAATTTAATAATTTTTCATGGATAAATGTAGGGTACAAACCGAAAGTTCTGAGAGTTGACATCACCGTTTACGGTAAATGTAGCCTCATCAGTAAAAATTATTTTATTTAAAATTTCTTGGTTTTCATTTAACATGTTAAACATTATTTCACAAGACTCAGTTCGTTTTATCTTATCCTCTTCGAAAAGATCTTGATGATTTGATATTTTGTATGCCTATATTTAAATTCTTTCAGAGTTTTGTATACCGAACTGTACGATACTCCAAAATGTTTAGCTACATCTAAAAGCGATCCTACAGACCGTTCCTCTACGTAACACAGGATATTTAATTTCATGTCTTCTGTTCGAACATGATTGATTCTATTTCTTTTTTTGTGAGAATTTAGAACACAACCATCTTCTTGAAATTTTTTAAAAAAGTTCAGAATTGTTTTTGCGCAAGGTATAGGCCTGTCTGGATAATTGACGGAAAACATGTCTCTAACGTGCCTTAAACTAGTATTTTTCTGGTACCACATTACTATTGCCACCTTTTCATTTCTGTTGTATTTATCCATGATTTATAAATAAATTATCTATTTTTTAATAAAATGTATTTAATTTATGACTTATGCTTGAATAAAAATTCAGAAATATTAGACATAAAAAATGTTTTTACCGTCATGGCAACCTGATTTAAAAATTAAGGTATGCTATACGTAAATTCTTCAGTGGTGTATAACTGGTTGTCTACTATACAGTGACTATATCGCTAATGCATTGACAATTTTTTTTTATCATTACACATAGGGAAAATGCTATGTGTAATGATAAAAAAAGAGCCCGGTATATACATATATATGCGTGGGAGATTTCTTGAAACTAAATGCATATAATATGAAGTTTAGAAATTCATTGGTATTATGTCAATTAATTAATGAACTAAGGAAAGTAAATGCACTACCACCGAGGAGTAAGTTTATGATTAGTTTTGCCATTACATGCGCTCATCAGCCAGTTGTCTGACGCCTTTTGCTTATAATTATCAAAATGTATATTTAGACAGATGCAGATGTTCTTCGCTGTATGAAAGGTAGATTCTTGTACACACACAAACATTTCCTTCTATAAGTATAAATATAACGGAAGTTCATAGTAACTAAAAATTTTCTCTTATATTTTTCTTGGTCTACTGAAGTCAATCAATTTATCTAGAAGAATTATTTAGAGAGAACCTATCAAGTTTAGACGTTTTATGTCGAAGTAATCAGCTCTCTAGCACGTATTTTTTAGTTAACACAAAATTCAATACTGACATGTGTGAGTATATCCTCCGTTTTCGATTCTTTTCAGAACTTCAGAACTTTTAAATATACAATTAATAAAACCATAAAAATAGGAGTACTTTTTGTTTTAAACGAAAGGACACAGCATTGTATCATTTTGTTACATGGTGTAGAGAAAAACATTAGAAAAAATTTCAATACACTGCCAAAACACTAAAGCCTTGTAAGTTTTAATATCCATTCAACCATCTGTCTAGTTATTCCACTAGATTCAATTTCAACTCTGAAGTTACAAGCTAGACTATCAATCACAAAATGGATGGTGTTGGGTTTGTGGAAAACATTCAAAATTTCAATATTTTACGATCAAAAAGGCTCTCAACGATCATATTATTGACTATTGACTATATACTGTTTTCGAGCACATCATAGTTATTGCCATCAGCCAAACCGAGAGAAACTGAAATTATATACTTAAAATTTATTCATAAGATTTTGTTATCTCATATAAACAGTTTATAATAGTAGATAAATGGAGAACTGTAATTTGTATATTATATTTTACAAATATTTATGGATTGAGCAGAATTTAATTGAAAACACCACATACATAACACGAAAGTAGTAATGATGAATAATTTTATCTTCGTATACAAGCTGTAAGAGGACATCGTATGAAAAATGAAAAGATGCAATTATGTAGAATATATATCCCAAAAATTGTGAGGCAATTACGACACGATCGCCAAAATTAAAAACAACCTGAAAATGTAAAGTGTACCGCCTATGGATTTAGCACGTGTGTAAATAATACTTCCATCGAACTAAACATGCATACATATACTGCAATAATAACAGATGTCGATGTTATAAAAAACCTCAAAGATAGCATTGTTTTCTATTTCAAAACAGCTTTGCATGCTAAGGGTTCAACAACCTTAATATGATACGTAAGCAAATATCAGACGTGAATAATTTATCAAGAAACTTTTATTTTAAACGTATGCTAGTGAATTATAACAAACTTTGCAGAAAATGCTTGCTAATACTCTTTCCATTAGATAAAATTGAAAATTGTTTTCATAATTTCGTTTTTTATTTTGGCTACCTAATGTAACACATGCCGCAAATTTCATAATTTTCTACACACATATTTTATAAATTATGTCTGGAATATTTTAGCAAAGTAATTACTTTTAGAATTAGTGTCAACAGTAGAAGTGAATGTGATATATGCAGGAGTCTGTAAAAATAAGCCCGTCGTGAAACGAATAATAATGTAATTAGGTTGATATACATTTTTATTATACATACACATATGTAAGGGGCCTTATAATACAGAGTCCCTCTAATCCAGTACTTTGGGTTTTCAACGCCGTTGGCGAGCGTTGTTCGCCGACAATAACAAAGGAGGCCAACATGTAATATACCATAGTGTGGTGGAGACATAAAAGCTTTTATGGATCACTGACGGAACACCACCGCTAATATCGAGCCTCGACATTGGGCGGGTACGTACGGAATACATACATGTATATACATATATATTTAGTACATAGATATACACGTACCTTACTTATGACTTTCCTAGATAAATACACAGTGCCTCCAGAGAGGACGGTTCACGTCGATAATTTTTATGGTAATGGCTGGATTTTCAATATTCATAAAGGCAAACTAACTGTAAGTAACTACGACGATGGTATCGAGCTCGTGAGTTCCTTCAGAATACAAAAAGGATTTATTATTCGTGTCGACCGGACGTAAACTTCTAAACAAAATTTACATGAAGATTACGAAGAATTTATAAAAATAGAACTATCGTTTTCTCCTATGTCTGCTAGTACAGGCTGATTCATTTTCTGCCCTTACCAAGAGGATGTCGCTTATTATTGGATATAGAGTGTAGGTTTAAATTTGGCAAAATTTTGTGTTTGTTATGAATCTGCAAAGAAAATGAACCTGTGACAAATGACGTTCGTTTAAAAAAAAGCGCGAAATATCCATTTTGATCTTTTACCTGTAGCACCTACATTCAGCCTTTTAGAGAAAAATTAAAACACATTCTTATGCGCCACCTTTAAACCTCTATCCAATGGTGTGCTCGAAATTTTTATATGACGTTTCGTTTCTTTCTGCCCATCATCAACTATCCAATTTCTTATGAGCGCCATATTGGGTTTAGACACATTCAGAAACAGCTTTTTTTCTAATTTCAACTAAGTACTACATGTTGCCAAAAGTTTTTGAAATTATGCTTTAATTGAAAGAATAAATTTTAAGATTAACTTAGGTAGCCATGAAATTCCAATCCGTCAAACATTTCATTTATTTTTCATTGGTAATATAAAAATGTTATACACCAACGAAGAGAAACGATATATGTTAAGTATTTTTTATTCTTCGGCCCGAAATTCAACAGTAGCAAGACGAGCGACAACAGCCTCATCGTACGATTTTTCTAGATCTTGATAGAAATTTGGTCAAGAATGGATTATTATCTAAGCCGCGTATGATCATGTCAACAGGAATTTTAATGAAAATTTAAGGCGTGTTTCTGCAAAGTTCATGTTAATCTTGTATTTTTTAGATAAATAGTAATCCATTAATTTCTACACGCGAAATGGCGTCAGAATTAAATTTGTCCCAGTCTAGAGTTCAGAGAACTTTACATCAAAGTAGGTTTAAACCATACAAATTCCATGTTAGTCACAGTTCACTACATGGAGATAATTTAAGAAGACTAGAATACTGTAATTGGTTAATGGTAAGGATAGAAAATGGCGAACAATTTTTAAACAAAATCATCTGGTTAGATGAAACTAAGTTTAGAAATTCTGGAATGTTCAACAGAAATATGGAGCACTATTGGGCAGACAAAATCGCCGACAAAACAGTACAAGGAGACCACAACATCGTTTTGGAATATACTATTCTCTCGAGTACTTTATACATGTGACAGAGTAGAAAGAAGTTTCAGAAATTCTTAGATACTGTAGCGTTTTTAATCAGTTTCAGAAGAGGAACCTCTGATGCTCTCTTCCAAAGTTTTAGAATCGCAGTAGTAGAGAAACATTTATTCATGAAACTAAGAATCCATTCAACGATTTTCGGTCCAAAATATTTGATTTGTTCCGATGTAATATCATCTAATCTTTCGACATTGCTGTTTCTCATTTGTCGGGTGGCTTCTTTAATTTTACCACGTGTAAAAGATAGCTGGGGTTAATGTTGCTGACAATGAATGCTCCCTCCAATAATCAGCAACATCGAAATATTATCGGAACATGATCAATAAAACTCTTTAAATTACAACACTGTAGCATAATGTACACATTACTTGTAGCAATTTAAACAGAAAGATTGTATATATGAAAAAACAGCGGTCTTAATTTATAAAGTCCTGTGAAACACAAATAGAAAAATTTACTCCATGAAGAATTGATTTTTTCGCACTGCGTTCTATTAATAAGAGAATTAATAGACTAAATTAATAAAAGACTCGACCAAACCAATGTAGTGAAAAATCTAGGAAAGTATGTTGAATAATATTGAACATATCATATATGACAATATTTGATCAGATTATAATTTTGTACTTATTTTTATATATGTTTCCTTTATTAAGAAAAGTTTTCTACTTAAAGTAGTAAATTGGAAATAGTTGACGCAAGTTTAGTTTAAATCGTTACAATTATTAAATCCAATCAGTTTTATCTGGTTAGTTTTCTGACGTCATATCTTCGGGAACGGATCAATTATGTGTACTACAATGGATTCAAATCTGATTAATTTGCTGCCACATCAGGCGTTCCACAGGGTATAATTTGGGCCCTTTGCTTTTTATACTATTTATTAATGGCCTCTTGAATTCGCTTTCTTGTGATGGGCCGGCGTACACTGACGACTTGAGAATCTATTATCGTATTGATACTATCTCAGATGCTCTGTGTCTGTAGTGTGATTTAGATACTCTCTATGAATGGTGTCACCACAATTATCTGGCACTTAATATCAATAAACGTTATGTTATGAAGTATTCTAGAAGGATGGACATCGATTATAGCATTGAGAGACAGGCATTGGCCTGCGTGCAGGAAGTAAAGGATTTGGGAGTGCTATTTGATCGACATCCTTCGCCAAGCATATTACTAATGAATGCACTTCTGCCTCTGGTACACTTGGTTTTATTCTTAGTTTTGCTAATGCAGCCACTATTGAACTATAGTTACTGCTTAGCATTCAATTTATTTCTGCTATAAATTGAAATTGGAGAGCATGCAGAGACAATTTTTAAAGTTCTTGAGCTTTAAGAACAATGGGTGCTTATCCCTGTAGAAATACTGATCATGCAGTTTTGTTGCGGCAGCATAATTTCGTCCTACTGGACACATATCGTGACCGATTACTAGTTCCAACTTTTTACACGGCTTAGTGCATAACAGGATTGACTATCCCTATATGTTGGATTTGATTCATTTCAGCGTGCCACGGCTATCTGCCGGAAGTAATGTTATGTTTTTTCTTCCACGTGCAGGACAAATGTCTTTCTGAGAAATCCTCTACAACAAATTTAATGTGCCGTAATGGAAACAAAAATTTTAATAATATTTTTTTGGAGCTAAAACTTAAATGAATGATTTATATGGAATTCCTTGTATTATATTGTTTGTAATCCGCACATCTATTGTAAAATACAGTGTTCCCCTTGCTGCTTTTTTACTGTTGGGTACAAAATAAAGTATTATTTTTATTATTATTATTATTATTATTATTACGTTCTTTAACAAACAACAACGTTATGTTCAAAGAAACATTTTAAATAAACTTAATTTTCTTTTTAGATATCTGCTCTATCTTGGATGATTTATTTTCCTTTCAGAAATGACTAATTACTTCTTGTAATTTTTGAATAATCTGCATTTTAATCATACACTTACTTAGTTTTAAAATAAATGACCTCTTTTTTTTAGTGAAGAACATCTACATTTATGTTAATAGAATTCCGAATATTTGATTCATTATTATCTTGCTCGATATATACACATTCTGTACCAAATTTACATTTCAATATGTAATAACAAAAGCTTTGCGTAACAAACGATCTCCATTATATCATTTATTAATAACAATGATACATAACTTCCGCAGAGCTATTGGATGAAATCATAATGCGTAATATTTCCACGGAATTCGTTCGTTTAAGAGATAATATCTACAGATTGTGTTCCGCTAATGAGGAACGATCGACAATGGATTGATTCATTACTAAACCATATTGATAAATACTAAATGCCATCGAATGAATTACGCATTACTCGTTAAATTTCGAATTATAATTAACAAGAATGTGGTTTTGTATGAAATACGTATACTATATATGTACGAACATGGATTTATATAAAACAAAATTTATATATATATCCATAATTACTAGACGTTTCCGTAGATACATGGGTACATGCAAACATATATTCATTAAAGTACATATACAAATCTACGTTGAATGCATCTATGCATATCTGCAACGCAACAGTAATTATTTCAAAACTGTACAAAATCAATCAAAATTTGTATTCGTTGAAATGCAATTAAAACAATTTGAAGTATAGACTATGGGATTCAAAATTTTGTGCGTATTTTACAAGTAAGGGTTAAATTTACTAGCAGAAACACAAAACATACATCCAGTAATTGCATCACAATTAACCGCGTGAACTAAAATTGATTACCAATAATAATACGAATTCAGGCTGCACGTTTGTTCCATATTTTATTTCTCCTTTAATCACCATCTGCGCTAATATCACACTAACATTGCATCTACTTCAATAAATAGTTTTGCAGTTGCAATCTTTCAATTCTTATGGTAAATAGGGTCTTTCTGACACACGAAGACTGTAATAAGCTTTCCTTTTTTAAATGATTTAATATGTTCGTCCACTGCATTTTTTGTATCCATTCTAAGTTAAAAACGGTGTTTAGAATGTCGACCACGTTTGTCTGGTTCTACTTGTCCAAGAGTGACTAATTGTCGTGTGAAGCATTGCTTTGTTGCATATTGGTACCTCAAATGGGCCAGTATTCTGTTCAACACGAACACTGCAGTTAGACAAAAGTGAATGATACTGAACGTATTTGTCATTCGCTTGTCTGCTTCGATGTCTTTTCGCATAACCATGTTTAATTAAATTCCCTAAATATAGGTTCTGTTCGTCGTGTGTTTTAAGGTTATTAAAATGTTTTATGATTGCAGCCTTTTCTTCAGCTACAAAGTTTTGAAAGCACTACACTCACAACTGTCACCAGTTTCATAAGTTTGCAATTTTAGTTTCACGGAAACTATTATCATTTTTCTGTCCTTGGTAAGCGTTTTACATTTTCCAATCAGTTTTTGCTTAAGATCTTCTCCCACCTCTTCCTCCTTGGACCTCTGTTCATGTTGTCATCCAAAGTTCTACAAGCAAAATTTTTCATACTTTTTTCCTTGTCCATTTGTTCCTGGTGTCCCAACCATTCTAGTCTTCTGCTTTTACAAATTCGTCTGTGGACTTGTCTCCAAGAAACTCCACCAAAAATCCACGTTAACGTTTTCCTGTCCAAATTTCTTATCTTCTCTTAGTTCTTAAGGCTTAGTCTCCAAGTATCGCATCCTTTAGACAAGACTGAACTTAATTTTATCTTTTATATTTTTTATTTTGCATTTCGAAACATTTCTCTGGATTCTAAAATTCTGTTTAAACCACCTTTTGCCATATCTAACTCGATTTCTTTATTTTCTCTGCATTCTTTGGTTATCAGTGCACCCAAATATTCATCCACCTCTTTAAATTTCCAGTGTTTTTCTCCACTCTATATATTTAATAATCTAATGACTTTCATTAGAGTGGTTCGAAAAATAATTTTTTTTATTTCAGATCGCTGTAGTGCATAAAAGTTGCCATTGCTATAGACGTGAAAAAAGCACCAAATATTATTATTTTATTAATTTGTCTTCCGGTCGCGCAATGCCATCGAAGTTAGCAACAAATTGTGGAAAACCTTAAATTTTCATAATCTTTTTAAGCACGCCAGATGGTTTTAATTGAGTCTCTATACCATGAATTAACTACTAAAAGTATGTAAAATCAATATATATGCACTTATTATACATTTGTTTCATATCCTCCGGTCGCGCAACATAGTACAAAATGAGTAAAATTAGTAGTTTTTGCAAAATTTCAAAGTTTGACTGTTTAATACATTTTAATCATACGACTTTTAGAGATGCTATATTTTAATTCTATTACAATAATACGAGATATTTAAAATCCAAGCATATAAGATGAACTTCCAAAAGTTGATAAGCGTATTCTTAGCAAGGACCAATTTTACTTGCTTGAGATATCAGAAGTCATCAAGTCAGGACATTGTCAGAAGACTTTGTAGTACGTGATCCTGGCCCAATGTCACATTCAAGATGGCTTACTATTGCAAACTGAGTTTTGTGCCTCTACATCAGTGTGTCAAGCTCTTCTGAAAATCTGAGAGAGATTGTCACATTCATGCTCAAATGTTATATGCCTATGTGGTTTGTCATAAAAATAAACCACGAATTCACAGATGGGTCTAGGCATGTTTACAAAACTATTGAATCTACAAGGTACTTACCAGAAGAACTGCTTCAAGTTGTTGATCCCGTTTTACAACGGAATGCTTACTTTGCCCATCCCGAAAATTTACTTTTAGCTATGGTAACTGATGAAGGAAACCATATCCGAGAGCTGGGCTTTAGGCGTATCATGAAGGCAAAGCAAGCAATATCTGAAAGCGACTCCATCAGAATCTTTAAACCACCAAACCTAAACTTTGCATCTAAAGACTCTACCGAAATTATCAAATGGATCACCAGTACACTGACTCCTCCTCCACTGTGAGGAACATTGACTAATGAAGAGATAAAATAGTATGTGAGCAATGACTTCAAGCCTGTTATGAGTACAGATGCTTTCCCATGCCATACACAGGCAGTTGAAAGATGTGTTAAGCTAATGAACGAAGCTTCAAGTAAAGTGTGTGGACAGAGTTCCAGAGACGGCTATGTTAGAAACACATTATTCACACTCAGCGATGCCAACTTTTTCACACAAATCCGAATTTCGTTGTTTATCGATAGATAAAGACTAGAAAGGAAACATAAAAAGAGAGAAAGCGAAATAAATTTGTACATATTGTAAATAACATACTCTACATTGGATGGTTGGTTGGGTAGGGTGTGGATGGAACTAGAAGTGCAGCCACCTCCTCGTGGTGAGGTCTGGGACGTTATGTACACAAAATGAGCGAACAAAAAAATTACGAAATATTTACTATTAGAAAATTTCTAAATTATCTGAAAGGAAACATTGTCAAATAACAAAATTTTGAGACAACGGTAATGGCTGCTACCGCCTGCGAGGCGAGCGCATCGCTGGCATTCGTCACATATAGACCACAGTCCAGCGACCTTTTTTTTTTTGATTAGTAACAGGCTGAATTTTCGTGAGTTGCTTCGTTTTGACGAGACGCCCAACTTTTCCCTCTGCGAAAATTCGCGGTAGTGGTAGCTAATAAACTACGCATGGGTCATATAGGTCGATTGGGTGATTGTTCAAATTTTATTACTAACCGTTAGTGTTTTAGTTAAATCTGGAGATAATTTGATAAGAAACACAAAAAAACATTTGTCCTACAAAATCGTTGGTTAGAACGAAGCGTCCCCCACCCACAACATGTACAAATAACTAGGTCACAAAAAATGATTACTAACCAGCTGATTTTTTTACTATTGCTTAATAAATGTTTCTAAAATGAAATGTCCACATTGTCCTACAAATTGAATGGTATGTTTTTCCAGTCCTACGCTCCGAAATTGTCAAATCCACGGTAACACTTTTCTCATTACTAACAACCTAATTCTATTTTTTTCTCTTGGGAATAAACTGTAGAACACGACTTTACTAATGTCCTACAAAAAAAGTGGTAAATATTGATAAAAAAAATATTCTGATATACCTGTGATAATGTTAGCGAATTTTAAATACCTGAAAAACAAAATTGAAGTAATTATTAATTTAAGTACAGGTAAAAAGAAATTGTACCTTAACATCAATGAAATTTATGCCAAGCTTAGAGGAAAATTATCTTGTTCTCTCGCTATATGCCATATTTTTACGGGGAACGATTATAACCCTGCTTTCTATCCGAAAGGAAAAAAGAGGCCATTTAATATTTAAAAAAAAACACAACATTTCAAGAAGCTTTTATGCAACTCCTACAAAGTGGACGTACTGAATTAACAAAATCGAGCGAGGTATTCCAAATCATTGAAGAGTATTAAACACGAAAAATGACATTAATAAAGGACGGTACGAAGTGTTTCAAAAAGGCTATAAATGCCGTAACGAAAATGAAGAAATTTTTAAAAAGAATATCGTAGGATATGATGCCTCTAGTTTACCACCAACGAAACAAGAATTGTTGCAGCAAATCAAGAGAACGCAATACATTTGCAGTGTATAGTGTAATGCATACATGCGCAACCCCACCGAAAAAACACCAGAAAATTATGGATGGACAATAATTGATGGCAAATACGAATATTATTGGTTTGATGGTCCTCAAAGTCCATCTTTTGAAGAATTATCTTCGGACTGCCAAGGTACCCTCTCAATCCCTTTTTCACTTATTGATTATTCTGATTTTTTTTTAATTTTAATACAGAGTCAGATAACATAAAGGATGAAAATGATAGTTGCCACGATGATATAGAGCAGGCGAATGATGTTTCAAGTGACGAAGAGGAAGGGTCGACAGATGATTCTGATCAAGATTGATTTTTTTTATACGCAAAAATAACAATTTTGTTTTTATTTTTTATATAATAAAAAAGATTTGGTCAACTATGAAAAGTATGCGTATTTTTTTTCTATTAAAAGAAGATATTTTCATGATCATTTTTTTTATAGTTTTCCCACTTTTTTCAGAAACTTTTCAAATAAATTATGTTACTTTTTAAATTAAACAAACAATTAAACATTAAAATTAATATTATATTAGAACTATAAAGAACATTTTTCGGTTTTATAGTCGAAGTTTTAAGAAAACATAAAAGTGCGTGAAAAATTCAAAAATTCGCAATGAATGTAAATTTATATATTAGGGTTTAAAATCACGGGAAAAGCTTCTTGATAATCTAAATCTATGTGCAAAATTTAGTAGATATCAGAATTCTGCTTAAGTAATAAAAGTATATTAATTTCTCAAAACCGCAATTATAAAATAATTCGTTATTTAAAATAATTTTTGTCGGACTAGTGTTACATACCATTTTTTTGTAGGACACTATTTTATTTGGCCAGAGAATAGAACAACCTATCATGTGTTATCTTTGTCCTCCTGTTAGTAATGAGAAAAGGGTTACCGTGGATTTGACAATTTCGAAGCGTAGGACTGGAAAAACATACCATTCAATTTGTAGGACAATGTGGACATTTCATTTTAGAAACATTTATTAAGCAATAGTAAAAAAATCAGCTGGTTAGGTAGTAATAATTTTTTATGACCTCGTTATTTGCACATGTTGCGGGTGGGGGACATTTCGTTCTAACCAACGATTTTGTAGGACAAATGTCTTTTTGTGTTTCTTATCAAATTATCTCCAGATTTAACTAAAATACTAACGGTTATTAATAAAATTTGAACAATCACCCAATCGACATATATGACCCATGCGCAGTTTATTAGCTACCACTACCGAGAATTTTCGCAGAGGGAAAAGTTGGGCGTCTCGTCAAAACGAAGCAACTCACGAAAATTCGGCCTGTTAGTAATCAAAAAAAAAAAGGTCGCTGGACTGTGGTCTAATACGTCTCGCCCCTCGGTAGTAGGCTACTCAGCTGTTTTTGACGAAGCTGCGCGACCGAATTCCACTTGAATATCAAATTTTTATCTTATATGCTTGGATTATAAATATATTACTGTAATAGAATTAAACTATAGCATCTCTAAGAGTTGTATGATTAAAATGTACTAAACAGTAAAACTTTGAAATATTGCAAAAACTACTAATTTTACTCATTTTGTACTATGTTGTTCGACCGGAAGATGTGAAACAAATGTATAATAAGTGCATATATATTGATTTTACATACTTTAAGTAGTTAATTCATGGTATAGGAACGCAACTAAAACCATCTGGAGTGCTTAAAAAAATTATGAAAATTTAAAATTTTTCACAATTTGTTGCTAACTTCGATGGCATTGCTCGACCGGAAGACAAATTAATAAAAAAATAATAATTAGTGCTCTTTCACGTCTATACAAATGGCAACTTTTGTGCACTATAACGACCTGAAATAATAAAAAAAAAATTATTTATCCAACCACCCAAACTTTCATGTTTGTTCTCAAATTCAATATATTTTTATCATATTAAACTGCAGGCTCGTTTGCAGTTATTATAAGCTATTTTGTGTTGATTTCTACTTCCTTAATGTTTTTTACCAACAGCAGGAAGTCATTAGGAAAGACATTGATTTCTAAACTAAATTTTCTTCCAAAATTGGTCAAATTTTCCGTATTAGTAAAACATTGACGGTTTTGATTAAGTATCATTAATAAATTTGGTTACGAATAAGTTAATGTTTCTTCTAATATGTTTCACTAAAAATATGGCATTTTCACAGTAAAAAATACATTACAAACTACTGTTGGTGAACACTGTGGACATGTTTAAGTTTCTTGGAATCTGGAATTTCTTAAGGCTAAACTACATACTACATATATTATTCAATTAACACACATGTTTTAGCTGTGGTGTACTGAAAATAACTAACAAGTTTGAAACACGTGTCTGCAGCTGCTCTTCGCTTAGAACTCCAATTTTATTCTTAATAAACTTTTTTCTGCATTCATATTTTTATGTTTTACTACTAGTTAGTCATTTAACACATAGGACGGCATTATCTGCCATGTAGGGATGTTTGTTGTTATTCCCGAAAAATTGGGGATTTTCTATCCGAAGCTATAAATGGCAGCATTCTTTTCTATATTTTACTTTGCTATTAGTTTTCGGTGAAGCCTCTACGTCAATTTTGACAGTTTGGATTAATTTTATACGTTTCTTTTATATCAGTTTTACTTGAATCTAGACATATTTGTGTAAATTGTACTTTAGTGTGTCAAAAATAAAAATTTCAACTGCAAGGGACTCTATTTCTCAATACTACTATGAATACTACACAAATTTGTATTTTATAGAAACTCATTATTATATTATTATTAGAAAACTGATTTATTTTTTTAATATTATATAGGTATAATAATTATAATAAATTTATTGCTTTTTATGCTATGTTTCATATTAGTGTTTAAATATATGTTTAAGCTTCCTCTATTTCATTTACTCACGCTTGTTCGTTTTATTTTGGTATTTTTACAATCATGTAATTTATTAAATTTTGTAGAACGGTAAAAATCCTTGACTCCCACATAAATTCAATGCACGGTTCAGACAAATTCTTTTTACATAAATGTAAGAAATAAAGTGAATAAAAGCGACTATCCTAGTATTTTTTACTGCGCCCAGGTCAAAGGGCATGAATAAAATATAAAGTGCTTCAAAGCCTTCACCCGGGAGAAAGTCGAAGTTATTTCCCGTATTAGATGGACGATAAATGTCGGATGTCCTCAAAGTAAGGAACAGTATAGAAGAAGCTTATTTTATTTGTATTTTTTTGAATGAATTCTAAAAATAACTTCTCGAGATTATACTTTGGACGAAACTGAAAGTTGGAACGACGTTACATTATAATTAAATTGTCGTAATTTTAAAAGGCAAGTACAAGCTGGCATAAAAGATATTAAGAAGAAAATTAATTTAGAAAATTTAAATAATCATCAAGCGGGCGATTATATTGAGGTGAGATTACTTTTTTCTTATTAATTTGTTAGTTATGATATTATAGCTTTTGTTTGAACAACATTTCCAAAAACGTATTACATTTATTATCTTCCGAAATGATTTCGAATATTCACTTAGCTTTTTATATCCATTAATGTTAAACTTAATCAAGAAAGGAAATTCAATCTGAGCGACAATATTCACTATATACATTGTATAACATCGCTTAGATTCAATACACTATTCACCGGGAATTGCAATTCTTAATAAAACTGGTGCTGATAGTACTTGAAAATGTGGATTTGCCCCGTTAAAGAAACTTCCATTTAAATGTAGTCTAATCCAATATACATGCGAACTACGTAGTGTAGGGGAATTGTGCTTAATATGACATATTTTTTTTTGGATGCCATTATCGGGAAAAATAAAATTGATTTCGAAAGACTGTTTGTGGCAAGTTCTTATTTGATGCATTGTATTTCCTTTTTGACATCTAAAAAAAAATAAACATTCATGGTTGACTTACAATTTTTTGATTAGTACGTTGATGCAAAAACCATTTTACCCGTATATTCTGGGTAAAATGACATACACTGCGTCATTTTACCCTAATTGAAAAGTAACATCTAATAATGAACAGTTTATTGTTAAAAGAGTATACATAAACAAAAGAACATATTAAAGATAAGATATAATACTTTCTAGAATAATAAAATTTATGCAAAAATTAATAAGTAACAAATTATTGCAAAACAATAACAATTAAAGACAAAGCTCACAAACGAATTTTTTTTGTCTCAATGGAATGCCTGCACAGTCATTATGGCACCAACTTTTGCACTTTTGGCATCTAATCCAAGACTCCCCTGCTTTAGATCGCTTGTAGGTATCGTTATAGTATAGACAAGACGCGTCTTCATCTGATTCCTCGTCTTGATATGGTTCTTCTATAGCGTCTTCATCACTCATAATTATTGATGATGTTGACTGAAATACATTTCTTTTGACAGCTCTTGCTGATTTTCTTTGTAGTTTTATAGATTTATTAGTTTCTTTTTGCTTTATATCTTCCACATAAGGACTTTTGGTCCATACAGCAGTTCCTTCTGATTTCGTTTTTCTCCGTTTTTCGAACGTAGTTTCATAAGCAGACGGTATAGGTGAAATTAAGTTTAAACAATTTTTAATAGACAAGCCATTTTCTATAACATTTTCTTCGGATGTTGAAGCCGATTGAAGGTCTACATTTATATCCTGAACATTTTCTTCCTCAGGCTGAGAATCCATATTTTGTATTTCACTTTGTTCGGTTGTCTGGTTTTCGAACCATTTTTCATTGTCAGTTACTTCACAGGGTGCATACAAATGATCTGGGAATATATCTGGATTTAATGGAACAATTCCGGTATTTTTAAATCCACTTATGGCATTTCCCATGGTAGCTGCTTTGGTATAAGCTGAACAAAATAATGTGCTGATTTGATATAAGCTTATGGTTCTGCCGGGGTTATTTTTCATCCACAAGGCGGACTTGGAATTGTAAAAAATTTCTAGTGGGCCAAAAAAGGCTACATCTAACGGCTGAAGTCGATGAGTAGAGTGGGGTGGTAAGCAAATAAGAATAATACCATTTTGTTTTGCTTTCAATAAAGCATCCAAAGATTTATGACTTCCATGGCCATCTAGAATGAGAATCACTTTTTCTTCTCTAGTCGGTTTTACGTGTTTGATAAAATGATCCAACCATTTAACAAAAAGTTCTGATACCATATAGCCAGTTTCGTAACACAGGCCAAGCGTATCAGGTGGTGATCCATCAAAGTATTCTGCCTTATAGTTTTTTCTGGGGAAAATTAGCGCAGGAGGAATATATCTACCCGCAGAGTTCATGCAAGCTACAAGCGTAACGTGTTGCCCTCTTTCTCCGCTCGTTATTGACCCTACTTGTTTTTTCCCCTTTTTCGCAAAAACTTTAGGAGGTTTATGCACGGTGGTAAGGGCCGATTCATCCATATTGTATATTCTACTATTTGGTATATTTTCAGTCTCCATTGTTTCACTAATCAGTCTAAAAAATTTTTGCACTTGTGGTCTATTGAAGCCTCTTGCTCTCGCTGCTGAAGTCGGTTCTGGTGTTCTGAGTGATATTTCTGGATGTCTTGAACGAAAGCCTTTTAACCAGTCCCATCCAGCGCATTTTGTTGTACTATTAAATTTATGAGGATATTTTTTTCTCACTGCTAAGTCATAAGCTAATTTTCGAAGTTCTGTTGCTGTTACACCGAAGAGTCTAGATTCTAATTGAAGAATATGTTCGACGACTTCGTTTTCGGCTTCAATGGGCAATGAAGTCTTGGTTCCCATTATTTTATTGGTACCAGTTGCATATTTATTTTTATTAGTAGTTCTACGTCTCAAAGTTGCCTGAGGTACATTGAAGTACTTTGATGCTTTAAGCCAACCCATGCGTTTCTCCTGTATCGCCTTTATAGCGTTACTCATATCAGCTTCTGACCATGTTTGCCGATTAGATTTTCTTTGGTAGTTAGACACCATGACGAAAGAACAACTGAAAAATAAAACAAATTGTGTGTTTGGTCAATGCACTACAGCTCCATTTGGGTAATATGACATATTATGTCATTTAACCCGCACGCGATTATGTCATATTGCCCTGAAACTATGTTTATACGAAACTCCCTCCAAAAGATTTTGAGCTTAATGTTTGAGGCTGTACTTTTCACGCAATAACTAGAAACTGTGCTTTAAATTTTAATTGGTATTAACAAGAGTAACAAAAGCTAATATTTTAAGAATTACATGCAGTGTTAGTAAGGCTTAAACTAATTTTCACTTACCTTCAAACACCTATCCTGACGTACCGAACTCAGTTTATGCACACGAACTTCTCAGTCTTACTACATTCGTTTATTATCGTCAAAGCAACATTTGGGAAGGCGGTAAATTTGAATTGGTTAGTTGGTATAGAAATTAACGTAGGTATGTCATTTTATACAGTGTGTCATATTAAGCACAATTCCCCTATCGTATAAACTCTAGCCGATCGTTGTGTACCTGCATATTCCTTTATTAGAATTATTATACAGATCAGCCCCATACTTCATAAAGTCACATCGTAAAGACATATTCTCATACAAACACTTTTTCTCTATATATTGATAGGCGATACAAATGGATCGACATGAACATTATTAATTTGTCGAACAGCAGAGACATATTTTCATTAAAATAATTGAGTTTAATATCGTTGGAAAATACTTAAATTAATATCAGCAATATAGCCTTCTTTTGATTAAGAGACGCTCGACCAACTAAGTAAACAAGGAAAATATAAAATTATATGTTTAACAACATCCCAATAATGAAACTAATCACGATATAATTTGGATAAAACGGAATCACAAATTGTTTTTGAGGAAAATGTAGCATTTCTAAAGGTAAGTGATCCAAATTATAATTGCTTCACAGAATATTTGACTGTATGTTACATTTTATACATTTTCAATCAAAAATAATACGTGAATTTTCTAAATTATTAACCCTAATCTGCAAAAAATCCACATGTACTGCTTGAAACGCAGGTACATCCTGTAAAGATAATGAATTACAATGTTCTTTAGATATAGATGATTTGTCCTAGTTTTTAACTTGCTTTTTCTACAACTTTATAGAGAGGAATTCCATCACATATTCTTCTAATATAATAACGTATTTCCATGAAATATTATGCATTTTGAAAACATAGTAGGTACTTGTCGAGCTAATAAGTACTTTTATATTAAATACATCTTCAACAAATACAAAAAAAGTCAGGTAAGACTTAATGTTATAAAGCAAAAAGTAATTAACATAATAAACAGTGAAATCAAATCATACGTTTATTATTTATTTATATTATTAGAAAGCAACTTCTTAAATCTGTGGGACATTTTCTATAGTCTGGTATTTCGTCATGCTAGAACGACATCACGTTTTAGTCATAATATTTACTTCTTGAAATAGAAATAGTAGATTGTGTTGAGAATTTTCATATATTTATTTTGATTTTCATCTACATTACATATTGTTGTACATTGAGTTTTCATATTCTCAATTATTTGTTATTATATTTACAGTTTTTGTTTAAACTTAAAAAATATCCTATAACGAAAAACCACATGTTTTGTAAAGTTGTCTTGTCGTATGTTAGCTACCGCTTCTTAATGGCTTCACCCTAGCTATAACACCACCCTGAAAGCAAAATGTTAATTAAGAATAATACACTAATGCAAAAAGTAAAATAAAGGTGATGTACTTGACGTTAACCTTCTCAAATCCATTGGCAATTTATAAAACACTTGCATATAGTTTTCATAAAATTTGCTTTAGTGAAGAGGGTCATAGAGTGAATTCTTATTGCGCGTGTTGTATGTTTTATTATAATAACTAACTATAAGTGTTAAATTCTAGTATATTTATTTGCGTGCCAGGATGATTTTACGAAAGATGAAACTCGCAAATCAATATTTGTTTGTGAAAAAATTATTTTCAATTAGACTATACGTTTACAAGTTTAAGTTTGACAGATACAATTGCTTAAAGAAGACTAATTGGGTGATATCTGCAAAATGAATAACATCGTCATTTATGATTCAGTTTAGAGCAGGATTTTGAAAAGATAAAGAGGACTGCGATTTTTAAGGATAATGTAGCAAACACTAGGAAACCATCCTCCCTCAAATGCTACGATTTACCACTAGGTTGCTCGTTAAATATCGTATGGTTAGTCTCAACCATGAAAGACGTTTTGAACCATCAAAATGTGTTACAACTTCAGAAATGATTGAAAAAGTTTATGATATTGATGCAAAATATGATGTGCTGAAAGTATACATCATATTTTGCTTGCGAAATGAAGCATTTTTAAGCTCTCTGACAGGTGAATGCTTTAATTACATAATGTGGATGAAAAAGCTAATTCAACCACAATTTGAATTTCTGTACCATTATTCAAGTAGATTTTTGCGTCGCTTTTTTACATTCCATGTAATTTGGCTCCATTACAGGATTCAAGAATTAAAATGGCAATTTCAAATGTGGGGGCATAATGGCAGTCCTAAGCCACATAAGACCAAGTCGTTTCATTCAATTGGAAAGATAATGACAACGATATTTTGAGATTAGACTGGCGATACCGCTTTCTGAATACTTCGCCAAATTATCAACAGAGCACATTATGCTGCTCTAGTGGATAAATTAAAGTTACCGCAATGGCTTAAAAGAAGATGATATTCCATCCCAACAATGCGCCGTCACACACATCGAATTGTTGAAGAAAAAATAGATGACTTACGATTCCATGTTGTGCCTCAACAACCCTAGTCGCCGAATCTCGTCTCTTTAAACTTCCACTTATAAATAAAAACTTACACTGTTTCTTGCCGAATAGAAATTTAATATAGGTCAGAAAGTTATTGCAAGAGTAGAGCAGTATTGTGACTACCTTGATGTGATTGCTTATAAAACTGGTATGATAGCACTCGGTACCACTAGGCGAAATGTTTACATGGATATTATATTTTTCTATGGATACTATAATTTTCAATACGTCATGAATAGTTTTTGAATATCTTCTAAAATGGTGAAAAAAGGTGTAGCAAACACTTAACAAAAAAAAACATAGCTGCCGAAATGCTTAATATCATCCTGTAAAAAAATGTTGATTTCACCTAAATAAGATTTTTGTTTGGTTTCCGCATATTACCATACTTTTGCGAACACCCTCTATATAAGTGGCACTTAGCAGGCCTTGTGTTTATACCATACCACATTATTTCGTATCATTGCACTCCTAAATCATAGGTAATTAGATACCTTACAAAAAACAAGAAGGGCATCTCTAAATGTCACTTTATTATTTTAATAATAATTAACTACAGAACTGCTAACTGTAGTTATCAATTATTTTTTGAAACTCAAATTTCAACTTAGGAATAATACGTGTGAGGTAAACAGGCATGTATAGTAAAGCACGTTTAGTATTAAAATAACCGTATCACACCGAGCTTTATGTAATGTCCTTATATTTATTCGAAGTTATCGAGACCGCGGTCTCAAATTTCCATTGTTGAAACCACGCAGCCAATCCAACTCCAGCCAATGCCCTTTTTTGTTATTTAACACAACTTTTTTCTGTATAACTTGTAATTACTCGAATGTCTCTTTGTTTAGATAAATATTGATTTTATGCGAAGAATTTTTTTAATGATGTTTCTTTGTGAAAATTTGTACTTGATTTAAAGAAAAGAATAGAATAAATATACGTTACGCAAACAGTTTTTCAAAAATTAAATATAACGCATTATGTCTTTATCATTAACAAATAGAAGGGAAGTAGTTGGTACCTCCACCAGTTTCGATAATGCAATTACATTGATTACATACTCTTTATGAAATAATTTTCAAGACAGTATTTAAGTACTTTCTATAAGCAATAGCACAGTTGATTGACGTACGATCATTCTTTCCACAATAAAGTTGACATAATTTCAACAAACAAGACCATTAGAATAAATAATATAGTATATATTAATTAATGAAGGTGTTTGCAAATACACATTAAGTGTCCGCTTAAAATTCTCTCTAATTAAGAGATATTCTTTGCGATTGAAAAGCAAATTGAAAATTATCCATAATTATTTTTTTAATTTTTATTTAATTTGAAAAGTGAGGGTCTATGTGGTACAGTTAAAAAAGTGGTTTGTAAAAGACAGCATTTTATTTAATCCTCATTATTAAGAAATAGAACAGAAGTATCTGGCACCTCCACCATTTCCGTATTGCAATCCTCTTTCATTATATATTCTCTGTGAAATAATTTTAAAGACATAGGTAAACATTATTTAAGTACTATTTTCATATATACATTTATACGCAAAACCTATATGTATATGTACATGTGTTTAGGATACACACACACATCTAGTGCCATTACTGAAAATCAACCCACAGACTCCGTGTTTCGGCCTTTAAGGCCTCGTCAATGTACGTGCGACCGCCGGTAATGACTTTTAAACTAGTTTCGCTACTTATGACGTGAGAGCATCACAGCGACTTCTGCGTTATTGTCGGTAATGACACTAATGTATGTGTGTACGTTTTGCGTATAAATATATATATTGTTAAAGTTCAATTATTGACTTTAACAATATTATTCTAGAAATTATTTATATGAGAATTTATTAAGTTATTGTACAATGATATTTGTTAAGTATGGTACGTTACTTGGTGAACCGACCAGTATATTCACATGTTGACTATTTTCTTTTTTCATTAGGATTTACCATAATCTGTAAAGAAGAGATTTAAATGTTAATTATTGTACTATAAGAAATATTATTATTTTGTAAAAACTCGTTTAAGTGACTTTTAAAGAGGTGAAAGATGATTAAAATTGAATATTGAAAGTAAAATAATTAATATTGAGTTAAAAGTACATTTTAAATATCATACAACCGGATGGAGAGTAAAATGTCAAAATTGACATCTGGTATATAAAATTTCTAAAAATGCATTTTTTGGAATACTAAAATTATAGGAAAGCTTAATTAAAATTTAAAAGATTTGAAATAATGAAATTTATAAAGTTTAGTTACTATAAAAAATAGTCAAACAAATTTAAAAACTATATTGTTTGGAAAAAGTATGAAAAAGATATCGATTGGTTGATTTGAAAAATTATTAAGATCGTCAAGGAGATTTGTTCCAACATAAGAGACAGAGAGAATTTTATGAATTCTTAAGAGACGCGTGTGCGTTTGTAAAAGAAATATAAATATTTATGAATATTAATGGTAAAATAAACCAGAATTAATTGAAAAGTGTATGAATTAAATAATCAAACATGTAAGAAAATTGTGAAGTGATATAAAAGTGATTGGTAGAATGATTAAAAGAAGTTTAAGCTTGTTAATTGTAATATTGAAAGATTAATTACTATTTTGATTTGTAAAAGAAATATAAATATTTATGAATATTAATGGTAAAATAAACCAGAATTAATTGAAAAGTGTATGAATTAAATAATCATACATGTAAGAAAATAGTGAAGTGATATAAAAGTGATTGGTAAAATTTGTAAAGAAATTTAAGCTTGTTAATTGTAATATTGAAAGATTACTTTCCATTTTGAAGGATAATATTTAATAATTGAAGAGTTTGTTAAAAGAATATTGTATATCCAGAAGTTTACAATAGTATCGTTGAAAATCCAGTGTCCACAAATCCAGGAAACAGTGATTGATTTCAGCCTTAATAATCAAGTTTGGAGAATACCCAACATAAATATTTATTGCGAGAGACAGGAGTTCAATTAGCCGATCCAGAGTAATTTATGATATCAATTGAAAATCGAGTGTCCATAAATCCAGGGAAATTACAAGAATTAGGAAACTTCCAGTAGTACCAGTTAGGAAAGTTCGTCCGTTGTGTTTGTCATCATTCTGAAGAAATTAGCCATATTCCAAACGAAGTATCCAGTAGGACAGCTAGTTCAAGAATACCATCCAGAATAGGAGATTTCTAGGATCAAAATAATCATAATTAAATTATTGGAAATCAAGAAATATACATGAATTAATTTGGACAAGATTGTATATGTTATTGTCTTAATAAGAAATTTATTGAAGCTAATAGAAGCTCATAATTGTTGTTAAAGTTGTCTAATTTAAGATTTAAATAAGGTTGAATAACTTTAAAATATTAACATTTAAATTTCACATTGATAGAGCTATTGAATTTTTATTTCCAAATTTCCATACTAAACAAATAGTATTCATACCTAAAATTATACAAATACATCTTTAATATTGTATTAATAAATTAATGTGAACGTATTTTAGAAAGTCATGGTGTATATGTATATTTAGAGGTAGTTTATAAGTATATAATAGTAGTTTATACAACGAGTCAATAATGACAGTTATTATTCCCGAGAGCTGAATTTACGAACCGAGCCGCGTAAGCGGCGAGGGAGTAACTCGGCTCGAGGGAATAATAGTCATTATTGCGAGTTAGTATACACTACTTTATCGACGACTAACTGAAAATTACTTAAAAAAATCAAAATAATTAAACGAAAATGTTAGATTACTATATCAATATGACGTTTGACGGTTAGACAGTTAGTAAAATGGCCGGACTTGTCTATAGTTACTACGACAACGTTAGGAACGTAATGTTTTTATTAGCGGAATGCAGGGAATAATGGTAACGTTATGGCCCATTATTCCCTCGACGACTAAACAATAAAGTACGTATTATATTAATCACTATTGGCTAATAATAACACTCATAATACCCGGAGGGAATAATGAAATGCGACAAGGGAATAATGGGCCATAACGTTACCATAAACCATAGACTCGTAGTATAAACTACTATTACCTTAGAGGTTATTTGAAGAATTGCATTATATCGTTCCATATTATTATCATCTCGAACGTCAATTAAATTGGTTTATGATATTTACGAAACTGAAATTTATTTTATGACATATAAAGAAGACGTTTATATTGGTATTTATCACGTTTATTAAATTGTATGAGATTTGAATAGTTTTTGATTTAATTTTTGTTATTGCATCTCAGAAGATCTATGGTTATATTGTCAATTGACACAATCGATAACCTTGAAAGGAAAACAGAAACATGTAGAATTATCAGATAATATTGAGAGTTAATTGATTACTTACCTAATTCATATAAAGAGGAAAATATTGAAAAGTATTAATAAATATTATGCTTTAAACGGACCTTTTCTACGCGATCCTGAGAGTATTTATAATTATTCAATAAAAAGTAATTCGTGATAGGAATATTCATGAATATTGAAGTGTAGATTTTAGTACCAACTTCTAATAAAAAATTACTAAAGATGATGTACATTGGGAAGCATAAGTTACAGGGAAGTATTTTAGATGGTTTAACATAAATAATAGAAAGATGTTTGTTAATAATTTTTGTATTATACGAGTCTCATGTTCTTAATTATTAAAAGTTAAAATGAATAAGCATGTATAATTTAGATTTGGAGCTAGTTGGGAAAATTATTTTAAATATTGAAATAAGGCAATAAAATTAGATATCTATAAACATTTAAAATTATGACAGGACGTATTTTAATAATATATGTAAATAGTATTTACCTCTTTATATTAGTTCTAGCATCCAAGTATTTAACACTTTTCATTATTTAAGTACTTTCGATAGGAATTAGCGTAATTGATTGACCTACGATCAATCCTTCCGCAGTTGACATAATATCACAAAACAGGGCCATTAGAAAAATAATATCTTAATTAATTAAGGTGTTTGCAAGTACACATTTATTGTACGCTCAATTTTTTTTCTGTAATTGCTATTGAAGAGCATATTAAAAATCTTCTATAATTATTTTTTCTGTTTTTATTTAATTTGAAAAGTTATAAAACATAGCATTAGATATATTTAATTTTCGTAATATAGTGTATTATTTCCTAATATCAATTACTCCAATATTTTCACTTCAATATGTTAATAAAAATGTTTTTTTTCATACCCTAATTCCTGGACCACTTCAAACAGCTGCCCAACTAACACTTTTCTACCGTCTTTTGTTCGCGCAGATTTTGTTGATGTACAAGTCGTTCTCTGGCTGTGTTTACTACATCAGTGATCCACCTTGTGGCACTAATATAAAGTTTTGCTATTATTTTAATTTTGACTAGTAGCTAATTTATAATAAAAGAAAGTGCTTATATATTTTTCACCCCGTACATGACAGTGATTGAATTTGGATTTTTAACAAATCTGTCAAGTATTCATATATTTATCGCTATTAAATGCAGTGCCACTAAAATACCATTTTTAAATGTTTCAATATTTTTTAATGGAGATCTCAGGCAGTTAAATCAATGGAGGTTATTTAGATTTATTATTTCAAATACTTTAGCATTGATATAGAAATGAAAATAACACAAAGAGAAGAATGAATACTTGTCAATCGAATCTCTAAATCTCCAAATATACGTGATCTGAATTCGCATGCTTTCGTTGAGCTCAGGCTATCGCCATTGATTTGACAGTGCGAAAGTTGACATCGCAGAACTCAATTTATTAACTTGTCATCGAATGAAACAAAAAAGCAATTCAACGTCAGAAAAAAAGGCACAATTAATCAGCAAAAGCTGGGGGAATGAGAGCTGACGTTCGGGCATTATTAAACACGAAACCCGTCTTTTACATTCACTCACATACACAGCCCCACATAGATACAGAACGCGATGGTTATACTATATATATACATCCATACATAGAAAATATATAAACAAAGGACGACAAAAGAATTTATCCTCATGTATCGCGAAGGGAATCACGAAATGTTCAAAATGACTGCGACCGCCTGCTCGTCTTTTCCACTGTGTTCCCTTGCGTTCCGTTGCTTCGTTGTGAGAAAAGCGAAACGTTTAGACATAAGGGGGAAAACCCTCTTCTCTTGATGTTTATTTAAGAATATATATTGTATTTCGTTCACGCACGCTAACTTGTTAAACTGCGTACTAATAAAATGCTGAGGATTTATTGCTTGCGTTTGTCTCTCACGTTTCACTAAAAAGGAAAAAACCAAAGACTAGGATCACTAAACAAGCAAAGAAGCAATAGTGTACTAAAAGGCAAACGATCAAACACGTTCTATTGGTAATAAAATGCAATCATTCGCATAGAGTGACAGAGAATACTTTTAGTGCAAACTTTCTTCTAAAATTATTCTAACATTAAGTCGAATCTGAAAAAAGAAAATTCAAACATATATTTAAAAATTTAGGTATGATCATTTAGTAAACAAAATGTGTTTTCGTTACCCACTACATTAATTAATAGTTATTTACGACCCAAGTGCGAGAAGACTATTTTCCCGCATGAGCGAACATTGTAAGCACGAGCGACCGCAGAAAGCGAGTGCTTTTAATTACGCGAATGCGTGGAAGATGTCTTCACGCAAGTGGTTTGTACAATATTTTTTGTACGAACATTAAATTAAAAAAATATTATTGATTAATGTCATTGGTATCATACCTAACCTAAGATAGATTACCTAATTAATTTAAGCATTTCATGTACGTAACTATTACTCACCTTTCCCTAAAATTAAGTTATTATATTCTTACACATGGCAAACATGAGGTATTTATTCTTATATTTATAAATTTATAGCACATTTACTGCGTTTCTTGGTTTAAATACAAACAATTTCGAACTGCCAATATGAATGTCGATGTGGTTCAAATAGATGGCGCTTGAATCTTACTTAAGATGTCGCTTAATATGTCGTCAAATAGATGGCGCCACAATTTTTTTGGAAGAATTTTTAATTATTACTCCTGTTTTCCCAACTTTTAGTGAAGAATAGTGGAGGGAAATAGTATTTTATTTAATTATTACTCCTATTTCCCCAACTTTTAGTGAAGAATAGTGGAGGGAAGTAGTATTTTATAGACTAAATTTTATTATTACCAAGTTAGATTTTTAAATGTCCCAAAGTACCAGTGTTTTTTTCAATTTTTACAGTCGCCTCAACTGGGAAAACGTATTTCCCAGTCGAGCTACACGTGCGCCAAATGTCACTTTAGGCGGTGAGTACAAAAAAATAATGGATCAGTACTATGAAACAAGATTTGCACTCAAAATTAAATGAATAATTTTTTATACAAAAATTATTCAAAATCCTATTCTAAGTATATCTTTAATATCTTTATTAAATATGCATGCTCCTAGTGAGGAAAAAGACATACAAGTTAAAGAGGAATTTTATAATGAATTAAACATGGAATATGAGAGGATTAGAAAATACGATCTGAAGATGATCTTAGGAGATGCAAATGCGAAGATTGGCAAAGAGGAAATTTACCAACCGACAATAGGGAAATTCAGTAAACACAAAGAGACAAATGAAAACGGACGATTATTAATAGATTTTGCAAAAGAAAAAGATTTGAGGATCAAGAGCACATACTTTCAAAGAAAGGAGATATATAAAGGAACTTGGCGATCGCCGAACGGATCAACTGTCAATCAGATAGACCATATACTAATAGAAGCAAACCAGGAAAAGTGCATAACCAATATAAGAAGCTATAGGGGACCAGATGCTGACTCGGATCATTTCTTGGTAGGAGCACAAATAAAGCAGGAAATACCTGCAGTAAAAAACAGGAAGAAGGCGAAAATAAACAAAAGGAGATTAAATAGATTGCAGGGAAGCGAAGCAAAGATAATGTATAAAAGAAGCTTGGAAATGTACCTGGAACATATGGAAGAGAGTAATGACGTAGAGGGAGTATGGAATGAAATGAGTAAAAAAATGGTAGAGGCGTTACAGGGATGTAAACCAGTATCCAATGGCAGTAAACGGGAATGGTTTAACGAGGTATGTGAAAAAGAACTAAGAGAAAGAAACAAAAGAAGGATACAAATGTTAAAGAGCGATACGCAAGAGAACAGGGAAAAGTATAAAGAGCAAAGGCAAAAATGTAAAAAAACACTGAGGGAAGTGAAGAGAAAATATTATGAACACCGATTGGAAGAAATTGAAGAGAGCTACCAAAAAAATGAAATACGTAAGTTGTATCAAGGCATTACAGTGGAAAAAAGAGGGTACCAAACAAATAAACAAATATACAAGGATAAAGAAGGAAAGCTGATAGCAGGAGAGAGAGATATATTGAAGAGATGGAAAGAACATTTTGAAGAACTTCTTAATTCGAAGGACACAAGAAAGGTTAGGAAAGATGACAGTATTGCTAATGGAGGAGAAGACGAATTAGAAGTCAGCGAGGGCATACCAAGTATTGAAGAAATAAGAGTCATTATATATAAGCTTAGGAACAATAAAAGCGCAGGCACAGATGATATAACAGCGGAAATGTTTAAATATGGAGGGGAAAAAATAATCTTGAGTATGCACAAACTAATAAAGGATATATGGATGCAGGAAAGGATGCCGGCACAGTGGAGGGAAGTCATGCTCTATCCTATACATAAAAAAGGTGACAAGGCAGTTTGTGAAAATTACAGAGGCATAGCTTTACTAAATATAGCTTATAAAATTCTTGCCTCGTTCATAAAAACCTTGTTGGTCCCTAAAATGGAAGAAGCTATCGGCGAATATCAATGTGGATTTAGAAAGGGGAGATCAGTGGTAGACCAAATATTCACGCTTAGAGAGATACAAGCAGAAAGCTACGAATTTGGAAAAGATACACATGTGCTCTTTATAGATTTTAAACAAGCATTCGATAGAGTAAGAAGGGGTAAACTATATGTTGCGTTAAGGGAACTAGGAGTAAACAATAAAATGGTAAATATGATAAAGCTAACTTTGGAAGGGACAGAATGATGTGCAAAAATTGGAGCAGAGGTAACCGAAAACTTTAAAGTGTTGGAAGGACTGAAACAGGGCGATCCGCTGTCTTCAGCATTATTTAATTATGTGCTTGAATATGCTGTGCAAAGAGCGAGGATAAACAGAACTGGGCTACTGTATCACAAGAGACACCAGTGCTTGGCATTTGCAGACGACATTGTCATAATAACGAGAAGTGAACAGGAGCTACGAGAAGTATTGCTGCGTTTTGAACAAAGTGCAGCGGAAATGGGATTGGAAATAAATGAGAGAGAGACAAAATACATGATATGGGCTAGGAAAGGAAATACTAAAGATAAAAAGTTCGTCGTGACAACAGCAGGCGGAAAAGTCTACAGTTTTGAAGAGGTAATGTCATTCACATATTTGGGAGTGGAATTTAATAGGAGGCCGGATATAAAAAAAGAGATCCAGAGCAGGATACAGAAGGGCAACAAATGTATATACCAACTAAGGAGTGTACTTAACAGTAAGTTGCTGTCCAGGGGAGCAAAGCAGAGAGTGTACCAGACAATATTGAGGCCTATAGTATTATTTGGAAGTGAAACTTGGACA
Organism: Amphimallon solstitiale; assembly: GCA_963170755.1. Lineage (NCBI taxonomy): Eukaryota > Metazoa > Arthropoda > Insecta > Coleoptera > Scarabaeidae > Amphimallon > Amphimallon solstitiale. The sequence continues at coordinate 99,727,524 of OY720681.1, forward strand.
ATGGATAAGAACGAACAAAAAATGCTAGCAGTATGGGAAAGAAAATGCCTGCGAAGGATATATAAAGGCAAAAAAGTGAATGATAGATGGGAGAAGAGAACCAACAGGGAATTACAAGAACTGTATAACCAACGAAATATTATAGGAATAGCTAAGGGATATAGAATAAGATGGTTAGGACACATAGAACGCATGGAAAACGAGAGGGTACCCAAAAGACTAATGGTAGGAGGCATAGGTGGAAAGAGGAAACGAGGTAGACCCAAAATAAGATGGATGGACGAGGTGCTGAAGGACGTTAAGTACTTGAGAATAAGCAACTGGCGAAAGAAAGCAAGAGATAGAGAAGAGTGGAAGAAGATAACGCACCAAGCCAAGGGCCTACTAGGCCTGCAGAGCTAATAATATATATATATTCTAAGTACTTTCATTCTCTTAATAAATTGCTATAGAATGCATACTTTGCAAGCTATTCGAAAAAAAGTGCTACACGCTAAGAGCAAAAGTGCTACTTCCGGTCCGAATTTTGAAATTTCATGTATACAAAAAATATTGCAAATCTAACTCTAAATACTTTTGTACTCTTAATAAATATATATAGAATGCATAATTTACGACATATTTGCAAAAAATCGCTATTCGGTAAGAGTAAAAGTGGTACTTCCGGTCCGAATTTTGAAATTTCTTTTATACAAAAGATATTTAAAATTATAATTTGAATACTTTTATACTCGTAATGTACCTGCCTAGAAAGCATGAGTTGCGAGATATTCACAAAAAACTTATTTTCGATAAGAGTAAAAGACCTATCCAATAATGGGTGGAGACTGTGGCTAAAAATGTGAAATAAAATGCAAAAGGAAAATCCCTTACCACAAAAAATATATATCAAAAAATCTCATCATCTCTTTTTTGTTTTATACAGATATCTACTGAAGATGGCAACTTAGTTGCCGAAATACGTATTTAGATTTTTTTGATATATATTTTTTGTGGTAAGGGATTTTCCTTTTGCATTTTATTTCACAGTAAAAGACCTACTTCCGGTAGGAATTTCAAAAAACTTTTTTAAGAGAATTTGTCTCAAATTTAATTTTGAGTACATGAATTCTTTATAAGCTTGTTTAAACTTAGTAATTGACAAAATATTTGCAAAATTCGATTTTTTTACTGAAGTAAACTACTACTTCCGGTCTACCGATTTTACTGAAAAATAACCAGATCTCAAGAGGGAGATTATATACGTAAATACAAAATTTCGAATAGATATCTACAGCGGTTTGACCGCTATCGTGGTCACAGACAGACAGACACACAGACACACAGACACACAGACGCACAGCCACACACACACACATTTTTTAAAAACCACTTGTTTGGTATCAGGGGGCTTCAAAACGTGGACATCTGCAAAAATCTCGAGGTCGAAAATTTTCGTCATCACAATACTTCCTTATACTACGTATAAGAAAGTAAAATTACATTCAATTAATCGGGTAATATATAGACCGATTCTTGGAACACTTCTGCTCTAATAAACATTCCCTCGACAAATTAATTTCAATGGCTTAGCTATTTATTAACACTTATGACAAGTGTTTTAATTCACAAATAGTAACGTTTTTTATCGGTTTCTGTATCGTCAATATTGGAAATAAAAGTTATCAGTTCTTTTGAATTGAAATAACTGTATTTGTGTTTCAGATACTCAGTGAGGTAGATGTTGAGGACACTGATGTGGTCGCTTTGTGTTTTCTTAAGGCATAAATTATCCTGGCATAAAATGTTTTGTTTAATTCCATGTATGTCACTAAACAAAAGCAGTTGCATAGCCAGTTAATTTAATTCTGTTTTAGGCGTTTGTCAATTTGCGACAGCTGATGTTCTATTCGAATGATTAGTAATCTTCTTTTTTCTTGTATCAAGGATAATTTTATTTATTCCAACTGGTATGTTTTTATACAACATAGAATTAAATCAATTCTTATTTGTATTCAAAAATAATCTTCTGGTTGTTTTGTTCTCAGTTCTTTTCGACAACATTCATTTGGAAAATTTACAGACACAAATCTTAATTTTCTTGGTTGGGAATGAGCCACTTGGTTTTTCTGAACTACTGTCCTTCCTTCAGCTGTTTTGAAAAACCCCGTAATTATAATCTGTTCGCCATGTATAAGAACCATCGTGATCATGAAAATGTTCTTCGAAGCCCTTCCGGGATGTCCTCGTCGTAATTCAAAATAATAGTCTTAATTTGTTTTCCAGTAAAACTGCAGCACCTGCTTTCCGCTTCTTCGGCAGACGTTGAACTTGCATTTTGTACTTTTACAAATACAGCCTTCTCGAAAAAGTCTCCCTTAAAAAAAGATTTATAGAACGTTTGCACATTAAAATATTTTTGGTAATAGTTTTGCACTAAGGTCCATATCACTGTTACGATACTTTCTTTGTGTTTCTTTCCATATTTTTTGTGTGTAATATTTCCAATTTTGTAAGATGTTTGCTAATTCTTCGGTATATAATTTTCTACCCTCAACATATTCTTAGGCTTTGTTTTTATAGTTCTTTCCTTATTTTGTAATGAAAATCCTCCGAAACATGATAGTAGCAAGATATTTAAACGTAACTATAGCAACGCGGACGATGTAAAGGTAGAATAGAACCACACGTGATTTCCACTAATTAGTCAAATGCTTATCGCTAGCTAAGCGGCAATAATAGTAGGAAATTAATACATTAATATATATATTAGGCGTGGTATAATCCAAATTAACAAATTTATATGTAAAATGTCATATTTGTAACGTTATTTGCTATGGGCATCGTGATATAAAGTTGACTCAAATACACTATGGAATGCATATAATTTACTCAATATTTGATTTAAAAACTATCAGCTGTATGGTACTACGAATAAACTGACAGTTTTCATGTTATAAAATATTTCTAAATGAGAGATATAATAAATTCAATTATCTTTAATGTATATATATTTGCTACATTTTAAATAAGTTTAAATTGCTACCCATCTAATGCATTAGGTATATGTACCAATGACATTCACACCTATAGATTTGCAAATAAAGATTTATAGAATCAACAAAGATACTCCAAATCAAAACGTCGAGATATACTACATGGGGCCCGATTTTCGATCGTTCAATTGAGATCATTAAGAAAACACATTCCCACGGGGCAAGACCTGATAAAGACTGTATGATACGCGGATGAGGCTACACTTATATCAGTAAGCGAGGACAACTTGCAACGAATGCGGCACGCCTTTAGTATAGAAAAATACAATATGAAGATATCTATAACCAAAACAAAATCAATGACGATTAAGAAACACCCACTAGGATCCAAACTTGCAGTAGACAATATCAGCAGCGAAAAAAGCAAAATCACAAGCTACGGGATCCTCGCAAAAGAAGTTAGACAACAAACCAATAAGGCAGCAGTGAGCTCAGGCCACTTCAAACAAAGTATTTCCCAAAATAAGCACATTAACGGTGATTGCAAGGCAAAAATATACGAAGCATGTGTTAGACCGGTGATGACCTACGGCGCAGAGTCAATGGCTAAAACATACACGTTAAAAAGAATGTAACGAAACGAGGATACTGCCAACAATCACTGGACACAGTCTACAAGATTGGACAATATCACCCTTATAGGGAGGAGTGTAAGGTAGGGATATAATGCGATGGCTAAGGTGCCGCAGGAGAAAATGAAAGCAGCGTGTTACAAGAATGACGGACGATCGGTTGGCCAAGATCGTTAGAAATCCGAAATCACATTGCAGGCGACCCACTGGATGGCTATCTATTTCACAAAAGAATCAATGAAAACGACTGCAGTAATAAACCCGCATATTGCCTAATAGAAGAAGAAGAAGACATTCTCATCGTTAGTTCCCCTAGTTTTAAGAATTACCGTTTTTAAGTACGGGTTTGTGTAGAACTGCAATGTTGCTAGGTTGAGAACAAAGACAGCTTAGAACAATTGTTAGATAGGAAGTTGTATATTAGGTAACATGTAAGACAAAAGCAATTACTTTTAAAGAGATTGTTTAATGTCATTAAAGCTTTTAGCTTATAATCAGCTGGTGTATGGAAAGTGTTTAACTAAAAATCGAAACCCTAACCCATTTTTATATTTGTAAAAGCACAGTATATAGCTATGTAATAAAAGCAGTAGTTTCTCTCGAGGGAAATAATTGTCCACCGGCAAACCGACGCGTACGTGACTGCGCAGTAGTCAGCCATCAGCTGTTGGGTTGGCGGGATTATTTGATGCGACTGCTCGGTATGCGGTTTGTGAATGGCCGTTAATGTAAGTTATGCTGGGTGTACACCAATTATACAAAATGTATTATGAACACTAATTTTACAAATTAATGGGTAGTTTGTACACAAATTAAACAAGGCATATGTAAAACTAAATTATAGATTCTTTTGGCATTTATAATTAACGTCAAATAAATTTATTAACACATTATTAATTTAGAATTTGTGTTTAAAATGTGTCAAAAATTCTTGTATGATTATTGTGCATTTCCTTGAAACATTTCTATATAATTTAATGGATGCTGACGTACTTCTAACATTTTTGACAAACAAATTGTTTTTTATAATTAGTGTGCACGCAGCATAACGTTTTATCAATAATTGTAGTGTTTCGTTTCGCTAAATGCCCCATTATTGTTGTGCACCTAAATTAAGCTTTTTCAGGTTTGCGAAAGCACCAATGCGGTAAGATCCCCACGTACATTAAAATGTCCTCAGCTGTTAAAATGTGCATATTGTTTATTGTAGTTGTCAATAATTACTCAAACTTCATGACAAATCCACCACCATCAACGCAAAATTTAATTTTCGAAGATTGATTACCGACAATGGGAAAATATAACTGAACAAAATGCCGTCACTTATTTTATAGGTTATTTGGGACACAAATGTTTTGAAAATCGTAGTTTTCCAACAATTATACGTTTAAAACACAAAAATGAATGAATTCAAATTTTACACTTATTTTAAGGCATGTCCTAACTTTGTGAAACAGCTTTACTAATTTGGCAACGCCCGACCATAATTTCAGTATATATAAATACCGCATTAGGAAAAAGTCTCCTGTGAATTTTTTTCTTCATTTTCCTTCGAACCAAATGTTAGCTTTAAATTAAAACAAAAGTTGGAGGAAATATCATATAAACATCCCTGCGAAAATTTTCCTACTGAATTTTTGATAAAGCTATTTATTCGTGTAAGAATTTTTTATACTTTGAAATTTTGCAATAGAAATTTCAAAGTTAGTGGCAATTCAAATAAAATAACAATTTTACAACACCATTGATGAATTGTGTCAAGAAATTTAAGTAATCTTTTGGTTAAAGTAGCCTTTTCTTCTGTTGTACGTATAATGTATTACATTTTAAATGCGCGTGTAATATGTACTTAATAAAAAGCAGTGTTTTATCCTCGTTTTTTTGTATTATTGGTATAGCTTATTCATAATTTTAAAAATAGATTACATAATTATCTCATAAACGATTTGGTTCTGCGCCACTGGTTTATTCCTGAATAGAAAAATTGACGTTGGGTGTTAGATGTCGCTGTGATACTCTCACCGCATTTAACACGCTAAAAATGACATAAGCAGCGATTTAAGTCTTGAAGCTATTGTCGAGAATCTCCACGCACACTGATGAGACCTCATAGGTCGAAACACCGGTGTCTGTGCGTTCGATTATCGACAATGGCACTTAATGTATGTGTGTATCTCAAACACATGCATATATACATATACGCTTTACGTATAAAGGTATATATGTAAGACACAGTGATGTTATTCTTGTTCTACTTCTACTAGGTGTAACTTTTTATCTGGCTTAAACAGATACTTCTTTTAGATAAACTTCGCCGTTCTCGAGAAGAGAGCAGCTTTCAAAACTTCATAAAAACACAATGCAGTCCAAATAATTTTCTTACACGTCTTTTTTCCTAAACGTCATATTATTAGCAAATCTGAGGAAGCTCACTCTCGATTAATGCAATGAAATGATATAGAAAACTCTTGAGGAAGATAGAATAGAGAGACAACATGTTACTCTGTATTTTTATTATGCCTGTAACAATCTATCGAAATATCGCAAAATAGCTTTAGTACTCGTTTACTTTCTACTGCTCATGACTGTAGTTTCTTACGACACTAATTATATTTTAATATAAGTACATATCTATTATCACAATTTATCCAAATGCGTAACATTTTCTTAAACGCAGTAATTTTTTAAACATATTATTTCACTATAGTATTTGTAAATATTTAATCACATATAAATACAATGTACGACTAGACTATAAATAGTTGTAAGCTGAATCATTTTAATATGGGGTACTTTCTTTTATTTTATTAATTGAATATCAGATAAGTTACACTTATTTTTCCGATTACAAAAACTACGCCAAGGACGACATAATCATAGTTGCTCAACAATCTTTAAGATAAAGTTTTCATAAACATATATTTCAATTACCTTATTTTACTATACAGGGTGAGTCATTAGTTGCCGCTTCGTCGATTGCTCATTTGTGTTTTATATAAAAGAAAAAAACAATTAGTGGATGATTCATGATTGCTTGTGGCCCATATTGTAAAAGTACTTTAAGCTCTGACGCACTTCCGGTTTCACAGGAAATTCAGGGAACTTTTTTTTTTAAATGACTCACCCTATATATTTTTAGATTTTCTAGTACTGCTTTAAATTGTCTATTTAACTGTTTTTTCATTTTCAAAATTGGGACAATAGTTTTTGAGTTATTAATTTGTTTTGAATATTTTTGACGAAAACATTTTTAAATTGTTTTTGAAAGTAAAAACATTAACTTTGGTGGCGCTTGTAGCCAAGAAAATTCTGCATCATTTGGTATAAGTTGCACTCGACAACACCTAAAATAAACTTTGTTTTTCAAAACCTACTTCCTGAAATTTTCACATACCTTAAAACTTATTTTTTTTAAATGGAACACCCGGTATTTTAATGTGGCATTTTGTTTTCTTTTTTATTCCCTTTCGTTTTTGTTAACAATGTCCTATACCTATCTTTTGTAGTTTCTGAGATGATCACTATAGGAGCAATCAGCGGTCAAATAAAGAACTACGAGCCCTGTTCTATGCACTCAAATATTCGTCCAATAAAGGCTGGAATGCGGCCGACTGCCTGAGTCAACTGTTATAAAACATCGGCAAACATTTATGTCAAATTTATAAAAGATTCACTATTAGTTTAAATGATTTTTTTCTGAACACTTGTTTTAGACAAATATTTTCAAAAAAAAATTAATAACCCAAAAACTATTGGCTCAATTTTGAAAAAGAAAAGTCAGTTGAATAGACAATTTAAAGCAGTACTAGAAAATCGAGTCATTAAAAAAAATTTAGATTTGTGCATTTCCGGTAAAACCGGAAGTGCGACAGAGCTTAAAGTATTTTTACAATATGCGCCACAAGCAACCATGAATTTTCCACTAATTGTTTTTTCTTTTATTTAAAACACAAAAGAGCAATCGAAGAAGCGGCTACTAATTACTCACCCTGTATATACTTTTTGTGAATCTTTAATCTTTTTAAATCACATACATTTAATACAATGTAGACTATAAAAGCAATTGCAATATAATCACTACTTTAGCACTACGGCTTGCAATTTTAAAAGCTGAATACTAGATCAGTTATAGTCATTTTTACCATTACAAAAATTATGTCGAAAATCTTAATATGCGTCCGCGACATCACGTAATACTTGACTCAAAATGAAAATGACCTATTTACCCATATCATACACTACACTACTATATTAATTCATTTACACTAAACAACATAATGCGATTTGGTTTTTACTTTCTTATACGTAGTATAAGGAAGTATTGTGATGATGAAAATTTTCGACCTCGAGATTTTTGCAGATGTCCACGTTTTGAGGTCCCCTGATACCGAAAAAGTGGTTTTTAAAAAATGTCTCTGTGTGTGTCTGTCTGTCTGTGACCACGATAACGGTCAAACCGCTAGAGATATCAATTACAAATTTTGTATTTACGTGTATAATCTCCCTCTTGAGAATTGATTAAATTTTCAGCAAATTCGGCCGACCGGAAGTAGTAGTTTACTTCAGTGAAAAACTCGAATTTTGTCAATATTTCGTCAACTACTAAGTTTAGACAAATTTATAAATAATTAATATGTACTTAACATTAAATTTGAGAAGAATTTTATTAAAAAAAATTTTGGAAATTCCTACCGGAAGTAGGTTTTTTACTCTTATCGAAAATCGTTTTTTTGCAAATATGTCGTAAATTATGCATTCTATATATATTTATGAAGAGTATAAAAGTATTTAAAGTTGGATTTGGATTATTTTTTTATATAAATGAAATTTCAAAATTCGGACCGGAAGTAACACTTTCATACGTATAAGGAAGTCGTGTGGTGGCCACACCTCATTTCTTAATTTATATATGTTCTCTTGATTTAAATCGAGGGATGTAAGTTCTCACAATTTTCGGCTGCGGATCTGTCTCCCATATTCAAAAATACGATATATATCTTTCCAAGGGAACCCATCCACCGTTCACGTAAAGTAACTGATCTCTGGATTCAAGATTCGCGCCCCTTGGGTGTTTATGGGAATATATAGAGATACATTAGTTCCTGTTGTTGTAAGTGTCTAGTATCAAATTGTTGTAGGATATTTTTTATTCTGCAGGTTTTTTCTTATATCCTAGACCAAATTGTGCAGTGTTTTAAAGGGCCCCTGCAGTTATGGCCCTTTTAAATATATTTCTACTTTTCTTATATAATTTATATATGTTTCTCTTTTGTACCTGTCCTGTAGTTTCATACAAGAATATATACAATGTAGGAAAAAACCTGCAGCATAAGAAGCCTCCATGACAGTGTCACAATACTAAAGGTCTTTAGTTGTTAAGATCCAAGAAACAGCCTCTGGAGTTAAATTATGTAAATCTGTGTATCCAAATTTAAACTTAGCTAGAGGACAGTCTTAAACAATATGTTTGACTGTTTTAATCTTAACTCTGCCATCACAAGCTGGACTCGCAATCACATTCTTCTTGAATAACATACTATTGCACCTTCCATGACCCGTCCTAAGACGATTCAATTTACACCAAATTTTTCTTGGTTGTGTAAAGCGAGGCACTTCAATCAAAGGATCATCTATTAATTGTTTATTAAACACTTCACATTCTAACCAAATAGATTTCCAGAGGTCATTAATCGAAAATTGTTGATTTAGGAAATCTTCCTTCCAAATTGGACTACGTGATTTCAATCTATATAGTGGTAAGTTCTGAAGATCTTGAGTAATTGAATATAAATTAGGAAAATTTTGATATTTACCCCAACAGCGTTTTAAAGCCAATTTTGTTCTGAACTGACGAAGATAGATGCTAGCCAAGACATTAAGCCAAGGAAATGGAGTAGATTTTAATATTGCCTATGGCATAATACAATACATAAGCAAATTTATAAAATGCTATTGAAATATCCTATTGGGGAAAATTCTAGAAGAAAAACGATATTCTTCTTATTAACTTTATCTTTTGATTAACATTTTCTTGAATATAAAGGTCGGCTATAAATTGTAACATAAACAAATTAACATATCATGTAGCAATAAAAAATGCATGAGATAATTGATATATAGATATAGAAACTTGAAAAACGAAACAATGAATAAATAATTTGGATAGCATACGGCTCAATATTATCTATATATTCTAAACGCTTGTCGTATAAATCACTAAATAAATAACATTTATGTTTGTAACACGCACACAAAACTGTACGCATATAATGGAAAAGAGATCACTCTGTTTACACGACCTTAATGAAGATATTGTAAACAAGGGAACCCCTTCGTTCGTGTGTTCACTTCCTCTGTCTATGTTTAATATTTTTTCGGCGTTCTATTAATTCCGCTAACATATCGTTATTATTTCCTTCTTTACTTCACGTTGTTTCGGGCTGCTTTCTCGTATTAGAATTTTCATCAGGCATCCTTTCGAACGCAACACAAACAACGAACGCGAATCGTTATTAAAGCTTGTGTTTGTCCGCTGGAAAAACGTATTTCGTGTTTAGCTGTTCGGTGTGCGCACAAAGGGTATTTCGTTGCAGAATGTGTCTGTTATCTGGGACAGAACAATGCTTACTAATAAGAAGCGACGCGTGAAAATGAAAGCGATTCACTCGATATTGCGAAAGGGACTCTGTGTTCTTGTATATGCCGCTTATATAAAAGAACAATAGTTGGGGTGAATCCAATAAGAATCTAAATATTAGGCTTATTATCGTGGGATATGAAGCAAAATCCATGACAACTACATATATTATGAATATGATTTTACTTAAGTGACTTCCTTTCCTAATCTAATGGTCGTATTTGTTATTAATTTACCAATCAATACAGCCACGACGCCATGATGACACATAAGTGAAATTATATTTCTTATATATTTGGCTAAGAATTTTAATATATTTGTATATACAGGATGAGTTTTTTCCGATGGAAACAACACCATATAAGATTCGGTTAAATGGGAAAACAATTGCAGTAGCTCTATTTAATTAGCATTTTGTTTCTTGTAGAATGTGCATGGCTTACTAGATATTTCGCAAAAAAATTTTTGTTAGTTTTTCGCCGCGTGTGGCTATTATTTTAGAAGAAATGTATAACGGAAAAAGTTGTAGAAAATTATATTATATTTTTTGGCTTGCGATTTTTCTAATGCAAACCATAGTAGGCCATGACTTTATAAAAAGATCTTTTCTCAACGATTCACCTATGCGCAACTTCACATTGTTATTTTTATAAATAAATAAATTATAGTCATTTTTTTAATTTTAATTGACGAATTGTCACAAGTAGTAAGCTATGGAAATATTTGATAGATGCAAACGTCAATTAATGAGAGGTGCTAATCATTTTGTTTCTAATCATTGATTAGAAACAAAATGATTAGCACCTGGCTCTGGTAACATGATTTGTTTTGTCTAAATTACCTACATTAACTAAATGTCTTTTAGATTGAGTTGAACCATTTAAGGTTCCAATAATCAAATTAGCAACCTGACGGCCCCCCGCGTCGGTAGTTTCATCAACAGAGAGCCAAATATTTTGGTTTTTCAACTCCTTTCTAATACCATCGGTAACATCTTCATATATTTCGCTGATGTATTTCTTGCGTAGAGCTGAGGAACTGGGTTTATCATCGACTTTGCAATAAGTTTTCAGGAATTCTTGAAATATCGGATTGTCCAATTTATGTAAAGGAATATTACAACCCACAAAAAGATTACACAACTCTTTGGAAAATGCTTTTTGTGGATTCTTCGAATTATTAAGAAAACTTTCCTCCAAAAGTTTCTGCCGCGGTTTATTCAAATTTTCAGAAACCCTGTTCTGATGAAATGTTGTGTTCAAATGTTGCACTACTTGAAATTTCTTTTTGCAGGTAATCTGTGTAACAAATATATATTTTTAACATTCAGTTATAATAATTATTATTAATTACTATATTACTACAAAAACTAGAAAAATAAATTGTCTGGTTTTGTAAAGTTCTCCAATTGTTTAAATTTGATTGATTTTGGTTATTTTGGTGTTTATGACAAAGAAATATTACAGAGATATATTAGCATTAAAAAACATAAAATTAAACATATCTAATAATAATTTATTATGAAATTGTTTCATTATATTTATGAACACAAAAAAAAATTCTCATAATTGTAGAACTTGTGATTGACAATATATTTCAAAATTCAATTTAACCTTTTGTCGCAGAGTGTGCACAAAACACTTTCTTCGTCAATAATTTTTAGTGCACTGCAATCACTTACCCAATTTTTTATTAGAGATGACTTCGCTTTAGCTATTTTCGGCATTTTCAAAACTTTTTAATTCACTTTTATTTCACCAAATAGCACGGGCCTTAACACGTTTACGAATGAACAAACTATGAAGGAAATAATTTTTTTTCCTTATATTGATATTAGTCGTACGGTATAATATACCTGCATTAATACCTACATTTCTGAAAAGGATTTCTTACGTAAGTTCTAATTGCCCTGTATATCGACTATCAGTATAGTTAAATCCTATTTTTGGGAAAGTCCATCTCATTATTAATGAGATGGACTTTTAATGAGTCATTAATGCAAAGTTGAAGGAATGCAATCCCTTTACGTTTACACAAACAAATTAAATATCTTTAAATATCAGATTTAATTATGGTTCTTATGAAAATGGCGAATATATGCATAAATATGCAAAATAATTATGAAATATGTACGTGCATATGCAGTTATGCTAAAGTGTCCAAATATGCATTATATGCACTAAAAAATGGTAAAAAAAGTATTCTGAGGGTGGAAAATGGATAAGTACACAGTATAGAAGGGATATACCAAAAAATTAATCATATGAATTTTTCTAACCAAGAAAAGCGTGATATGATTGAGAGTTACATTTTGCCACTGGCACCGAACGAAATAACAAAAAATCAGTTTTGCGAAATATCTAATAGGCCATTCACATTTTCCAAATAAATAGAGCTATTGAAAAGCAATTCTTTTCCCATTTAATGAATCTGTATCTGTTCTACTTTCCGAGATCCCCATACTAAACATCGGAAAAAACACTTGTATATAGGGTATATCACGACGAGATTTTGTTAAAACAATATAGAAAACTAATAAGAACTGAGTTTAAAGATTTCGCAAATATTAGTTTTGCGTTACGCTCTTTGGATTTAAAATAGTTTTGAAATTTTGCTTCTTCCGGTTACACCGGAAACGGATATCAACTTCCTTATTTTAAATGGAATATCCCATTTTTTATGATTGATTCGTATTTTCCACTAGTTTGTCTAATAAACTTTGGATCTGAAGTTAGCCACTTTCGAAGTATTTCAATTTTTGTAATAAAAATGATAGCTGCGGGCTGTTACTCATAACGACATTCTCAATAATTGAATGCATGCACAGATTAAAAATTCTAGGCAATTATTTTGGAAAGTACACTACATAAAAGGCGGTATTATAAACTTTTTTAAATAATAGAGGGTGATCAGAAAACAATGTTAAACATTTCATCTAGAAAATATCAAGAACTTGTTATTTTTAAATAGCGACCTACATTTTTTTCAATTTCATTGCATTCCACGTTTAAAATTACGGCCAGTATGTATTTACTTTCTACGTCTTAGTTTCAAGGTTATTTTGGAAAATGTATAAATTTCTTTAAAATTTTATTTTGTATAATCAATTAGGCTGTAGAAATTCATGTAAATAAATAAAATCATATTACAGTCATTATCTGTCATTAGTAAGGTATTTACTGGTGTTATTCATTTCCTTTTCTTCTGTTTCTGAATACTCGAAAATGTTGCGATCTGGATTTAATAACGAAGACCTTTTGAATCAAATAATTACATAATGTTGAATGCAATAGAGTAATTGACAGGACATGTCGTCTTTATGCAGAGAAATATCTAAATCGGTCAAGACTTACATAGAGTATCTAAAGAAATCTTTTAAAAAATTGCATTTCCTTTGGTTCATTCTTGCCGAACACAACCACAAGAAAATCTGTTGTTAATAGTGAAAATGTGGTGTTAAAAGCACTTGCTTAATTTACAACACATCCTAGTAAATCCCTAAAGGTTGCAGAAGCTGAAGTAGGTGTATCCAGAATGAGCATACATCGAATTTTGAAAAAGCATGTTTACAAATTTCATCATGTTCAACATATGACCGAAGCCAATTTTTAACAAGAGCGCAGTATTATGAGTCGTTTTCAATGAAATCACAAGAAAATGACGATTTCACAAAAAAATGTTACACGGACAGACAAAGCAAAGTTTTGTAAAAATGGAATGTGTTCGAAAACTTAATTTAAGATTACTAGAAACTATTATTAAAACTACTTCTTCTTGATATCGTCTAATTTTCATTTAAATGTTTTAGGACATTATTAAACAATGACTTGTTTTGTTTTTATTTATGTACATGAATTTCCATAGCCTAATTGATTATACAAAATAAAAATTTAAAGGACATTTTCCAAAATAACTAAGAAGTTTAGTTATAGGGAAGTAAATACACACTGCCCTTAATGTTTAACGTGGAATCCAGTGAAGTTGGAAAAATGAGGCGTCTAAATGCAAAAGTCGACATCTACTTCTGACATAAAATCGAGTAAAATGACAAAAACGCCTCTACTTTTTATTTTTCGGCTAAATGTTCTAAATTTGATATGTAAAATATGCTTTTAATATTCGCAGTATAACTAACATTATTTGAAAAATCTAAGAACAGTCGTTTAATTATAATTTGAACTTTAATTTTGCAAATGTCAACTTTTGCATCTCATGAGGTAAATGTCGTATTTTGCATCTCAGCATAATGCAAATTTTGATTTTTCATTTCAAACTATCAATCTACCTTTAAAAATAAAAAAATTATTAAACAATCGCTTTTATTCGAATTTGAAAAAAAAAACAAATTAGATTCAATTCAAGTAATTGTAAAAGTAATTTTAAACTCTTAAATAGTTCTCATCGTCTTCAGAAATATTACTTTCGGAGTCTAAACTTTGATTCTCATCGTTTTCTATCTCATTATGAAAATAGTTATTGTAAAAAGATAGTTTTTCTTGGGTTGGCCAGTCGTCGCCATAATGTTTCTTGAGTAAATCCGAAATGCTTTTAATTTTATCAGGTTTTACTGGCATTCCCACAGGAAGTTCCTCAGGCTTCAGCATCTGATTTTTTTTTCCCCTTTTGAGAATGGATTTTGCTTCTCCAATGTCATTTCTATAATGTATTTCCCCACGAACTACAACACTAACGTTTTTCTCTGTCGTCTTAGAAAGGATGATTCGCTTTACTTTACTGATTTGAAAATGCCAACTATTTGTAGACTTCAAAACATGTTTCACCTTCTCTTTGAAATCATAGATTTTGTAGTCGTCTCCCATTTTCAGCACTGTACAATGTTTCTTGATTATGTCAGCATATTCATCAGGGGAAACAATACAAGATGTTTTTTTTACTTTTTTTTCGATAGATCCAAAGACGCGATCCGGCGGTATAAAAGAATGACCGACAACTGGAAACATGATGTGAATTTCTCTTATCTGTTTTGGTGCTAAAACTTGAAGCCAATACATAGCCATTCCTAACATCGTGGAGTTTTTGTTCTGGCCTGCACATCCATCAGCTACAAGCCTAACAATTTCGACATCTTTTCTAAACCGAAAAGTGCATAATTTATGGAAAACAGCCGACGAGATTTCATTTGAACTTTTCGGTCTATCTACTTCGCTCCATAAAAATGCGGTAACCGTTGTTGAATTGAGAGGAGTGTTTGAAGGGCCATTTACGATAGTGAAATTATAAAAGTTCAATTGCATACTAAAATAGCAAGCTTGGTCCGGCAACTTCGGTAAAGCTAAGTTTTTTTCACAGTCAAATGAGAATGTTTCAATATTTTCTTTGGATTCTTTCAATAACCCATAAAAAGCTTTAGCCCTTAATTTGTGGACTCTCTGCTGAGCCATCAATTCAAGCTTGGCTGGTTTATCTAAATTAGTTTTCATTTTTTCTTCAAATTGTGTGCACGTAGAACAAATATCGGTTTTTGGAGATCCAAATCCTATATTGTACGTTGTTGTAAAAATTTTTCGAAAAAAGCACTGCTTTACTTTGTGATTTTCATTTTGACTTTCATTAAACATACACCAAAGCTTTTTTATATTTAATTCGCATGGCAGGTAAACACGTAACATATTCTTTGATCGACTATAATGACTTTCTGTGCATGTGAGAGATTCTATAAATTCGGTGACTTTTCTTCTTTTCTCATTGTTTTTATCTCCAATTCTGTTACCACCCCGGCGTTCCTTTGGTGATTCCCCAGTATAGAGATGCCTCTTAACAACACTGATTACTCTATCTTTACTTATACCCAAAATGTTTAAAAAAGCACTTCGGCATATTGCTACAAGAGATCCATCTTCAATGCGCCGAATGGTATACTTCATAGAAACATGTTTAGGTTTTCTATTATCATCCTTCTTTGAGCGCTTTGGGATTGATGATGTACAAAATCTCAGTATAAAATTGTCTTGGTCAATCTTATTTTTAGTGGCATAGAAGTGTTGGTGAAAATGTTTTATTGACTGAAGAGACACAAGATTTTTATTGCAGCAATGGTAAGGTGTACCAGGTTTACCGTCATGTTTGCAAGAAGGATAAATTGGTAAATTTTTTGCAGAATGTCTAAAATTGAACATAATGCAACAATGTAAACAAAGATTATTGAAAATGTTAACTCTTTACTTTTGCTATTTCTCTTTTCCACTGACTGGAGTTAGCAATGCGTTTCCTTGCTTTGTTTGGAGAAGATTTAGTAATTATTAAATTATCCATTCGCTCACTATTTTAACCCTTTAACTACGGCTGTCGTCAATAGACGACTGTACGAAACTTTCATGAGATACGGCTGTCGTCAATAAGCGATTTGATGAATTATGCAGGGATCAGGCCTGGCTTATTGACTTTTATTTATTTTATCATAAGATACTCCAGTTTAGAAATAATTTTGGTGTGTTTAGTTGCATTTCATATTTTAACTACGGCTGTACCTACATAAGAATGTCAAAATTAAAGGGGAAACATAAGATCCCTAGCAGTAGACAAACTAAAACTTCTACCTAAATAGACTAACAAAATACCAATTTGAAAGGAAAATATGTTACTTTTTTCATCAAATTTGTTTTCTGGAGTTAGAAATTTTGTAACATTCGCCTAAACAAAGTCCTACTTTACACTCAGGATACCAGGTTGTACTCCCGTTTTCTTTCACCTCAGTCAGTATTTGAACATTCAAACTATACGTATATAGCGAATTACATATAATTCATTGAAAAATGACATAATTAGACATATAGGAAACGTATATTCTGGGTTTCAGCTCTACTGAAGATGACTCACATGTCAGCCGAAACGTTTAGAGAAGAGACAACACAGTTCGGTACCCCAAAAACAAGTTTTATACATGAGTGCGATTAGAATCATTATTATTTCAGAAATCATATTTCTACTGATGCAAAACTAAACTTAGTATTTCAAATAACACATGAAGTCCAAAAGCAATTAGGAATATGTTGAACTTTATTATACTTCAAAATTTATACCTACAAATAACACAGTATAAACAAGAAAAGACATGTTTGTCCAAAAACAAATATGTAATAAAAAAATTCTTTTACATAACATCCATATCAGTAAATAGACTAAAACTCTAAATAGACTTATATAATAAAATACCAAATTGAAAGGAAATAATGTAATTTTATTTTATCAAATGTTTCTCAAGTGTGATAAATATTGTGACATTTGTCTAAACAAAGTTCTACTTTACATTCAGGACCCCAAGTTGTAACATACTTCCCGTTTTCTTCACCTGGGTCAGTATTTGGAACATTTGCATGCGAATGTTTGTCCATGAAATTCGCTGCAACTGAGCGACTTATTACTTCCACACTTTGTCTCCCCGGTCTAGCAGCAGTCAGAGTTTTATTTTCTCCAAAATTTGTTGCACGACTTTTCTTATAAATATGTTCAAACGTATTGAAGTTTTTACTGTTTTTACAAGAATTACATATAAGCATTTAGTAACAGCAACCATGTGAGAAAATGGTTCTTTATACCACTTGATTGATTTTCGGACATATTCCACTGTAGCTATAATTGCATGTCACATTTATCACTCATGCGCATGTTTTGAGTATAATATATTACACAGTCTGATTTCCTAATATGCTGGCTAGTTCTATCGTCCAATTTTCTGCAATTGTTCATTACTCCGCAATTGCATGTTTTTTATATGTGGAATCAACAAAATTATTGCTAAAAGGCTATACATACATTTCATTCACATTAGTAATCAGTAATCACCCATGGTTTTCTTTCTGGAGCAGGATCGTTATGCTCATCAAAATATTTAAAAGTTACTCGTACTCATTATCTTCATTTTCTATTTCAAACCCTTCCGAGATGCAAGAATTTTCATCATCAAAGTGGTACATTGTGAGATTGAAAATATCGCAATTTTGGCAACGTAAATCTCCTGCAACAGTTTCTTCATCACTGTCACTATTTGAGTCATTGTCTCTTTTACTACCATCACTTGCACTATCCAGGTCACTAAGTGAAAGAAATCATCTTTATCACTAAATATGTCATTGTCACTCAATTCTGTTCTTCAACGCTATGAACCGCGAGTACCACGAGTTGTACATACCACGAGATGTTGACGGTAAATCCATGTTCGATATAATTATGCAGTAAATAAAAAAAAATATTTTTTTAAGCGTGCAAGAATAAAATTGAGTGACAATGACATATATAGTGATGAAGAAGAAATTCTTTCACTTAGTGACCTGGATAGTCCGAGTGATGCTAGTGAAAGGGTCAATGAGTAGCAAAATTGCGATATTTTCAGTCCTACGATGTACCACTTTGACGATGAAAATTCTTGCATCACGGGAGCGTTTGAAATAGAAAATAAAGATAACAAAGTAAAATATTTTGATGAGCCTAATTGTAGACGAAACTAATAGATACCATGAGTACAGTGCCAGTGATAACTAATGTCAATGAAATGTATAGCCTTTTAGCAATAATTTTCTTGATGCCACATATAAAAAACATGCAATTTGGATTATTAGTCAATAGATCCCATTATTGCCAGTAATTTTATTAGCAATACATGACAAGAGACAGGTTCACACAACTGTTGTGTTATATTCATTTTGTCGATAAATTGTGGAAAATACGAACCATATTTGAAGAATGGAATAAAAGTGTTAAACATTTTTTCATCCTTTTCAAAAGCTGCTGTTCGATAAATCCCTGATATTCTTCAAAGGCAGACTGCACTTTATCCTATCCAAGAAAAATGGATTTGAAATTAACATTATTGTGTTATGTGATTCTGAGATGCGAATTGTTCTGCACTTGTTAGTGTACACCGATTCTGAAATGAATATTCTTCAAAATGACCCGTTAGGTGTTTCAGGTGCGGTGCAAAAAAAAATAGTTGTGAACTATGAACAAAAAGGGCATCTGTTATATACAGATAATTGGTATACTAACCCTAAACTGGCAATTTACTTGGACCAGCAAAATGCCGGTTTCTGTGGTACAGAAAAAAAATAGAAAACTTTCCGAAATTTTTACATCGGATGGCACGCGGAAAGTGCGGAAATGTAATGGCTCTTATGCGGAAAGACAAACGTGATGTATTAATGCTTTCAACATTCATAACGAGTAATGAACAATAGCAGAAAATTGAACCATAACACTGGCGAGCATATTAGGAAACCAGACTTTGTATTAGATTATACTCAAAACATGCTCATGATTGATAAATGTGACATGCAATTAGCTACAGTGGAATGTGTCTGCAAATCAAGTGGTATAAAGAGCTATTTTCACCTGGTTGATGTTACCATGCTAAATGCTTATAATGTGTTTCTTGTAAAAACAGGAAAACCTTCAATACGCTTGAACATATTTATAAGAAAAGTTGTGCAAACAATTTTGAAAAAAAATAGAACTCTAACAGCTGCTAGACCGGGGAGACAAAGTATAGATGAATAAGTCGCTTAGTTGCAGCGAATTTCGTGGAAAGTCTTCGCATGCAAATGTTCCACTTATTGGGAGTGACAAAGGGGGCAAAGTATTTACAATGTATGTTCAAATACTAACTGAGGTGAAAGAAAACGTGAAGTATGTTACATCTTGGTGTCCTTTGTTTAGGCGAATGTTACAAAATTAATCACACCAGAAAACATTTTGATGAAAAAAAGTTACATAATTTCCTTTCAATTTGGTATTTTGTTATATAAGTCTATTTAGGCTTAGTCTGTTTACTGATATGGATGTTATGTAAAAGAATTTTTTTATTATATGTTTGTTTTTGGTAAACATGTCTTTTGTTCTATATATTGTGTTATTTGTAGGTGTAAATTTTGAAGTATAATAAAGTTCAACATATTCCTAATTGCTTTTGGACTTCATGTGTTATGTGAAATACCAAGTTTTAGTTTTGCATCAGTAGAAATATGAGTTCTGAAATAATAATGATTCTAATCGCGCTAATGTATAAAACTTGTTTTTGGGGTACCGAACTGTGTTGTCTCTTCTCTAAACGTTTCGACTGACATGTGAGTCTTCTTCAGTAGAGCTGAAACCAAGAATATACGTTTCCTGTATGTATAATTATGTTATTTTTCAATGAATTATCTATAATTCGCTATATACGTATAATAGTTTGAATATACTCAAAATTATAATTTTTTACAACCCCCTGTCTATAAAAAAAGGGTGTTTGTAATGTAATAGATAAATATGTATGTACTAGGAAGGGTCCCGGTCAACAATCTTAGAGGGACTAATTTTCTTAGCAAACGTATTTTTTATATAATATATAAGAGTAATTATATTAAAAGGGGGGTAATTTCCCCGTTTACCCCCTCCAATTTTAACATTCTTATGTACATAACTCATCACATAGAGATAAGAAATTAATTTATCAGCATTTGAACAACTTTCTTTTTTATTTTTTTTCCCGTTTAGACAGACAGATTTGTGGATACATTCCAGTAGCTAAAGGGTTAATAAAACACCACTAGATAATAATGATTAAAAACAATGCTTCAATAAATGAAATCAGCACGTGTTTGTCATGCCCCGTTGATCACGTGTATCGAATGCGAACGCCCATTGGTTCCTGTGCA
The DNA here is from genome assembly GCA_963170755.1 of Amphimallon solstitiale. Classification (NCBI taxonomy): domain Eukaryota; kingdom Metazoa; phylum Arthropoda; class Insecta; order Coleoptera; family Scarabaeidae; genus Amphimallon; species Amphimallon solstitiale. Next base: position 99,748,417 of record OY720681.1, read on the forward strand.
AATGTCGTTGTTTGCAACTTAATCACACTAGGAGATGTCGGGTTTTGCATTTAACGCTGATCTTAAATGCTTCGTTTTCAATGTTAACTGTCGAGTTTTGAACCAGAACTATTGGTCATCAACTTAGTGAGAAAGTATTCTACCAGATGGCGCCCTTACCTCATTTTGTTTAAATTTGTCATATGTCGACTTTTGCATTTAGACGCCTCAAATGTAGGTTGCTATTTGAAAATAACAAGATATTGATATTTTCTAAATGAAATGTTTAACATTGTTTTCTGACCATCCAGTATCATTATGAAAAGTTTATTATACCGCATTTGAAGCAGTATACTTTCCAAAATAATTACCTAAAATTTTAAATCTGTGCATGCATTCAATCACTGGTAATGTTGTTATGAGTAATAACCTGCAAGTATCAATTTTTTTACAAAAATTGAAATACTTCAAACGTGGCTGACTTTAGAGACAAAGCATATTAGAAAAGCTAGCCTTAAAATTAAGTCGGAAATACTAATCAATAACAAAAAATGAGGTGTGGCAACCACACGACTTTCTTATACGTATGAGCGTTTCAAATTATAGAATTTTAAGAATTTTTTTATACAAAAATTATTCATAATCCTATTCTAAGTACTTCTATTCTCTTAATAAATCTCTATAGAATACATACTTTGCAAGATATCAAAAAAATTCTACTCGCTAAGAGTAAAAGTGCTACTTCCGGTCCGAATTTTGAAATTTCATTTATACAAAAAATATTGCAAATTCAGTTCTAAATACTCTTGTACTCTTGATAAATATATCTAGAATGCATAACTTACGACATATTTGTAAAAAAATCGCTATTCGATAAGAGTAAAAGTGGTACTTCCGGTCTGAATTTTGAAATTTTTTTTGTGTAAAAGATATTGAAAATTATGTTTTCAATACTTTTATACTCCTCATGTACTTGTCTAAAAAGCATGACTTGCGAAATATTCGCGAAAAACTGATTTTCGATGAAAAACTTTTTAAATAAAATTATTCTCAATATTAATTTTAAGTACATATGAATTCTTTATAAATTTGTTTAAACTTAGTAGTTGACAAAATATTGGCAAAATTCGATTTTTTCACGGAAGTAAACTGCTACTTCCGGTCTACCGCTTTTACTGAAAAACTAATCAGATCTCAAGTGGGAGATTATACACGTAAATACAAAATTTAAAATTGATATCTCCAGCGGTTTGACCGCTGTCGTGGTCACAGATAGACACACAGACACAGACACACAGAAATTTTTTTAAAAACCACTTTTTCGGTATCAAAAATCTCGAGGTCGAAAATTTTCATCAGCGTAATACTTCCTTATACATACTATGTATAAGGAAGTAAAAGGGGTATCCCATTTAAAATAAGGAAGTCCATATACATTCCCGGTGTAACCGGAAGAATCGTAAATTCGAAATTATTTAATGAAAAGAGCGTAACGCGAAACTAATATTTGCAAAATTTCAAAACTCAACTCTTTTTAATTTTCTATATTGTTCTAAAGAAATCTCGTTGTGATATACTGTATACCCGGACACCCTACGTATATACAGGTGAGTTTCTTCCGATAAATATAAATTGTTTATGAAAATATACCGCTCCACCGAATGAGTTTGGCCAGCGGCCATATCTCGGCAACCTTTTATCGTACAACCTAAACGAAAAAATTTTGAAAGTAAAACGGACGAGTGGAACTTCAACAAAAATATTTTTAACTTTCCAAAATGATCGCTGCTCCGGTGGTAAAGCTAAATTTCCAGAAATACGTTCACTTCTCTAACCATTATCAACGTTGGTATCAGGTGACACAAGCCCATCGAATTCATTTATTGGTAAACATACGCAAGTACATTTCACGTTTCCAAATGACATCGTTCGGTGCAATAAATATCGTGCTCATGAATTACATTCCAACATTCAATCTATATACTAATACTACCACCGCCGAAGGCGATAACAAATTTCTACAAATTTCTTCATGGGAAACACTAATGAACAAATCGATAAACGTTGTCAATTTAATACAAGCACTAAAAGAGAAATTGTCTCTGCATTAGAAATTTTATTCGATCAACACAATGAATTACTTTCATTATTCAAAACTGCCCTTGAATCTCAATGAATTTGGCAAAACAGTATTGTCCAAGGCACGTGTATGAATACGCCCAAGATGGAATGATACATGTTCGCGCATATGGCCGCCCAGATTTGTTTATTACTTTGAAATAGATTCCCTCGTGGGATGAAATAAAAGAACTTTTGTTGATTGAACAATTCAGATCGTCATGATATTTCGGCGAGACATAAAATCTTTAATAGATTTCATTGTCAAGTATCATGTTTTTGGAGAGGCACGACTGTGGATGTATTCCACTGAATGACAGAAAAGAGAACTGCACATATTTTGATTTAGTTGGCCGAAAAAGTAATTAAATCACAACCATTTTCTTTTTTGACTGGCATTGCAACGCATGCTGAGTACAGCTAGTATGATATAAATAATATATGAAAATTTGATTACAATACCATTTCGTATTTCATTAATAAAGCTTCTACTTTTTCTAGTTATTTACACAATCAGCACTATATACTATGTACTATTGTATTATGGCATCAATTCCAATAGATTATCAATATGTTCTTATAGTACAATATTCACTTTATATCAGAAGACCTAGACGGCTTATGCTGCAGACGTCAAATTGCTCTACCCTGGTCTATTAAACAATTATCTGAAGAAAATATTAGAACGAGCTTTTTCAAATAAGTTTAACGCACATCTTATCACATAGAGTTCCTCATTATATTATCGAACATAGTTATACGATTAACTAATTTGTCTAAAATATGTTGTGTTGATTCTGTTCATTGCTTTGATGTAGATTACAGCAACTCTGGACTAATCAATTTGTTATTGTAATTATACTCTCTTATGCATGTTTCACATATTATATGTCGACAATTGACACAACACTTGGTAACTCACTGATCATGTACTGCGGGTGATGACAATGCTTTGTTTGGTGCACTTCAATATTCTACCAAAAAGTTGCTTGCATGTTAATTTGATTAGTTTTAGTATTGCTACACTTTCAATCACTAAAAATTTATATCACCCATTATTATTATATTTTCCGACTGGTCAAACAATTTTGTTCAAGTTGAGCAGAGGTACTTCTTTTTATGAATGATGCGTAAATTCTCTTGAAACGCATTTCAACTGCTTTTGGGTTTCACTCATACTCATCCGTGGTCAAAAGCAGATCGCTTTATAGTAAACTGGAAATATGGGATATTAATAGAGACAGATGCATACCGGAGTATCAGAGTAAGCACTTTAGCTGCCGACTCCTTACACCCATTCCCACATGACCTTCTCAAGATGCTCAACACTATTCTGATACATTTCACCAAAACAACATTCATTTTTGTTATTGCCGCTAAGAGTGTGAGAAATGCTACCAAAGATTTGGAGAATTGCTTCTATGTGTCAACAGTAAAATTAAAACCAAGCTAGAATATCGCCTGATTGTTTTATAAAAGTTTTGTTAGAGGTGGTGGAACGCAACATGTATTCCTTAGAAAACTTGCACTAATTATCTGGAAGTCGTGCAGGAAAGGAAAATTATCTGGATAGAGAGTATATACTATATCACATAATCGCAACCATAATACAGTTACATCAGCTTCTGCATGGAAAGAGCATCTAATCTATCTAAGATTCATATTGACAAACGTATAGAGGAAACACGTTACATTCAATTGTACGTCATTTAGTATGACGACTCGTCTTGTTTATTTTGTCGAACCTATTTCTATTTCTGTTAATGACATTTGATATAACCAAAGAAAAAATATTATTCCCAATACAATAAATATACCGTAATATATTTAGTAATTAAAATGCTCTAAGTCTTCAGTTTTTCTCAACTTATTTATTATGTTGATTTAGATTGTCGAAAAACTTGAAATGTTTCATAATGTATCCTTAATAATATTTAAAATAACCAATACTTACGCTATTCACATTACATTTAACAGATGATTATAGAAAAGTTTGTAAAAAGCTTTGACTGTTTACAGAAACCTTTCGGCATTATATCAAAGGACATAAATAAATAATAAACAGGATGTACAGTTCTAAGAAGAACTGTCTTACAATTTATATCAAAGCAAATATAAACACAAAAATTTGACAAGAGAAATATGCACAACACACGCCTTTTCAAACAGATATGATTTATCTGCCAACACCGAAATGAAATATTAGTCTATTAAAAATATGTGAGGGAGAAATTTAATATTGAAACTAAAATTATGTGTTTATTTGCCATGAATGCCTATATCATGTTCAATATATACATTTTCTATTTAAACTACTGAAACAAAAGACCTCTAATATAATTTAACAAAGTAACTTTTTTGTTTCTCTAATACAGTTATGACAACATATAAACGTCATCAATGACGTACAATTGAATATAAGGCGTCTTCTCTATACACACATACGAGTACAACAGAGTAATCTGCTTCCCATATGATCTAAGTTGCTCCATTTCGCCCGCTGCAGATACAAAAATTTCAGATATAGGTATATAAAATATTCTGGCCACATGCTGAAGCCCACTGGTTGGTCAGAAACTCCGTCAGACACACTAACCCAACATACAGATTATCAAAGATTTCATTAACGAAATTACCATAAAATATATTGATATCCCTAGAAACAGGAACATCAACCTCAATAACTTTTGAGCAAGCACAGGTGGCAGCAGCATATTCTGCACCGCTGACATATTCCTGTTATTACTAAGGAACTATTACTATTAACGGCATAGCAATGACAATCAGCAGTAAAAAGTGCGTACATGGGTGAACATTAAAAGATAAAACTAAAGCAGAAAAAAATGATCATCAGAAAATTGTTCTTGACGATGTAGTACCAACTTTATAAATTATATCCCAAGCCGATTGGAGGTAGTAATTGCTAATAATATTGCCATAGGAGCATAGTCATAATATTCATATTAAATTATGATCATTCACTTATTCTTTTCTTTGTAACACGTTTTTAGTTACAATTTAATGTCCTTATTTAATTTCATATCTATTATGTTATTCTGTAAATTTTGATGTAGTAAAAGTATATTATATTTATTATTAAACGAAGTGATCTTTTATAATGTATGAAGTAATAGTAGTTCAAGCAAGACAAACTTTTAAAACAACTATGAAAGCTGATAATAGTACAAATCACAAGACAATACCTCATGTCTCCCGATTAATACGACTCAGAGAATATATAATAAATTACTCAATCTTTCTGTATCTTGATTTGTTTAAAATCAATTTTTAACAAGCTGTCTCTAACGTCCATATTACTAGGTTAAGCCGGTGGCGTCTGAAAAATGCAAACACCAATTTGCAATTCGTCGCTTACAGCAGACTGGAAAACATTTATTCAACATGGTCAAGCCCAACCAGAATTAAATACATACGAACCGCAGCAATATCCGAGGATATTCGACGAGTAAACGTGCACGCACGTCGACCTAAAATTTTAAAAGCCCGTGCAGTATTTATTTGCCGACTTTGTCCGGAATCGCACCCCAGATGTTTCGTGGAAGCACTCATGAGTTCAGCAATCCTGGAATTTGTTTTGAATAATGCCTGAGCTTGGTACCGAAAATTCTAACTATTTCCAATGTTCGTTTTACCTACAAATTTTGGTATACGATGCGCTTGAAATAATTAATTTATTTCACTAAAGATTTCAAACATTAATAGAACGTAACAGTGTTTCATTAACTTGATATTTATGTAAAATATTCGATTACATTTCACTAAATGACTAACGTACTTCTGCAATTATTTAATTAACACTTCAACTTTATAATTACTACTTCTTTTGCTAAAGAAAGACCAACTGTATATATAGGCTCCTCTTAAGGGTGTTTTAATATTTGAAGTGAAGCTGAAAGACTAATGTATTTAATAAATAAATATACTAAAATTAATCATAACAAAAATAGTGGAAGATAAACTGATAAAAATATTCCTAGTAGCATATGTTTACTAGCATTAAAAATATAACTTCTTTAATTACATTTCAGATATTACATTCATTATGTACTAAACATTTAAATACTCCAACTGTATCATTGCAAGTACTTTTATTAAAAGCGGACTAGCAGTATATACTTTAAAGCCTGTTTTAAATTTTAAATTGAACAGTAATGCGTTTAATAAATAAACTTGCTAAAATTAACCGAAACGATAGTGTTGAAAGTTACGCCTATACATATATTTATAATAACATCTTTTAGCATTATTAAACTTTAAATTACTTTAAAATTTGTATTTGTCAGTGTTGAAAATTCTAACTATAATTTTCAGCTTTTACCGCTGATAATTATTTAATTAAGTAAATTTTTAATTACAGAAAAAAATTTAAATTAAAAATGTACCTGATTAAATAGTTATCAGAATCTTTTAACATTCTTTAATACATAATTTTTGCAACTCTGACTGATAAATTAGTACATTTTATTTAAAAAATAACCTTCCCTTCACCAGTGATACTTACAAGTTTGACCTCAGCATGTGTTGTCACAACGAAAATTATTTCTTACTTGGACAAACAAGAATTATTATTGAAAAAATATATGCAAATTATTGGTTATAATTATGCGCTGTTGAAATGATGCTAAACACCTGCAGTAGAATAAATTAATTAATTAATATTTCGGAGCTTCCTCTACAAAAATACCTTTACATAAAATCCATAAGTATACGAATTAGGTATATATCAAAAACATATGTTTTAGGTATTACTTACCTGTATCAATACTTTATTTAATACACATATATTCTATTTACTAGGCAAACATTGTTGACAAATTTGTTTTGTATGACTGACAATTATAACAAATATCAAAAGCTGCGTGAATATAGAATTGTCCCAAAATAAGTAACTTCTACTTACAAATATGCCGCCTGTAGTCATGTACGCTTTTCTAGACATACAAATTATTCATTTTATCGCGTTCACTACTAGCTGTCTGCAGCATTTTTTAAAGTGAATCTTAGAGATAAAAGGTGGTATTGTGTTCTTTCAAAAGATATGCAAATATACCGGGTGGTGCAATAGTGTGTCGGCGGAGCTTAATATCAAAACTAATAACGCTATAGCAATGATACTTTATGTACGTATTGTTGTGATCTTCACATCATTGATATAATAATACTAAGAATTAGTTAAGTTATTGAAAAAGAACACTAATTTTATTTTTAAAATCGTTTATATTAAGATTTAGGCATTAGTCAAAACAAGTAATAGTAAGTAGAATAAGTTGCCTACATATAAGGAAGCACTGATGTACCAAAAATAAACATGAATTGTTGATACACATTAGACAAACAAATGTGAATTTAAATATAAATAATGGTACCAATTCATAAGAAAGTTTTTGATACTTAAGATATAGTAAATACCTGATACTTATATAGACATAAGAAAAAAGGATATAAATCAAAACATTTCTAGTACGAAGTGACAGATCGTAAATAAGAATGTTTTATGTAAACAGTAACTGTATGAATTAAAAATACATTTGTTAGTTCTTGTATGTATATCACAAAGGCTTCAAAGACAATGGAAATGGTAATGTGTGGTTTAAAAAACCTGCAAAAGAAAAATACAGTGTTAATGTTGTTAATAGCATTCTGAAAATAGACGTATTACTTGAGAAGATATGGTTGAAAAGTCCGAGATAATGTGAGAGAGACCACCGATCTTTGCAGTGCGAGCCCGATAAGAAAAATATCCGTCGTAGACAACGCTTTTCGTGTGCCACCAGAACAAAAAATTCCTAAAAAGAAAATTAAAATAAATGTTAGTACACCATAAGAAGATATATACAACAAATGATGAAAATGTAATGCATTCATATACAAGTAAAATGGGGGACCATACTAAGAAGAAAGAAAAGATATACCTCCCAAAGACAAAACATAACAAGTTGTAAAAGACTTTTAATAACAAACAATTCAAGGTGCCACCATTAGTGAATAAACTGTCAAAGACGATGTGCGTGTTGGTGCGAATGTGGCAACTAGAAGAAAATAGACAAGAAAGATTTTATCACAAATGTTTCAAAAAATCAATGCCAACCTAAATTTTAGTTTGACGGGAGAGGCGCTACAAATTGCCGATAGCAATTATTTTTTATATAAGCGAAAAACAAGAATCGACTTGTTAAAGATTAAGTTTGTATTTCGAGCTAGAAAGACGTAAAATTTTCTAAAAAGAATAAATTTTTGCGACAGCGAGGGTGAGAGTAGGGTCGATACACTACCTTTCAACTCACGATTAGTTTATTTGTATTAAGATTTAGAGTTCAATTTTAATTTAGTTTTCATCTTTAAATAATTTTCATTCAATTAATTTTTTTTTGTATTACTAATTTTTAAGATGGAGGATATGAAAAAGGCAGAATTTGATAAAATATATGACGAAATAAAGTAAGTTATGAAATAAATGATTTAATTTGGGGATAATTAATGGTGTGAGACGTGCTGAAAGTACTATGTGAAAATATTTGGTTTTTGTTGAAACGTTGAGCATTATTAATTAGATGAATATTATATTGTTTAGTAATAATAATTCATCTTTTTTTTAAAGTAATGAAAGGATAGTTAATGATGTTGGACGTGCTGAGAGTACTATGTGAGAATATTTGCTTTCAGTAAATCATTAAGCATCATTAATTGTTATATAGTCACTTTAATTTAATATTTCAAACAAAATAAGTACAAATAAATGGGGATGTCTTTGATGGGCAGGTGCTAAGCCGCTAGAGGCACAATGTGAGAATGTTTGCAGCTGGCGATTAGTATAGACCAGTTTCAGAGCATTCACGTTGCAAAGTTCTAGATTACCAAGGCACTATGTGAAAATGTATGTTTTGGTTAAATAGAATCAGCTTATCAGCAGGTATGAAGACAAAATTATTAGTGTAAGTTATTGGATATGTCGTCCCTTTCACTTTGAAGAAACGCAAGCTGCTTCTATAAAAAGAAATCAATGGGGACAATCGACATAGCATCAACTCGTTGTATCGTTTCTATTTAATGCTGAAATTTAGGATTCCAATAGGTTCAGAAGATACAACTATGTTGTAAAAATTAACAAAAACAAATTTTAAAAGTGTTGGAAATGAATAGTACAAACTAACATTTAACCTCTATATAGGCACAGTTTTATTCATACATTCTATTCTACTTTCAAATAAAGCATCAGTAATAGTTGAATTACTACACTAAAACAATGTTAGAAGGACAGTACAAAACATTCAGTATATTACAAATGAATAGAAGATAATTTTGAATCATATTTCTGCTGTATTTTACGTTATTATGGAACATATACATATGTTGGATAATCAATTGTCATATTTTTGGTATATTTAATAATAAGTTGCTATAATCTCTTTGTCGATTGATATATAATTAATTTCCAAAAATGTATTACATTGATTAGGGCTGATTCCTTTCAAGTATTAACTAAATATGCAGGGCATCTATAACATTTCCAGCAAGTGGATCTTAGTTATCGTAAATGAGCAAAGATTAAATTAGATGAATTATTCGATAGTATTAAGAAAATTAATACTATCGAATAATTATAGTATTAAAAATGTCGTTTTAAATTTATATAATATCGTAGATTATTTTTCGTAGTAAATAATGACATTATTTTTAATCGTATACGAGTATAGATTCTGAAATTTATTTTCTTATTTTACGTTATGTAGGCTTCGGAATGCGGTTCGTTTCTCCCCATTTCAAAGCTAGGTTTACGCAAGGATGAATCTGACCGACTAGACTTGTCGGCTTTGCTTCTCGGTCAGCAGACTTACCAACTAAATTAACAGATATTTATATCACACCGGTTGACAACAGATTTGAAAATACAGAAATCTGCACTTCATTTGGTTCTCGAATATTTCTAAGATATACACAAACTAACTCTACTATCTCTGTCACGATAGTTGGTTTTGTTTTTCTGAACAAACAAGTGATTTGTTAAATATCATACAATGACTATGGTAGAAGCATTTTGTTGTAGCTTTTTGTAATGAACCAGAGACGGAACACGTTACTTTCATTAGTAGTATTTTGATGAAATTGTAGCGAACATCGTTCGGCCCTGTACAACAATGTCGAAATTGTAAATATTAATACTCATGATGAATTCGCTTTAATAAGTTCCACATTTTTATACGAATGCATCTCGGTAATTATGTAACTTTTTCTTAATGGATATGTAAATTGTATTATTATGTAATTATTTATTCTAAAAGGAAAGACGGCATTATGTGTTCGTGACTTAAAGCATATATACATTAACACAACATGTTCAGGTGTACAGTGCATGTTTTCTAGTCAAATACACGTTTATTTATTATTTATGTCGATCAATTTCCTCTACAGGCCGACGCTTTTAGAATGCAAAGTTAACTTAAAAGTCCTTCTTTCAACATGTTTCTATGTTAAATTCGGAGTTGGAAGTCTACCCAACCGTCCTGTATTAATTTTGATGAGAATTGGGAAATAATATACTATTTAAAAATTAACTCTAAATATTTATTGATTTTTTATTTTATGTTTACATGGCTTTGACAGGTATATATTATCCACTTTCTGTGAAAATAAAATTAGAAGTCAATGACCTCTTTTGTTTTGATGTTTATTACAGTCTAAGTAAGAAGAATTAGAAGTAATTAAAAGCTTACAAACCTATCTTTAAAAAATACGACTGACCGAAGCCGATGTGTTTTTAGATGTATTCATTTTTCACTATACACTGTCTAGTCGATTTATTTTAAAACTCACATAACAAGCACAACAAACTGTCATTAATAGATAGAAATACGAGTAGATCGGGGATAAGATGTCGACATAGTAAAAGCCGCTATCCTCCCGGATGACTGAACGACTCACGTGAGCCGCGAGTAAAGTGTTGCATACTCGCACGGCGAGAAGTTGAGAGTTCCATCGAGAAAAACGTGGTTAATGTTTTAAAATGCACGATATAAGCGTCGCCACGTTAGTTAAATAATAGCGTATATTATAGAATAATAAGTGCTTTTTGGGTTGTTAATCTTTAGTATTGTTATTTGTCACATGTAAATGATGGGTACCTTATATATGGGAAAATACTAGAGATTACCAACCCCAAAAACCACTTTTTATTCCATCAAAGTACCGTAATTAATTGCTTATTTATTCTTTGGTTCATGACACATAACAACAATAAATGCTCTTAAATATCATACAACTGTAAACTGTAAGAGCCTATTGTTGTAGTTATGTGTAATATTTAACAAATCAGATTTTCAAAAAGAATGCAAAACTCTGTGTATTCGTATATCACATATATTCTTTCTGTATGCAGAGACTGTCAAAAGTATGTATATCCGAATCCAGCATCTTTTAACGTTCTTTAACAGTTACAAATTTAATACCTTTTCCTTCTTCTACTACATTAACACCTATAGGAATTCATAGAACTAATTGCTTTCTGTTTATGCCATGACAAAATATTATCGACCCAGCACGTGGGGTTGGATTTCACAGGCGACACCAACATTTCAGCTGACCATGCTCGCATTTCCCACATTTGTTTACGTACAAATGTAACTAGTCACCTGACTTGTAAACAAACTCGCTGTGTCCTGCTTATATACCATATGTAATAATTAAAAATATATATACCGTGCATTTTTAACGCGTAACATAGGGATTTGCGGGCTAGAAGTTCTTCTGCATATTAACTTTTGTTGCGGGTCCAATTTGAAAGATATTAGTATTTCATTTAATAAATCAAACATTTTTCTACCAATTGTACATTGCTTTAATAACATGAAGAGGTTTTTTTTAAATTATTTCTTCGTTTCCAGTTGAAATTAATCGTATAAAATTGAGTGGCGAAATCAAGGTGGCTTAAACATTTTATGCTAGATGACAAGCGAAGTTGCATGTAAATTTACGGAGAAGCAGACTGAGTTACAGAACGAGTGGAAATTGTGCAGCATATCCTGATCGACCAGTTTTAAGTATTTCGATAGTGTCTTGAATTTACAATGATTTCCAGAGCACATGCTGCGTAAATTGCGACTACAGGAAACGTATGAGAAATCCATCGACGAAAATGAACATTTATATGACGGTTGGAAACGAGGGCTTCACAAACTTAATTATGCTAGCCGACCAGTTTCAAATTTCAAGGAGCAGTTACCATGAAGCGTTGAAGACCGAAAAGTACAAATCTTATAAGATTAAAAATGGTCACAAATTGTTACATATGCAAAACAAAAACAAAATTGGGCATCACAAAATCCTTAATAGATTCGAGATGCTAACACGCGGTGGCCTCAGAGCGTTAATGTATGGTGAATAGTGGGAACATTTTTATGGACGAGAATTTAAATCAACAAAAGTATTTAGATCTACTTTAAATAAAAGTAAACCTCCGCCGAATGCGTTGCGAGCTAATGGAGAAATAATGCTCCAGCAAGACCAGCTCATAGTGCTTGAATCAAAGTATCCCCAACGTTTGATAGGGCGTAATGGACCATTTAAATGGCCCAGATCTTACCCCACTCGTTTTTCTTATTTTGTGGGGTCATGTATCAAGTAAAGTGTTCGACAATGTCGGAGAGAAACCTGAAAACTTGGAAGAGCTGAGAGGAAGACTCACAGAAGTTGCAACTCCATTACCGTGCGACAATTGCAAAACACTCACAAATTTCTACTATCGGTTAGGATATTGTACAACTGCCGAAGGCATTTTGAACAATTTTTTTAAATTATTTTTGTGTTCATTAATTCAGTCAATTATCCCACATTGTGTAAAATTACATTTATTTTTATTTTTTATACCGCAACAAAAGTTAACATGGGGTTAAACTTTTAGCAGGCAAATCCCTTCCGCGTTAAAAGAAAAGCACTCTATAGATTCTTCAAAGAATTTTAAATGTAATGTCCGTGTAAACGAAAGAATTTATTTTATAATCTGATTTGCAATTTTAAACAAAATTTTGGTAATACAGACTTCGATATGCCAGAACACAACAGTATATATTACTTTAGAATTTAAAAATGCTGAGTTACGAAGTCGAAAGTTAGAAATGTAATTCGTCTTAGACACAGCTCGTCTGTCTTATTCAATTACAAAATTCTTCGTTCGGTTAGTGGAGAGACCTCTGGAAACTTTTCGATTGTAAAATTTAATATAAGCGTCCAGGAAAGCAAGCTAGTGGACGCGGCACGTTTTCTTAAGTGAGACGTGACGGGATCCGGATCCACGCACATTTTATCTTCCAAACCGTACTCAATATCGTCTTCGGTCACCACGCCGGTATCGTGCTGGGCGATTTATTTCTGACCGACATATGGCGTCTATGAAATCCCCTTCTTCGGGTCTTTCTATTCAACAATATGGTTCGCCGTCTTAATTTTATTTTACACTCTCGGCGATGTTGCGGCCTCTGTTCTGAAAGGATTTCGACGTAAACCGCACATGGTCAGGACGTGTCTGGTCTGGTCTGGTTCATTTTAGTGCATTATAGATTGAATCGAGTCCGTATTGAATTGAATTTCTATATTTTTGGCAATGAAAGAGAAAATACAAAGTTACATATAAATTTATATATCTTTCCTAGTTCACCATAAGTACGGTAGAAATACATAATTAAACTTCTACAGATAAAAAAGTACAGAATGATTTGTACATATTGCCGTGGTCTCTTGCATATTAAAAATAATAGTAATAGCATTAAGAATTAATTTAAGTATAAAAAATATAAAAGAAACAGTAAGAATCAGTTTTTATTGTATTCAAAGATTTCAACATAAGAGTATACTAAGTTGCATACATTTAAGTATAGAAAACACAGAAATAAAAATGAATTTATATTTACAATTTGGATATTAAACAGGTACAAAATAAAAGACGAGATAAATTTAAGCTATATATATATTTCTTTTATAGAAAAGCAAAGAGATTTAGTTATTTAAACGCAGTAAAATTGTAAAAAGAGGATCAAATCCGATATGCACGAAAGAAAAATTTAATTGAATAAATTATGTAAACTTGAGAACGTGCATAAGGTAATAAAAACTTTATAAAAGAAATTAAAATAAGTCATACTAAAAGGATAAAAATTTACCTTCACTTATAACTATATGTAAATAAAATAAAAAAGGATATAAAGTTAAAATATTCCGAGACCATACAATCAGTAGTAATGTTTTTATAAACAGCCGCTGAGCAAATAATAAAATACATTCATGAATTCGGGTGTGTAGCACTGTGTTTCATTGACTGTAGAGAGAGATTTGTACGGTTTTAAGACCTACAAAAAGAAAATATAGTATAAACTTCGTTTGTAGTTTTTTACAGATAAATATATCACCATTGGAAAAATTTTGGATCGAAAGTAGCAATGAAATGGCAGGTCCGATGGGTCGTGATGTACAAGCAGCGAACGTTGGAAGAATACCTGTTATTTACAATATATTTCCAATTTTACCGAATACTGAAACAAATAAAAGAAAAATAAGGATTGTGTTAGCGAACGGAAAAAGGAAGTATGTGGCAAATAATAAAGAAGGTAACAAATTCATAAACAAATATAAGGAAGAATTATACTAATACGAATATACCTACATTGGAAGATACTGGATAATTTAAGTGAAAGACTCCTTTTTAAAATAAGCGAACAATTCTCAGTGTGTTGACGTTTAGGTGAAGGAACTGTCAAAGACAATAAGTGCGTGTGTGTGTTCGTATCACGATGGCAATTTGAGGGCAGAGATATCACTGAAGACGCAGGGTGACAACTTAAATATTAGTTCCAAGGATGGCGTTGAGAGCGGTCACGTGTCTTCCCGGGTATATAAATTGAAAAACAAGAATCAACAAGATAATTAGTTAGTTATTTGGAGAGAGATTAAAAGAGTCTTAAAAAAAGACATTAAATCGTAGGGTCAGATACACCACGATGATATTCATTCATTATTTCTTGTATTAGCATATTAATTTTATTTGTATTTAAGTTTCATTCATTATAAGAATTTTCTTTTGTTAGTAATTTTTTTGTATAAAAAAAATGGAGTTTGAAGAGTTTTTTAATGATTCAAAGTAAGTTTTAGATACAAAGATTTATCAATGTTGCTATGCGTATATTGTAATATAACGTGCAAATGTATATTCAATATAACGTTGTGCAATAGGGATAATAGATATTGTCCTGTAATAATATACATTCATTAGTTTTAACAACACAAATAGAATTATTAATGGTGTTGGGTGTTAAGAGGATATAACGTGCAAATGTATATTTTCTGGCACTTTATAGGCATTATTAATTCTCAAAATAATTTTTTGATTATAAATTAATAATTTAAATTAGATTTTTAAGAAGGGAAGTGTTTCTGGGTGGCGGACTTTGAGATGCTGGACACAATACGTGTGAATGGTTGTAGCCAATAATCAAATTCAAGCTTTTCCTCCGAACATTGACCATTGCGAAGTTCTAAGTTTATCAGAGCATTACGTGTGAATATAATGTTTCTGATGGAATAGAATTAGCATAAAATATCAATAGAATACTAACATTAATTGAATTTTCTTTGTTTTGAAACAGGACAATATTTTAATTTTGTTTAAACATTAAAAATATATTCGTTCTATAAAACATTACAACCTAGAACACGGTACAAATGTTTTCTTTCAATTACGTTCTTCTTTTATAATTAAATGGTGAATATAGTATAGCGATGGTATCTATTCTAAAAAGAAGTAATGTTGAATAAATTATACAATTATGTTTTATATGGTTTCTGATTTTTATTTAAAATAAGCTATAACCTTATACCTATAAAAAGAAAAACAAGAGATTTGACGAGGGAAGAGAAATTTAGATACACTGATAGAATTCACGTATACTTATAAAGTACGTGCTGTTAAGAAAATAAATAAATATATTAAGGATAATAAAAATGATCATCATCTTTATTAGTTATGTTGCTGGAACAGCACACAACATAATCTATTTGGCAATGCCTAACGTATGGCAATACTACAATTATTTTATTCCAAATAATTATGTTGCCACAGCAATATGTGCTTTCTTAATTAAATATATTGAACTGGTCTTGTATCTTAGCCACGACCAGTCAAATCTGTAAAATATGAATATTTAGATTTTCGTTCATGTTTTAAAAGATTCACTTTTGGACGAACCCTAGTACATTGTAGTTAAAATAATTATTATTGAATTGTTCATATGATTAAGGTCAAATGCGCATACAATGTGCGCAGACTCGCATCACACATAACAAAGATATAAAACATTTGTATCCTTCTCATTGGTTTACTTATAAAAATGTTTACTTTGGGTCGACGAATATGGCCATTGCAAAAGTATGATTTATAATAAAAATCGACTAAAATTGTTAAATTTGCAAATTAATAGGGATACGTCAATATCAGTACTTGATGTATCATAGGTTTTTGTAAACAATTGGAAGGTTAAAACAGTGTAAATTTTGTTAGCATCCTGAAATGGAACGAATGAACGTTGGCAATAAATGTCTTTATCAGGTCAAATATAACTTTAATTCAGTAAAGAGACGAACTTTTGGGTACACACATGTTGAACCAAAAGCCCTTTACATATTCAAGTCCTGTACAAACAGGGCATGAGCATTATTAAGATTTCACCACATGTTTGAATATAGGTTGTCAAAAGTCACCCTTAAATAATTTTATTTTTTTTATATAAATGAATTTTTGTCTGGTAAAAAGAAACGGAAATGAAAAAAAAGAAACGATGTAATTAAATGTTAAGAGAACCATTGTAAACGCCGTTGCATTAGAGATACACATAGTGAGTATGTTGTTAGGCAAATCAAAAATTATAAAAAATGATATTTTTATGATCAGAACTGTACTAAGAAAATCAAACGCGCTACTGTTAAACTTTTGTAATGCGCGTTTAATTGTCAAAACTAGAATTCTAAGATGGTATATAGTAGAAATAAATTTCAAAAGACTCTAAGAAGGCAATAAAATCGCGAAACAATAGGGTTTGCCTTTTGAAATGAACGGATGGTTGTTGACTTGATTGAATTTTGTTGGTTGCCTTGACAACCACCATACAAACAAGAGAAAGTATAAAAGGACAGTACCTTGATTTAAAAGGGATTCTTCTGCAATAACCAAGCAGTAAGGTTGTGTTTAAATGGATTCTTCTGCAATAACCAAGCAGTAAGGTTGTGTTTAAATGGATTCTTCTGCAATAACCAACCAGTAAGGTTGTGTTTAAATGAGTTCTTCTACAACAACCAAGCAGTAAGGTTGTTCTAAATATTCGCGAGCATCCCACTTCTGTGAAACAAAGTGCGAGCTAGTGTAACTACACACATTGAAGTCAATCCTGTGTTTTCGATATTGGAAAAACCAAGGATGCAAATAACGTACTGGAAAGAAAGAAATAATCAACAAGGATATTAACTTCAACTACCAGGGAGTTAACCAAACAACATTTCAAATATATTTGAAAAAATACGAACCTGTGTCCAGTCATCTACAACGAGTCAACACATCTGAACAAGGTGCCGCCAAGAAGATACACCAGGGGTGCCTATCAAGAGAATCAACTCGGAGGGTCAAGACGCTCCATCAACTACGAGCATCTGTGGAGCCCCCTTCAAGAACGACAGCAGCACCTGCATTCTTTCCAGCCAGCCAACTTAAAGTTAAACAAACCAGAACAGTATGTAAAGTGACAATTGTATAATTTCACGTTCATTAGAAGGAACCAAGACAAACTTGTAAATAACTGATAGTCAACTTAATTGTAATCCGAGTCTTTTTACCAGGACTAAACGTTCATGTCTAACATATCCCGTTTCAAATAGTGCATAATAGCCGGATAATTAAATAGTTAACCTATAATTCAAATACCATTCATGCATTTTAAATTAGACAACGATCTAAGTTTAAAACTTACGTGTCACACTAGTTTATTTTAAGAGACGAAGAGTCAGATAATCATATTTAAAAATCCAAGGATGAATCCGATTGTTTACCATTAGTAAAGTAGACAGATTAAATATTGTTATGTGTATGCCTAATATGACTTGCGTAGAGTAATTTGTTCATGTTATTCCAAGTAAAGATTATGCCTACAGACATTCTTGATAAAGATGTTTTGAACTGTAAATATAAAGTTACACTAAATTCAATAAGAATAAAGAGCACCTAATCAAAAGAAAAATACCTGTTTTCATTTGACCCAGTTACATCATCCTCAACCTTGACCGAACAGCTGTTTTAAAAAAAAGCATGCTCGATCGTACATTTGTTTGTTAGGTTATCTACAAGACTGTCAGGAATCGGCCCCTTTCTACGACGTGTTAGTAAGCTGTAACACAGAAGTAAGTCGTGTACTTTCCCTCAGGTTCGATAACCGAATCCTTTTTTTTAACGACCCATTAATGAGATTTAATTATATTTAACGTTCAAATTCAGAACGTGAAAACCAACAACAAACTGATTTTTTTAAGGTTCACATAACCTAGCTATCATAGAGCGCGTATATTTTTTTGAATTTCTCTGCATCCACGTGTGTGTGAACCAGGTGCACCAACTGTGGAAATAAATTTGAACTGTTACAAATTCAGTCGCTTAATAAATAATTCAAAGATTAGTTCTAATGTACCGGGAGCAGCCAATTAATAATAGAACAGTACGTTGGTTTTTTAATTATAGTAGCGTTCAAATAGATAAAATAAAACCAGAGTCTCATGCAAAACAAATACAAAACCTTGCACCCCTTATAGGTAGGCAACCAATATAGCCGGAGGCAATTAAATATTTAAAATAAAATTCAATTTATAAAATAATTACAAGAAATTCTAAACGGTACTTACCGTATCATATGCAAGTGCTTTTAAGGGCAATACGCCTGTTATACCCCATATCAATATATACAGTTTAATCCAGCAAAAATGATACCTACCACACTAATATATAGTACAATCAAAAAAAAAGTTAAGAAAGTAAAAATAAGAAGTTGTAGCTATTTGTTTAACAAGAATAGCATACGAGATTCATGCAATGTGCAATAATCTTATATAAAATTTAAAGAATTCTAATTTCACATGGAAGTTAAACGGCAAATCCAGCCGTTTAATTTTGCATCTTCTACTGAAACAACCAAGTGATCGTCTCTCCATTTTGAAAAAAAAATCCTTCTTTTCACTTGCTTCATTTTGCATCTATTTTTGAAGTTCACTTACAATTAGTTTTATATCGTCTTCACTATCAGCATTTTCTAAGTCTCTTTCAGGAATTATTTATTATCTATCCATCTGGTTATTTTCAATTTTACTCTCAATTTCAAAATTTGTGTTCTCGCACAAAATTATTTAGTAATTTTTCTGTTAAAAATCCTCCTCGTCTGATAATACTTCATCTTCACTTCGATCTGGTATATTTTACATAATAGCATTCAGTTATCCAAAAAAAAATTTCTGGATATTTATATGATCTACATAGTGAATTACCTGTAGTAAAATTTACATTACCTTGTAAAATAAAGTTATTCAAACGTTAAACATTATTATTACATTTATAATTTACTCTTCTTCCATTCTCAATTCTGCATGATGTGACAGATATATCAAAATCAGATTTATTTGATTTTCAATTGATAGAATAACTTTCAAGACACCTTTAGTGGAAAAAACTTTACACCACCTAAATTTTACATATTTCAATAATTGCAACAATGCAATCTAAATAATCACAGAAATGGGACAAGCGGTGATCAGCTGTGATAACTCATATCCATTACAAATTATGTACAACAATTGCTAAAAGTTTTCATCAGATGTCACCACAAAGAAATTACTGCAATGCCAACTGGACCTCGCTATTGCTGCGCCATATAAGGTCGTCACATACCTTCGATTTACATTGATGAATTTGGTTCTGGTAACTTGAAAATATTGATCTTTAAGTAACAGCATCTGGTATTATCCAGAAAAAATGATTTCTGAACTTTTACTAAAATAAACTTTAAAATAGCACTTTACACATTAACTTTACAATAATTAATATTAATAATTTTAAAGTAATAAAATTAAAAAATTCTTGCAAAAAATGAAATTGTTGGGTAGTTTCAAAAAGAACAATTCCAAAAGATAACACTAATTGGGGTTCAATGACGTTGTTAAATGTTTGTTTGGATTTTGTATATGACGACGCTTTCAACTCTATTGGAAGATTTTGAAGCTTTTACTATTCCACATCGCAATATTTGCCTCATAAAACATTCAGCCATTCTGGCATCATTAGTATTATTTTCACCTCCATTTCTTCTACAGAATCGGAAATAAATGATCATTAAGATAAAATAACTTTGTTTTACAGTATATTCAAACATTATAATAAATTGATATACACACATGTACACTTATTAAAAGAAATATAGAATATTTCCAAATAACACAGGCTGAAAAGGTAATATTCACTAATCAGTTTCTTGTTGGCAATTCTCAACTTTACGATGATATAAAGGTGCATTATTGGTAATAATTAGAACATTTTAATAATTACTATAGCATCACTGTTTATTTAACAGCTGCAAGTCTAATTACAGAACAAAAATTGATATTGTTGAAGGATTCATAATAAACCCACACGTATCCGTTTTAGAATTGTACTAAATCAGCCCTCTAAAATCTTAGAGTTAAAATATTCAAACTTATTGTTAATATTAGACAAAATAGCGTCTGGCAAAGTTGCTTAACTTCAGCCCGACAATGTTTCCATTACAATTTTACACATTTACAAATATTAAGAATATAAATTTAACCTAAAATGCAAAAATTAAAGCTAATTACCAAGAATTTTCCTTTATACTTTCGAATAATCTATTCTCATTTTCCGAAGAACCATACGAATTACTTGCCTTTTAGGGGGGAATTATTTTGGTAAGAACTAATGACCCAGAACAACCACGTTTTTTTCCGTGAGAAAACTAGATACAGTTTTTTATTGGTACTCGCCATAACTTCGAAAATTTATCAAAGTAAATATGTAGCACACATTAAATTAAATGACTGAATGTGTGTAGTATTAGAATAATTTAAGTAGACACGATTATTGATTAGCAAAATAAATGTCAAATCAGTCAAATGTCTATAGTAGGTTTGATATAATCCAATCATACTGCATATTTTTAGCAAGAGATGTTCAGCCATTACCAAGTAAAGAGATGAAATTAAAACAAGGTCCAAGGTCCCGCAGATTCTTTATTTTGATTACGGCGACCGGTTTCGTGAGTTTGAATACTACACTCACATCCTCAGGCCAAGCTTCAACAAGAAGCAAGCTCGTGACACCAAGGTACATATTACAAAATAGGTGATAAAATGTGTTTAAAAAATGTGTTTAACAAATTAACGTATTAATATAACAAATTGTACAAGTCATACAATGAAAAAAAAAATTGTTTTTTTAAAAAAATTGTGAAAAAGTCAAATAGTCAAAAATAAAGTGAAAATATATCGGTATCAAATGAAGGAGACTAATCCAACACTTACAAAATTATTCCCGTGTGTCAATGAT
Source organism: Amphimallon solstitiale (assembly GCA_963170755.1). Taxonomy (NCBI): domain Eukaryota; kingdom Metazoa; phylum Arthropoda; class Insecta; order Coleoptera; family Scarabaeidae; genus Amphimallon; species Amphimallon solstitiale. Next base: position 99,770,159 of record OY720681.1, read on the forward strand.
ATACAGGGTAATGATAAAGTAAGGCACAAAATTCATAAAACGTACAATGTACATTTTTGAAAAAATGCAAAAACACGTCAAACAGTTTATTTTATTCCGCGTCTTTTAACATAAGTCAAAAAAATAAAACGTCAAATTTGTCAAAGTTATGACGTCATCAATATTTTTTTTAAATATGAAGCTAGGTTTTTTTTTACTTTATTTGATAAAGCTTGTTTTTCTGCATTATAAGGAAATAATTGAAGTAGGGGTCACATGAGAAAAAACTGAGAGAATTAATAAAAAACAAAATAAACTTTATTATAGTAATAACATTTAAATTAACTGAACAGTCCATTAAACCAAAACGATTTCTTACAGCAATTGTTCAAACTGTGTCCCGTTCACTATCTGACATAGGCCAAGACGATGGTAGACCTGATTTACAGAGTCTTCGATCATCTGCGGAGTTATACGAGTCATTTCATGTCTAATTCGTTCCATTAAGTCTTCTAAATTGTCTGGTCGGTTAACGTAGACCCGACTTTTTAAATGTCCCCACAGAAAGAAATCAAGGGGGTGATATCAGGTGATCTGGCCACTCCATTGGTCCACGTCTTCCAATCCACCTTCCTTCAAACTGGTTATCCAGAAACCTTCGAACATTAAGACCATCATGTGGAGGTGCACCATCTTGTTGGAACCAAATACTGGGATCCAAGTTTTCCTTATTATTTGGATCCGGAAATGCCGCAATTAGATCCGGAAGCACTGCCATACGAAGATGTTCCAAATATCGCTCAGCTGTTAAATTCCCACGAAAGAAATAAGGACCAACAAATTTTCCCCTGACGATTCCTACCCATACATTATTTTTTTGGGGGCGCTGGGTGTGTTATGTCTGAATCCAGTTGGGATTTTCCCGAGCCCAATAGCGACAATTCTGTCGATTTACTGTACCACTTAAATAAAACGTTGCCTCGTCTGAAAATACTACACTATTAAGCAAATTTGGATTTTCGTCACAATGCCTCATGAAGATTTCACAAAATCCAAACGTCTGTCCGGATCATCTTCTGAGAGTTCGTGAACAAGTTGAACTTTGTATGGGTGCAGTTTTTCTTTTTTTAAAAACTTTACTACAAACGACTGACTAATATCTTGTTGTAAGGCAATTTCTGCTGTAGTTGCGTGAGGGTTGTCTTCTAATGACAGCAAAATATCTAACTTTGCATCATCGCTTATTACCGGTCTTCCAGATTTTGGAGCATCACTTACGCTTCCTGTTTCATTAAATTTTGCGACATTTCTGCTTACTGTGCTTCTAGCAATTGGAGGTCTTTCAAAATGTGTTTCGTTAAATAAAACACATACTTCTTCATGACTTCGAAGTCTATCGCCGTAACCTACCATCATAAGAATTTCTATCCTTTCTCTTTCCGTTAAAGGAGCCATCATAATAAAATTGGTATGACACTAATTGTAAGACTGACACTGACAAACAGTTGTTTTATTACTAGGTAACTTTAAGTTTTAATTCTTTTAATATTTAGTTTCTTTTCATAAATTCAAAAACTAGTTTATTTTGTTTTTTATTAATTGTTTCAGTTTTTTCTTATGTGACCCCTACTTCAACTATTTCTTTATACTGCAGAAAAACAAGCTTTATCAAATAAAGTAAAAAAAAAACCAAGCTTCATATTTAAAAAAAAATATTGATGACGTCATAACTTTGACAAATTTGACGTTTTATTTGTTTGACTTATATTAAAACACGCGGAATAAAATAAACTGTTTGACGTGTTTTTGCATTTTTTTCAAAAATGAACATTGTACGTTTTATGAATTTTGTGCTTTACTTTATCATAAGCCTGTATATAATCTATAATTTACATACAAGTCTGTTATATTTAAAATAAGACATACAACACATTAAAAACTTGTATACGGTACACTAACAAACAACGGTCAAATGCAAAGTAACCTTATATTTCAAAAGTCAAATTTGTAAAAAAAAATTTTAGAATGAATATAGTTTAATTTGTACAAATTGTGTATTTTTTATTTAGTATATTATCCTAAACCTAAATAAGCAAAACAATTGAATTGAACTATGAAATAATGAAATAGAAACGGACATCTGAAAAATATTTAATCCAAACAATTTTTTTTAACCGAAAAAAAAAATTAAAAAAAATATTTTTCAGATGTCCGTTTCTATTTCATTATTTCATTCGATAAATTGTTTTGCTTATTTAGGTTTAGGATAATATAAATAAAAAATACACAATTTGTACAAATTAAACTATATTCATTCTAAAAAATTTTTTTACAAATTTGACTTTTGAATTATAAGGCCACTTTGTGTTTGATCGTTGTTTGTTAGTGTTGTCCCGTATACAAGTTTTTAATGTGTTGTATGTCTTATTTTAAATATAACAGACTTGTATGTAAATTATAGATTATATACAGGTGTCCAGAAACTCTCCTGACAAACGAAGACCGGAGATTCCTCAGATAATTTTAAGACAATTTAACCCAATTCACCCTAGTCCGAAAATGCTTCCTAAGGTCATAGGCGTCCGTTTTGGGTAGGTAAACGGTTATTTTAACGCATAACTTTTTGTCTTTAACTTTTAAGCATTTGTGACACTAGATTATTAAATTTTCAGGTATTCTAGTACTAAAAGGTACTCTTACTTTAAGTCGGTAGGATACACCGTTTTCTAGAAAAATCGATTTGAAAATTTTTCGTTTTTTCGTCATTAAAATTCAATTTATTATTTTTTGCACTAGTTCGCTCTGAACTGCCAACAGAAATAAAACCTACGTTTTTAATTGTCAAATTGTTGTCAGTTCGCGAAGTTGAAATGACTAAAGATGAAATGACGAAAAAACGAAAGATCTTCAAATCAATTTTTCTAGAAAACGGTGTATCTTACCGACTTAAAGTAAGAGTACCTTTTAGTACTAGAATACCTGAAAATTTAATAATCTAGTGTCACAAATGCTTAAAAGTTAAAGACAAAAAAGTTATGCCTTAAAATAACCGTTTACCTACCCAAAACGGACGCCTATGACCGGTACTAGGAATTCGCAATTGATGGAATCGATTCATCTCTGGAGGATAAATAAGCATACCGGTTTTTGTTTTTCTAAATAGAAGCGTTCGGGAGATATTAAAAAAAAACTAATTACAAGGCGCCATCTTCAAAGAGCTCTAGCTCCCTTAGGAAGCATTTTCGGACTAGGGTGAATTGGGTTAAATTATCTTAAAATTATCTGAGGAATATCCGGTCTTCGTTTGTCAGAAGAGTTTCTGGACACCGTGTATATCATTGACACACGGGAATAATTTTGAGTTATTCCTTTTTATTACTTTCTTATACGTAGTATAAGGAAGTATTGTGATGATGAAAATTTTCGACCTCGAGATTTTTGCAGATGTCCACGTTTTGAAGTCCCCTGATACCGAAAAAGTGGTTTTTAAAAAATGTCTGTGTGTCTGTGTGTGTGTGTGTCTGTGTGTGTGTGTGTCTGTGTGTGTGTGTGTCTGTGTGTGTGTGTGTGACCACGATAGCGGTCAAACCGCTGTAGATATGAATTCCAAATTTTGTATTTACGTGCCTAATCTCCCTCTTGAGATCTGATTAGTTTTTCAGTAAAATCGGTAGACCGGAAGGAGCAGTTTACTTCAGCGAAAAAATCGAATTTTGCCAATATTTCGTCAACTACTAAGTTTAAACAAATTTATATAGAATTAATATATACTTAAAATTAAAATTGAGAAAAATTTTATTTAAAAAGTTTTTCGAAATTCCTACCGGAAGTAGGTCTTTTACTCTTATCGAAAATCAGTTTTTTGCGAATATTTCGCAAGTCATGCTTTTTAGACAAGTACGTTACGGGTATAAAAGTATTTAGAACATAATTTTCAATATCTTTTGTATAAAAAAAATTTCAAAATTCAGACCGGAAGTACCACTTTTACTCTTATCGAATAGCGATTTTTTGCAAATATGTCGTAAGTTATGCATTCTATATATATTTATCAAGAGTACAAAAGTATTTAAAACTGAATTTGCAATATTTTTTGTATACATGAAATTTCAAAATTTGGAACGGAAGTAGCACTTTTACTCTTAGCGAGGAGCACTTTTACTTTCTTATACGTAGGAAGTATTGTGATGACGCAAATTTTCGACCTCGAGATTTTTGCAGATGTCCACGTTTTGAAGTCCCCTAATATAAACGAAGTGGTTTAAAAAAAATCTCTCTCTCTCTCTCTCTCTCTCTCTCTCTCTCTCTCTCTCTCTCTCTTGTGTCTTTCTGTGTGTGTGCGTGTGACCACGATAGCGGTCAAACCGCTGTAGATATCAATTCCAAATTTTGTATTTACGTGTACAATCTCCCTCTTGGGATCTGGTTAGTTTTTCAGTAAAATCGGTAGACCGTAAGTAGTAGTTTACTTCAGTGAAAAAATTGAATTTTGCCAACATTTCGTCAATTACTAAGTTTAAACAAATTTATAAAGAATTCATATATACTCAAAATTAAATTTGAGAAAAATTGTATTACATAAGTTATTCGAAATTCCTACCGGAAATAGGTCTTTTACTCTTATTGAAAATCAGCTTTTTGCGAATATCTTGCAAGTCATGCTTCCTAGGCAGATACATTACGAGTACAAAAGTATTTAGAACATAAATTTAAATATCTTTTGTCTAATAAAATTTCAAAATTTGGGCCGGAAGTAACACTTTTACTCTTATCAAATAACGATTTTTTGCAAATATGTCCTAAATTATGCATTCCATATATATTTATCAAGAGTACAAAAGTATTTAGAGCTGGATTTGGAATATTTTTTGTATAAATGAAATTTCAAAATTCGGATCGGAAGTAAAATTTTTACTCTTATCCTATAGCGATTTTTTGCAAATAATATGTCCTAAATTATGCATTCTATATATATTTATGAAGAGTACAAAAGTATTTAGAGCTGTATTTGGAATATTTTTTGTATCAATGAAATTTAAAGATTCGAACCGGAAATAATAAATTTACCCACAGGTGTCTATTTTTACTTTCTTATACGTAGGAAAATGAAAATTTTCGACTTTTAGATTTTTGCAGATGTCCACGTATTGAAGTCCCCTGATACCGAAGAAGCGGTTTTTGGAAACATGTGAGTGTGTGTGTGTAATCACGATAGCGCCCAAACGGCTAAAGGCATCAATACCAAACATTGAATTTGTAAGTATATTCTTCCTCTTGAGGTCTGATTAGAATTTAGTGAAATTGGCAGGTCGAAAGTAGTAGTTTACGTCAGTAAAAAATGTTAAAGGTTTAGGATAATTTTATAAAGAATACACAAGTACTTAAAACTGAATTTTATAAAGATTTTATTAAAAGTTTCTTTTTGTAACTCTACCGAAAGTACGCTTTTATGTCCTAGCGAAAATAATTTTTTTTGCAAATACTTGTTTCGCAAATCATGCATATACCTATATATAGATTTATCTATAATACACAAGTATTTAGAGCTCGAATTCGAACAGTTTTTCAAATTTTATAATTCTGAAATTTACAGACAACACGTCAATTACTAAGTTTACAAAAATGTCGTAAGATACAAAAGTACTAAAAAGTGAATGTAAGAAATATTTACATAAAAAGTGAATTTGAAATTCTAACCAGAATTTTAGTTTTATCGAATAAATTTTTTTTTTGCAAATATTTCGACTGTTATATATTTAACACATACATTTACTAAGAGTATGAAAGTATTTATAACATAGGTAAGTTGTAATAAATTTTATCGACGACAAAACAATAAAGTAGGTATTATATTAATCACTATTGACTAATAATAACACTCATAATACCCGGAAGGAATAATGAAATGCGACGAGGGAATAATGGGCCATAACGTTACCATTATTCCCTGCATTCCGCCAATAAGAACATAACGTTCCTAACGTTGTCGTAGTAACGATAGACAAGTCCGGCCATTTTACTAACTATCTAACCGTCAAACGTCATATTGATATAGTAATCTGACATTTTCGTTTAATTATTTTGATTTTTTAAAGTAATTTTCAGTTAGTCGTCGATAAAGTAGTGTATACTAACTCGCAATAATGACTATTATTCCCTCGAGCTGAGTTACTCCCTCGCCGCTTACGCGGCTCGGTTCGTAAATTCAGCTCTCGGGAATAATAACTGTCATTATTGACTCGTTGTATAAAGTACTATTATAGACAAGAATTCATAATATTTGGATTGGAATTAAATTTTACTCTTATCGACAAAGAATGTTTTGCAATTATCTTGCAAATTTAATTATGTCTTTTATCCTTATGTAATAATATATATGTACATTATTAGGCCTTTATGTGGAAAAGTTTCAAAATACGAACCTGCAGTAACAGTATAAATGATACATTCGGGCAGATTTGTGAAAAGGATAAATGTATAAAAGACAATGCTGCTACCCAAAAAATATACTATACAATGAATTTATAAGAAAATAAAAAAATCTCGAGGTCGATAATTTTCATCATCACAATACCTCCTTATACTACGTATAAGAAAGTAAAAACGGCCAAGAAAATAACCGAAGTCAACACTTTGGAGAAATAATTATATATATATATATATATATATATATATATATATATATAAAATATATTACAATTCTTTGCCAAATATACAATTGTATTGAAAAATTGAAAATCTTCTTGGTAGTAGTGGCATACAATGAAATAAAAGTAATAACAATATGACAACTGGTTGTCAATTAGAAAACAATGACTGATATAAAATGTAAATCAAAATGTATAAATGAAAATGTAATCAAATAAGCATATATATATATATAAAATATTACTGTGAAAAAATAAAGTATAAATGAGCACTAAGAAATAGTAGAAATATTAGGCCGAGTCGACCGTACGGACGGTCACAGTTGATGTTTTTCAAAGATTTATTACAAACATATGGGGACACTCATGTACAATATAAACCAAAATTCTAAGAAAAACCTAATCCCAAGTAGGTAGACGTTCTCTTCTAGCGCTTATTCATTTAGTAATAACCCAACCAATTAGTTGAAAAATCTACAGCGCTTACTTTTATTATAGTATCTCATTTATTGTGTGAAATCGACAAATAAATTGTTCTTGTTTGTGAACTGTGTTAAAAAGTACTCTGATAAACTAAAATTGTGTAGTGAGTTCTACGTAGCCAGTAAGTATTTTAAATCTAGATAATATATTATTTTAAGAACGTCTGTTCGAAAGAAATTCACTGATGATAATTTTTGTTTTGTTTTATATTATGCCACAAGAGCTGGAACTATATAAACAATATTTCTTTTTACACTAGAAACAAATCCCATATCGGTATTATTATTTATATTGCTGAACAAGAAACGTTTTGTATTTGTATATTTGTTCAGTAGTAATTGTAACATACATAGTGTACCTCCCAAAACCATAAATAGTAGAGATATCATTACATTACTCGAATTCAACGTTTCTTTCGACATTTTGATAGCTATTCTTTAGAATAAGTAGAAATTTACAATGTCAAAATATCAACTCTTTTGTCTGTTGATAATGTTGTACATTTTATAGACTATTATAAAGATAATGGAGATGAACACCGTCATAACTTACTAGTTTAAATATATGAGTTTCCATAAATTGCATTACATATAGCAAGTCTAAAATTTGTCGAAATAGGTTTCTTATAATATCAATCTAGTAATTATATAGTAATTTTAAATAACATTTTAAATCCTATAAAGTGACAATATTCAAACGTCTTGAATTAAGAATTGTTTGATAATATGGCTGTTATAGTGTTCCAAGAAATTGTTGAAAGGTTAAACTGAAAAAAATGCGTCAAAGATGAAAGTTACACGTAAATTATACTAGTCTAGAGGCGAATTTTATATTTAGTGGCCTCGTACGATACCCTAGCCTAGCAGTGACACCTGGAACTCGATTAGAAAAGCAATGACGTCCCCAGCGTCTAGTCCTGAGCATTGTATATTTATTCGGTATATACATATCTTCGTTTACTAGTCCATTATGTACGTTCTGAATACTTTGAATATCAATAAATCAATAAAACGCCATGTTTTGAAACTGTGCATGGATAAAAATACATCCTAAATCAAGAAGTAGTTTTATACATTTTTGTTCTTATTAGTTCGAATTATTTTACTTCTTTGGCTTATGTAATGATTTAGGTACATATAAAAGGTTTCTGTTAACTTTAATGCTCTCTTAACGAGTGTTCACTGTCCTGCTTGAGACCATGAATATACTGCACGCTGGACATTATACAAATCAGTATAGTATGTTCGAAAAGGTCCTAAATGCGAGTAGGTACCTATATCTATCGAGCCACTTTTCAGTTGACTATAACAAAAGTGTTCCGACACCTACAATCAATGTATCACCAAATACAAGCTGTTTGATTAATACACTAAGCAAAGCAATTTTTAAACATAAGATTATAATTTACTTTAGAGAGCTACGACTTGCAAAGTCGAGTATCAAGTGAATGACAATGACGTCGGAGAGACCAATCGTAAAGGTTAACAATATGGTCCAAAGTACAGAACTAGTTATTATTTAGTGTATAAAAAATTAAGAAAACCTTATAATACATGTTCAAAATTATCGCCTTCTTCTTCTGTACACATTTTACTTCTATTTTAAATCTTGCTAGAATTTTCTAATTAATAGTAATGTAATACAGTCATTGTGCGAGTAAACAATTGTAATCACTTTCAATATGTCTTAATTCGAATTTTAATTACATAATTTTCCCAGAAAGTATATACAGTGAGGACGCGTGGGTTGGAATAAATTCATTTAAAATGTTTGGTTTTGTTTTATGGAAAAACGCTCGGATAGGTCGATTTTAATTTTGAGCTGCGGTTTTTCTGATGGTAAATTGATGTACAAAGGCTGGTCCAAAAATAAGTAACGACCATCAATTGTTTTTTTAAAATGGAAACATGTTTTTTATTTAATTTGTTAATTCTGCATCGAATTCTAAGTATGTTTCATGTACCATGTCCTATACCCAAACTCAACAGTTATCGAGAAATTGACAATTGAACATATCAATAACTGAGACCGTATTCTACAAAATGTATTTCACCCTCTTGTCTGAAAAGGACCGATTTATTAAAAAAACAGTAAAACAAGTCAAATTAAATGTTCAAACTGTTGACCACTAACTTCCTGACAATAGGCAAGCCGAAGATCAGTTTCTCGTAGCACTGCCGTTAACGTTTGCGGCTTAATTTGTTGTATTTCGTTTATAATTTCTCGATAACTGTTGAGTTTGAGTATAGGATATGGTACATGAAACATACTTAGAATTCGATGCAGAATTAATAAATTAAATAAAAAACATATGTTTTCATTTGAAAAAAGAAATTGATGGTCGTAACTTATTTTTGGAGCAACCTTTGTACATCAATTTACCATGAGAAAAACCGCAGCTAAAAATAAGAATCGACCTGTTCGAGCGTTTTTCCACAAAATTAAACCAAAAATTTTAAATGAGTTTATTCCAACCCGCGCGTCCTCACTGTATACCTTGTATGTACCTGTCATCATGATTTTCACTTTCAACTAAAGTCATACACATATTACCAAAGTATTCATAAGTTTTGGTTTTTAAGTTAATGGTTTCTAAATTTTAGCGAAAATAGATTATTTTTACTGCCCATATAAGTATATGTTGAATTTATTTTTTAAATGCAGTAATTCAAGTGATGTAAATTAAATATACTCTTGAGGATCTATCATAAAATTTATAGAGTATCATTTAAGAAAATATAAGTTGTGTTGTGCTTTGTGGTTCTAAAAAATTCTGTTGTAATGCAAATAATTTAAGTTTATATAAATTTTTGTAATTAAAATTTGTTTGCTATCTGTATTATTAGATAACAGCGATGAAACACGCGCTATAAATACCATATGTAAAAACTGAGATGCAAGCTCCAAGCTGAAACACAATGGAAGTATTAAACTAGGCCCTTAAAGCAAGTATATAAAATTGTCACTTGTTTGGCCTCCGTAACCCATACGCTGTTGAAAGGATATATGTATTTTCAAATAAAATTATTCACATTGAGAAATTAATAAATATCTTTTCTACTAAACAAATTTTGCTTCTTAGTTTATTTCGTAAGAAACGGATTGGTAAAAATATCGTACTTCATGTAAGTGTAATATCTAATTTAATGTCTGATTCTGCTCTGCAAAAAGTAGGTGTGGGCACCTCATGACTTGTGTGCCCCTCGCGTTTATTATACTAAAGTTATTCAAAAACAAATTGTAAATATTTTTATCCTGTTAATAAATATGCACGAAATGCATAATTTGGGTGACGTTTGCAAAGAACTGTTTTTCTGTCAATGTGCAAGTGTTACGGTTTCACTTTTGAACTTGTTGGTATACAATACCAGTGCCAAATAAATATCTAACTGGTTCTAAAATAAATTTGCGTTATTTTTTTTTTTTGCATAGTAATGTATTACACTTTTTTCTAGTTCAATGAAATTCCTTATATTAGTAATATTATTCGTGCATAATTGAAATGTATTTAAGTTTAAATATTTCTTATCAACTTGAAGGCTTAAGTCATTGAACATATATATACATCTATAATTACATATAATGTGTCAGAAAATGGTTTAGTCTTCCGCCACTTGCATTTTAAAAGTTGTCCATTTTACAATTTTCAACACTGCGTGATTGATTGATTTCTATCAGTGATTTTGATATAATCGGCACAAAGTAATCAACTCTAACATAATATGAATTTTGAATTACAGGTTATCAGTACTATTCCATCATATTGGCAATGTTATAGTTGCACATAAGCATAATCTGATTATTATAAATTGATGTTTATATTATAAATTAAATATTTAGGCACGACACTTGCAGTAGAAGTAATGAAGTAAGACGTTTCCATGTTGCCGATTTAATAACATTAACATTTATAAATAGCAATAGGCAAGTCAATTACATATTATGTGCATTTTCAAGACACTCATCACTTTATTCCATTATTCTTTTGGTAGATGCTTTATTTTTGATAATTTGAATATCTCCATATCTATCGTTTATTTTTACTTATATTTGATATTTGAACTATATTTTTCTTACTGAACGTGAGTAATGCACTAACATTTTCCTGTACCAAATCTCTCAATCACTACAACAATATTGTGAAATAGAATTCTGTCAGTGAAAAGTTTGATAATGTTTGAGCGCCTCGGTATATATTTTTTGGCATAGAACAGCTTATCGGTCTGTATATTGTCCTGTAATTTATGTTCGACTGCCATGTTTATATGTTTTTCGCATTTTATTGGAAATGGAGACCCCACATACAAGTTAATAAACAACCAAAAAGAATTCCTTAATATCAATTCAATCATCCCATTCCATATAAAATGATTTTCAACCTTGCTGACACTCAAAACATGCAATATTATTGAAAATTGTAATGCCAAAGGACCAGCTCTTGATGACGGGCACATTTATAAAGAATACTTGTCTACAGTATTATTTGTTATTAATAAATCGTGTCAGACAAGATTAAGATTGGAGGGTAATATTACACTTATACTCATCTGTATTAAGACTTGTGAAAAGCAATGAGTGTTACAGTCAAGAAGATTATAATGTACATAATTCTGTATATAGAATAATGGTATCCCAAATTACGTGTTCTAAAGCAAATGTTTACAAATTTATATACTACATAATTTGCTCGATATTTTTCCAAAATAAGTGGCGCGATAAAAGTAAAATTTTTTGTTACTTAATCCCATTTATGAAATTAGTTTTATATAGAATTTGTTGCAAATCAAGCTATAACTGCTTATAAAATAATAAATATGTATATTACCCGTAAGTTACGATATAATAGCACAATACTGCATGTCGATGAAAAAGAAATTTACAATTTTAAAATTTTCTTCTCCACAGTAATTCCGCAACAATTGTTTTTCAAACTGTTTCTTTTTTTGTAAAGTAATCTTTGAGTACTTTTCTATTGTGCAGACGTTTGTGTACACATAGTTATTGCCAATACATCTATAAAATTGGCATTTTCACTTGACTTTACTACTTAGTAATTAGCTTCGTCAGATTTGATTGAAGATGTAATTCGATCTTGAGAGGGAAATTGTACCTACCTTAGTACAAAGTTTGGTATTGATACTGTAAACTGATCGTTAGTTACAAATATACATACATAATAACAAACCACTTTCTCGTTATCAGGAGACTTCAGACCGTGGACGCTGAAAAAATCGAAGGTATTTTCGTCATCACTGTTGTAAGTATACAAAATTTTAAAAATATTCTACCAGCTAAACCGTACGAAAGTGATTTAGAGGTTGATGATATTTGGATTATCATTATAACAAATATAAACATATGGCAATACTTGTATATTAATTGTCAGTTGAAATTCAAAAATACTGTAAATTATCATATCTGGTTAAAGTAGGTATCCGCCATTTCACTTGCACCGCCTTACTTATAACCGAACCCGCTACTTGTGTGTTTCATATGGTAATTGTGTTTCCATAATTTTATTAATAGATAATTGCCAAACAAATTATACTGATTATGCTTTAGTATAAGTAAACGTTTTAAAAGTATCAAATTAGATACAAAGATATTTGAAGTAGGAAGTAACCGCATGATATACATATAATACATTGTAATATTTATGTGCAATAGATTACTGTTGCGTTCGTTTTTAAATAATCCTTTTTTCTAGTGTATATGTTCTTTTTGTTAATATATTTCGCATTTAGTGACACTAACAAAATTGCTACTGCAAATTTTGTTTCATTTCTTATATATTTACCTAAACTTAATTAGCAAGAATGAGGACAAAGAAGAAGTCCATAAAACAAAAAAGACATGAACGCAAATTACATATGCAATTACAACGTACAATAAAAGAATATGTGGAAAAAGAAAAAGTGAAGAATAGAATGGCAATGAAAAAGACCAGAGAAGATATAGAATATTGTTCGATAGAAAGAGAGAAGAATAAGAATTCAATGAAGAAACAAAGGGAAAATGAAGAATCTCATACGATACAAAAAGAAAGGAACAAAATTGCAATGATAAAGCAAAGAGAAAACGAAGATTACCGTGTGAAAGAAAGTGAAAGAAACAAAACTGCAAAGAAAAAGCAAAGGGAAGACGAAGATTACCGTGTGAAAGAAAGTGAAAGAAACAAAATTGCAATGAAAAAGCAAAGGGAAGACGAAGAATACCGTGCGCTAGAAACAGAGAGAAACAAAATTGCAATGAAAAAACATAGGGAAGACGAAGAATACCGTGCGCTAGAAACAGAGAGAAACAAAATTGCAATGAAAAAGCAAAGAGAAAACGAAGATTACCGTGTGAAAGAAAGTGAAAGAAACAAAACTGCAAAGAAAAAGCAAAGGGAAGACGAAGAATACCGTGCGCTAGAAACAGAGAGAAACAAAATTGCAATGAAAAAACATAGGGAAGACGAAGAATACCGTGCGCTAGAAACAGAGAGAAACAAAATTGCAATGAAAAGGCAAAGGGAAAACACAGATTACCGTGTGATAGAAAGTGAGAGAAACAAAATTGCAATGAAAAAGCAAAGAGAAAAGGAAGATTACCGTTTGATAGAAACAGAGAGAAACAAAATTGCCAAGAATAAACAAAGGGAGAACGAAGAATTACGTACCTTAGAAAGAGATAGAAATAAAATTAGAATGAAAAGGCTAAGAGAAACCCAAGAATATAGTGACATGGAAAAAGAAGCTAATAAACTTGCAAAGCAACATAAAAGGAGTATACCTTTCTTTAAACATAGAGAGAATATTTATAACAGTTTACTAGGTAATAATGCGGACATTGCAAGGTACCAACTCGAATATATAACCCATCGCACTGCAGTACCAAATATAATTTGCTGCTGTTGTGAACAACTATTTTTCCATCACTCAGTTGTTCCTTATGATGATGAAAAAGTAAAACAGAAAGTATCAGACAGTGTCGTGAAACAAGTGCATAATTATGATTCTATGTATACATGCCGTACATGCCAAACTTATATAAATAAAGGAAAAATACCCAAATTAGCAACAAGTGTTGGTATGAGATTTGTTGAACTTCCAGAATGCATAAAGAAAATGACTGCATTAGAGGAACGCATGGTTGCACCCTATATTAATTTTATGCAAGTTAGGCCGCTAAAAAGTTATGCATTGAACCCACAGTTAGGAATGAAAGGAAGCGTAGTGAACGTGCCTATTGAAGTTAATGACATGTTGAAAATATTGCCAAGAAGTTTTGATAACATGGCCACGTTGCAACTAAAATTGAAGAGGCACGTACTGCATTCAACTGACTACATGTTTGAAACAATTAGGCCCTCTGTAGTTTGTGAGGCACTAAAACATTTAGTAGATACCCCTTTATATAAAAAGTATGACATATCCATTGACAATGAATATGTAGACGCCCAAAACAAGGAGCCATTAGATTTTGTAATAGACGCTGAGGACTTTCGTGACGAATATTTTAATTCAAACCAAGAAACTGGTACTAAAGACGACACTGCTATATCAGACTTAGATAAAGAAATGGATGCCAGTGATAACGAGGAAAATGATGAAGTGTTGCTAGTGGATAGAAATACAGAACTTGTAAATAGCGTGAGAATTATTGCACCCGGGCAAGGCAAACGACCAGTACCATGGCATATGGTGGATGATATAGATGAACTATGTTTTCCCAAAATCTTTGCAGGTAACTCTTTCAATGTACCAAAGTCCGTCACATATTCTGAAAGATGTAAATCAGAAATTCGAAGACGTGATCGCAGATCTTGCAATACAACAAGAATTTTCTATATGGCAAAGAAAAAACTTGAGCAATCGTGTTTATCAAGTATAAACATATGTCTACGAAAATGTAAAGGATCGAACAGTATTACTGCGGCGAATATTTTGGATGTAAATTTTGTTGATAACTTGTCAAAAATTGATCTTGGTTATAGGATATTGAAACAGGTACGTTCTTCACCAGCGTATTGGGAAAGCCGGAAGAAAGATCTAATGGCAATGATTCGACAACTAGGTAAACCGACATTCTTTTTAACAATATCCGCAGCCGAGAAAAACTGGCCAGAACTAATGAAAAGTCTCAGCAAAATAAATAACAATAAAACAATTACATTGGAAGACGCGTACTTACTGGAAGATTATGAAAAAACAGATCTCATTAAAAGAGACCCTGTAACCTGCGTGCGTTATTTTGATTATATAATACAGAAACTATTACGGTTGCTGCAAATGAAGAATAGTGTATTCCAAGAATTCGAATATGAAGACAGCTATGAACGTGTGGAATTTCAAATGAGAGGATCACCTCATGAGCATATATTTCTGTGGCTAAAGGGTGCTCCAATATATAATCCAACTGATAGGGCAAGCTTGGAAAAATGTGTAGATTTTATAGATCGCTTTATTACTTGCGCAAACGATGACAGCAATCCATATGTAAGTTATCAAAAACATAAACATACGCACACCTGTTACAAAGGTAAGCGAAATAAGATGAAATGTAGATTTAATTATCCGATGCCGGTAATGCCAAGAACAATGATATTGGAACCACTACCAGCCGATGAGAAGAATAATGATTGCCACAAAGACAATCTTAAAGAAATTAGGAAGTTAATGACATATTTTTCTAAAAAACAAGAATTGTTAGGCTTTAATGATATTTTGAAGAAACTTGAACTTACGGAAGAAGAGTACATTTTGGCACTCAGAAGTAGTATAAAGAGAGTGCAGGTTTACCTGAGAAGAAGTAGTTTAGAGGTGACAACGAATGCGTATAATGAAATAATATTACAAATGTTCGAATCTAATATGGACTTACAGTTTGTTGTTGAAGAATATGGTATCGCGTCATATATTATTAACTACGTGGGTAAAGTAGACGCTGGCTTATCTAAATTACTGAGAGACGCATCCTCGGATGTAAACAATGGAAATTCAACGATTAAAGAAAAATTTAGAAAAGTTTCAAATGTATTTTTGAATAGTAATTTAATGTCAGCACAAGAGGCGGTTTATCATTTGTTATCATTACCATTATCAAAGAGTAGTAGGCAAACAATTTTTATTAATACTAGTCCCAAAAAAGAGCGAGCATTAATGTTAAAGACCAATAATGAAATTCGAAATTTAGAAAAAGATTCTACAGATATTTTTATGGATAATCACATGAAAAAGTATAGCAGAAGGCCGACTTCTATGGAAGGTATGTGTTTAGCTGATTTTGTTGCCACATTTAGGACAACAAAGAAAAAGGACCCTGGTGATATAAATGATGATGAAATAGAGAATGACATATATAAGGAAAGACAAAGGGATGCAATAATAAGATATAGACGCTATAAACTTGCACAAGATGCTGGTAACTATTACAGGGAACAAATAATGCTATTCATGCCTTGGCGAAATGAGGATAAAGAAATAGAGGATGTTCATCACGAATTAATTTACAATGAAAATATTGTAGTTATATCAAACAACAGGATAAAATATAGTGTTATTGAAGACGAACGACTTGATGACGCTATAGAGAATGCGCAAAAGGAAATAACGGAAATAGAGGAGGAGGAAGCAGATATATTTATTGCTGATCCTATACTACCAGAACAAGAAGTTGACGTATTGCAACAAGAAGGTAAAGAAATAGCTGTTGAAAATAATGTTAATAGATTCACGTGCCCAACAAGAATATCAGAATCGGATTTATTGAGCAAGATGTATCAACTGAATACATTACAAAGAGAGTTTGTTTTGCATATCAAGAATTGTTTTACGACAAACGCAGTGCCATTGAGAATATTCTTAAGTGGGTCAGCTGGTGTAGGGAAGACAATGGTAATTCACTGCATATACCAACTAATCACCAAGCATTTTGACAGCATTCCTGGTGAACAGGGAAAGGACAAAATAGTAGTTCTACTTACTGCACCCTCCGGAAAAGCAGCTTTTTTAATCAACGGTATTACATTGCACACTGCCTTTAGCCTTCCAGTTAGTCAGTTTGGCGGACAAATGCCTGAACTATCAGCCGACATCGCAAATAGTATAAGAGAGAAGTTATATAATTTGAAACTTTTGATTATCGACGAAATATCGATGGTAGGTAGTACGTTATTCGGAAGAGTAGACACTAGATTGAGACAGATTATGGGTATTAATAAATCTTTTGGTGGAGTATCGGTTTTAGTTGTGGGAGATTTAAATCAGTTACCCCCCGTGATGGACTCGCCTATATATAAAATGTCAAGCACACATGAGATGTCAGCATTCTTCGACAGAAACCCTCTCTGGGAAGAATTCCAATTTTATGAACTTACGGAAATTATGAGGCAGAAAGATGAAGAACAGTTTATAATTGCACTCAACAACTTAGCGAAAAATGAATTAACAGAACAAGATATAGGATTATTCCAGTCAAGAAAGGTTTCCGAATCGGAAGTACCTATTAACGCAATCAGACTGTTTTCGGATAACGCAAATGTAAATCAGTTTAACCATCAAAAAATTAATAATCACCCAGGAATAGGACATTTTTGCGTAGCCAAAGATATTGTTCTCGGCAAAGTAAGTGCTTCGACAAAAGAAAGTGTTTTGGAATCTCTCAAAAAGAAGAAGACTTCCGAGGTAAATGGATTGCCATATATGCTCCAATTAAAAGTTGGAATAAAGTATATGATCACATGTAATGTAGATGTTGAAGATGGTTTAGTAAACGGTGCGTGCGGAACTTTGCAACACATAACATTTGATAACAAAAATAAAGAACCACAAACACTCTGGTTAGATTTTGACTCCCATAGAGTGGGAAATAGAGCAAAAATGCCATATGTGGAGCGAATGGAGAAAGAAAACATTAATCAAAATTTAATCCCACTGTCAAGACATGTTGTGCAATTAAATTTATCTAGGAAGCTACAATACCCCATAATGAGGAAACAATTTCCAATAATGCCTGCTGAAGCGATAACAATTCACAAGAGCCAAGGACAAACGTATAAAGAAATTTGCGTTGATTTTGATAAATGTACACGCATAACAAGATCCATGATGTACGTAGCATTAAGTAGAGTTACTAAGTTAAGCGGTTTGCATATAATAGGAAACTTTAAAATACCAAAGAAAAGGGAAGTTGACGAAACCTTGAATGAAATTGAAAAACTGCGTCAACTGAAGAAATTAAAACTTAACTATGATGATTTGAAAGACAATAATAGTATAATAATTATTTATCAGAACATTGCATCATTGCCAACGAAAATGAAACACATACGAAAAGACAGCTGGTACTGCCGAGGCGATATTATTATTTTTAGTGAAACATTAACTGGCAACAATGACGAAGTAATTATGCCCAATTTTTCACAAATATTTAGGAGTGATACATCAAGTGATAGTAGAGGAATACTTTGTTTGGGGAAAAAAACTATAGATGTAAGAAACATAAACCGGCAAACCAAACAAAGCAAATCAAAAGTAACTTGGCATATGGAATTATACAGTTTTGAAATCAACAATATGAAAATAATAACAGGATACAAATCTCCCAAGACGCCAAACAGTATATTTGAAGAATGCTTCAATGAGGTAATGCATACCAGAAAAAATATTACGGAACGTACTATAATGATGGGAGATTTTAATTTTGACGTAATAAGTAATGTGTTTTTAAAGAATTTGTTGAAAAAGTATAGATTGGAAACGCTTCTACCAAATGAAGTATATACCACCGCACTGAATACACAAATAGATATTGTGTTCTCCAACGACAACACATTAACAGCCGGTGTTTATGAAACATATTTTTCCTATCATCGTCCTATATTTGTAAAATTTTCAAATACTTTAGAAGACAACTGGAAACTAAGAAAATTATTAGATGAGAACTGTAATGAAAATATGTCGACGGGCATCATAGACAAATCCGGTGACATTTTAATGACAATTCACTCGCCAATCGATGAGAATGTAGTTAGACCATGTGACAAAACGATTGAGGAAGCGGATGTAAGTAATACATATAGGAGCACGAAGAAAAATCATAGCGAAAGAATAGTGGAAGATCCAATAGTAGAAATTAATAAAATTGCATCAGATTACAACGCGATGAACGATACAGTGATGAGACTAAATAACGACTCGATTATAATAAAGAAATTAGATATTATGTCACTATTAACAAGAATAGATGAAAAACAGAAGATAGAAATAATGAGATGCTATACAAACTTTGTAGCAGGGTGGTTAACTGATGAAATAATTGATGGATATATTTATAAGTTATCGCAAATGTATGAGTTTTTGGCACCTGGAAGCACTATAATGTTTTGTAATCTGCAATACAAAGTAGAGAATCCATTAAGTGATTTAATAGTGACAAACAAGACACATTTCTTGCTACCAATGAATCTCAGTGGAAGCCATTGGACAATATTAGCCGTACATTTAGTGGAAGGATACTATATGTATTTGGATCCGGCTAGTAATACAAACTCGACTCCAGTTCACTTCGTAAATGAGGTGTTACAATATCTGCCAAATAGAAAGTGGAAGGAAATCAAAATATCTAATAAAGCATGCCAACAAGATAATATTAACTGTGGTGTATTTACGTGCATGTACGCCGAAAGATTTGTCAAAGGAGAGAATTTCTCAGAAAGTATAAATTGTGAAGAATACCGTTTGTGTATTTTAAGGAAAATTCTAGATAGATGACGATGAGATGGTGTAGACGTATATAGCGGGACCGATGGATCAACTGAGAACGGAACCCCACACGACCCCTGAGTATTTTGCGTGATCGCGGGGGAAGGGCGGGCCGAACGGATAGAGGGTAAGGACACGAGCGCTCTCGCCTTGGAAAGTAAAGCTTCGAAACAGCGATAAAGTAGCTGCTAGACTCGGCGAGTACCTGCCGGCAGGGAGCGCACAGTCCAGTGCTCGTGGGGCGACGGCAATCCTAGATTGGCGGTGGCGAACGTGTCCCCCGAACATTAACACTAACCGAACACGCCACACAAGAATAAACACACACAGGCGTGTTCACACTATCACACAACACAAGCACACATACACGATACTACACCAGTGGCAAACGTAGGGCCGGGGGTAAGCGCCCGTGATGGGTAGACATTCTCAGTTACGCGCGCACGCGCCCTCACATACATACTAAAACAAAAATATTGACAGAGTCTAAAATTATGTTAAATTGACTGATTACTTTCTTGTTGCAACACGGGCGGTCTCGCCCAGGATGAAACTCAACGATTTATGGTCTACGGAGGGAAAATAGAGCTACTGGCGAAACCGCCCTCAAAAAAAATGGTAATGCGCCTTAGATAATACCTCAGTATTTTTTAATATAAGGTGGTGTGGAAAATTATTATTTTAACAATAAAATCATGTGATCAACAGACAATTTTCTGTTGTCCTTTCAAATTAAAAGTATATTTAAAGAAAATTGCCTAGAAACGATTTCTGATAACTGGAACCTCAGTAATTCGGAGAAAACGAATTTATATTTAATAATTATAAAAAGTAATAGTAAGCACAGAACTCGATTGGAAACAATTTTTGTACAAAAAAATTCATCGGAGAGCGGAATCTTATAACGCAAAGTATTCATTCGGCACAATCTTTTTAAGAGGCTTATCATTTAAGAAATGCTTATCGCACATACGTATAAGAAAGTCGTGTGGTGGCCACACCTCATTTTTTTTGAATAAAATTTATTATCAGTACTGTCCTGTTGAGGCATACGATTTTTAGACGGATTTTGTTGCTAGTGCAAGGAAGATAGTCTTTTTTGGGATTGTAAGTGTTGGATTAGTCTCCTTCATTTGATACTGATATATTTTCACTTTATTTTTGACTATTTGAATTTTTCACAATTTTTTTAAAAAAATAACATTTTTTTTCATTATATGACTTGTACAATTTGTTATATTAATTAGTTAATTTGTTAAACACATTTTTTAAACACATTTTATCACCTATTTTGTAATATGTACCTTGGTGTCACGAGCTTGCTTCTTGTTTAAGCTTGGCCTGAGGATGTGAGTGTAGTATTCAAACTCATGAAACCCGTCGCCGTAATCAAAATAAAGAATCTGTGGGACCTTGGACCTTGTTTTAATTTCATCTCTTAACTATCCACCCACACATGGCCCATCATACCAATTCATTACCAAATAGTTTATAATGCTAAGGGATAGGTGGCGCCACATAAGGATCGATATTTTGAGGTTAATAGAATCAGAAAAATCTCATTATATGATGGCCTTATATTGCGCAGCGATAGCGAGAGTCAGTTGCCTTTGTTTACTATATCTACTGGATGCATATTTTGGTCAGATTTTTATAAATTTAAGGAATGTATAGACTCTGGAATTTAGTAAGGCATTAATATGAAAAGAGTTTTGTAATAAAGAATGTACGTAATGTGATCTTTTGTACTGGATTTTAATGAATAATAAGTAAACTTTCTAAGTAAGCACAAAAAAATAAATACATTTTTTTAACTTAAATACTCAAAAGGAAAATTTTCTTATTTACATTAATTGAAGTGACGAGGAAAATGAGACGAAAAAGAAAATATTAGCGAAGTTCTTCGTAATTAGATTTTCCATAGATATCTGAATGTTTCAAGTTAATTAACTTTTAATGCTTTAAAGTTTTATACTTTTTCAATAACTCTGATCGTGCGATTTATTCCCGCTTCCTTCTCATTTCCAGACATGTTTTTTTTTTGTTGTGTCCCTTTTGTCTATCGCCCTGGGTTCTTTAGTTCACTTCAAAGTTTCACGTTCGGGAATTCGGTGTAAACGGAGACGAGATTTAATGATGCGACGTAAAAAGTACATGCCGCTATTTTGTTTTGTGATGCTAATTAACGAAAGAATTCTGCTTGGCAAAATTTATCTTTCATAAAGAAGCATCCATTCCTGTTCTCTTTTGGAAATCCGAATTGAGTTTTTGCTTTTTTTTATGATCAATATATATATTTATTTTAATGTCTTAAACAAGAACACGCACTAAGTACTTTATTAAAACAATAAGGTACAAAATGATTTACGGTTGCGGAAGCCCATTCTCGTTAAAGTTTTGGGGGATGTTCAATCAGAAATTACTATTGTTACCAGCCTTGGCATAGTAATAAAATAAAAGTAGACACAAATCTGATATTAGATATATGGAGAACCCATTTTGCAGAAAAATTTGATGAAAGGCAAGAAACCACGATTAGAAAAGGTTAATAAAATGGAGAAAGTAAGTATCGAAGAACTTAAAGAGGCATTGTCAAATATGAAAAGAGGAAAGGCAGGAGATGAGGCCAAGGTCAAGCCAGAAATGCTAAATTGGACAGAGCAAAAATATGGATGCTCAAACCATGCCAAATAGCATGGTATGAAAAGTCAATACCGAAGGATTTGGAAAAAATCACGCAGAGAGGAATAGTGCTTAGTGTAAATTTGACTTTTATTCAGTATGGCAAGGTCAGTGTCAGTTTATTGAAAGTCAGAAGTCAGAAGCGTGCACAATTTTCAAAATGCCTCATTTAAACGAACTCCGAAAGTCAATAATTAGAACTAGGATAGAGGACGTCATAAGCATTAGGCATATCGGAAATGAAATAAACGTTGATAAAAACACGATACTTTTGGCAAAACGAAAAATTGAGAAAATTGGAATTATTATAAGGAAGCGACAACGTTGGCATTTTGCTAATTTTACAAGATAATCTTTCAATGTTGTAAATTGCTTCAGAGCGGCAGAGAATATCAATCCCTGATGATGATATGCGTTTCGTTAATTTTCTAAGGGAACAGCCATTTAGTACCGCAATAAGAGCAGAAGTGGAAAGCAATTGTTCCATTTCCATAAGAACCAGTCGAAAAAGAATAAAAGAGAGTGAACTACGAAATCAAAGTGCTGCCAATAAGATATTTTTCTCAGAACCAAATAGAGAGGAAAGACTGCGTTTCGTCTTTCAACATATAAACAATAATATCAACTTTTGGGAAAACTTAATCTTTTCCGATTAAAAAACTTTTAAATCATGCAGTAATTGACGTGTTCATGTTTATAGACCAGTTGGTGAACGATTTTCTGAACAATATGTTCATAAAACTATACGCAATGTACGTTGTTCTGTGATTGTTTGGGGATGGGTGAGTTCCCATGTAAGGGGAATATGGTTATAGTGGGAAAACGATTGTCAGCTTTAGTTTATAGAGATATTCTGAAACAAGTACTGTTACCATCAGTTCCTCCCGTTTTTAGAAATATTTTTTTTAATTCTAACAGGATAATTTACATACAGCGTATTTAATAAGACATTTTTTTATTATCTAAGGAATTAACCACCATAGACTGGAAAGAGGGTAGCCCAGGCTTCAACCCCAGCGAAAATATTTGGGGTATCATGGCCAAAGAAGTTAGGTCTTGTCGCAAAACCGTCCAGAATTCATTCAAAGTATCCTGTATCCGAGATACTTTGAATGAATTCTGGACAAATGGGGGTAAATATCCATGGACTGTGTACAACGCACAGTTGTATTAATGCCAAGGAGACTCCAGGTGATCATAGATGCTAACAGTGCTACAATAAAATATTAAGTTTATTGTATTTGAGTTTTTACATTTTTTAATTTTTTTATATTACATGATTTTCTTTCAGTTGAGTAACATTTAATAAATTTCAATTATGGGATCATATTACAAAGCCAATATTTTATATTTGTCACACTATGTGAGGTTATAGGGACCGCAACTGTACTTGTTGCCTCCAATGATCGACGATGTCTTAATACCATCGGTATTTTTCCATACAAATGGTAATTAATTAGACTTCAATGTTTCAATGACATGAGCTGGGTGCTTAATTAATATTTCCTTCACAACCATACACGTAATGTTGACATTTCTGACTTTTGAAAAGTTAGGAAGTAACATTTCTTTGATTTTTACCACTCGCGCCCCATCATTTCCCAACATCAATTTTAATCAAACATTTGTTTATTTTCAGTTTTTCATATTATATTGAAAAACCTTTCAACCACATTTTAATTAACAAGACGAATTAAAACTTATTTATTAACACTAATTGTTATTTAAAATTATTGGAAGCTTGCATCCATATAAATAGCCCGCCCTGCTAATGCTGATCTGATAAAGTAGTGATTTTTTGTCCTCCTTCATTCCAGCTAAGATATCTGGATTGCTACAGGAGGACTGTTTCCCCCAGTTCCAGTGGAGTGCATGCCTTGAAGTCTTTACTACACGACGTATATTTGACGTTTACGCTCTAACATCACAAAGTTGGAAACTAGATATGTCAAAACCTTCACCTGGATTTTTATTACGCATAATTACAAGAGAGCTTTCTTCTTTTCCGGAAAAATTTTCATTTTTTATCGAAAATTTTTATTGCTGGGTGACTGTACGAAACAAATTGCCTCCTCGATATATTTAAAAATAGTTATTAAAAGCAAAGTATGTATATACTTTGTGAAGATTACTTACAATGAGTTTGCAGATTTTATGCCATAACAACACTTCACAAAGAACACTATGATGATAATAAAGTAGACAAACTGATGTCGGGTCAACCAAAGACAATACGCAAAACTTATTATTACGTCGACTTTGACATTTTATTTTCACAGTGAGTCTGTTGATTTTATGACGTAACTAGAAAACACAAATTGCTGTCGGGTCAACCAACAAGCAAAGATAAACCACTTTTTTGCCGATTTAAAAGTTAAAGTAAACTTTTAGTTCTCAACGTGACAAAATAATCCCGACTTATGGTTTTTTACACATGTATTAAATTATCATAAATAATTATTAATAGTATTGCTGTAAATAAAGTAGTATACAAACCTCTGTGAAAAGTTTCATTCCTGTTTCGGGATAAAGTTAACTTCGACACGTTGAGACTACTTAATCTGTCGACAGTACTGGAAAACTTTCCACCTCGGTTTGTAATATACTATTATTATTGACAACTTAGTAATAGTAAATAAGGATAATCTATTCTTAAAATACCATATTTTTGCCTATATGTCTATTCACTTCACTTACGTCAAGGTATGTATTCCTTAACAACCATCCATATAATTACATGTTACGACTTTATTATTTTGTAGGTTAAATTCACTAGGGAGTTGTTTAACTTCAAACTGACAAGGACGTTTATTCTAGCTTCTTCTAGACTATAATGCTTCGAGTTTTACGAGCTAGATTGTGTGAGTAACATAATCGCCCACATGTGTCCACCACTCTTTTACGAAAGACATAAAGTAAATCTATTTATAAATTGTGAAATAATTTCATTTACAGTTGCCTCGGTAAGCGATGATTTCTGATGACTATTCGTTAAAACCACTGGTTAACACCAATGATTTTGGTTGATTGTAGTTAATAAGGGTTGTTTGTACATTAGCCTCTATATTGAATAATTTTGTTGTACCCTTATCATTGTTCAGAATATATGTATATAAATAAACAATATCTATTCTTGATATATACTCAAATATTTTTTGTTAAAAATTTTTGATATTATCCTTATTATCATTCTTCTAATAATTACATGTATCTTAGTTTAAAAGATGCTGCTACACAAAAATGTTGGTAATGCGCAACATACGAGGTAGGCGCCATAAATTCTCGGCCTGACAGACTTATACAGGTTCAAACGTGTTCAAACTCCGTAACGTCATGCATGTACATACGCTAGGTGTACACTAAAAATACGACGGTTCAAAGCCTAGTAGCATTTAGTAACCAGCCAACCAACGTGACTAGCGCACGAAAATGTCTGAAGTAACGAAAATTAAGTACCGCGCGGTCATTACATTTTTAACAAAAGAGGGCCATACACCTTATCACATTAAACAACGTTTAGACGTCGTTTACAATGATTCATCTCCTTCGTATTTTAAAGGAACAAGTAAAATATAAAATGCCCTTAGAAAATTAAATTGATAATAAATGAAATATAACTGAATTAGTGAATGTCCCAAAAGTTAGAAGCCATAATGAAATGATTCTCGTATTTGAAACTAAATTAATAATAATAATATGATAGAATTATGCGCCAATATTGAAAAGGAACCACTCAAATAGATTTATTATAATTTTATTTTTCCTCAGAAGAACATTATCGTGACAAATATACGAAAAGCAGAGGAGATAATGTCAATCCCTTAAAAACAACGCAAATAACATAAAAAAGCTGCAATGAAACAAGTTTAACTTAATCAGTCATCGATGACTGCAAATAATAAATCTACTATTAGATGTTGGTCATAAATATGAAAAGGATAATTAACTTAATATTGAAATTACTTTAAACAAGCAAATAACAAATTAAATATTGACATTTACATAAAATAAGATAATTGTTACATTAAAAGGGGATCTTCTATTATCTTAGATACTTATATAGATACTGAACAAAAAGTATAAACAATTACGCAAAAAATAGCTACAGTAACTTCTAACACTTTGACATAGTTAGACCGACGAAATACACGTGTCCAACCGATGCAAAGAAATACCAGTACAAATGAAACAATATTTTTTTTATTGGTACATTATTTTGCTTGTTTAAAACACGCCACCGCGTGTTTTAACGTTACCAGGGTAAAGTATAAATGTCAACTTTTTATCAATTAATCTGACAGAACAACCTTTCATAATAATTTTATTGAAAAAAAACACAATTTGTACCGTTTGAAATATTAAACCCTTGGTTATTTAAATGAGGGGAGATGTTATTCAAATGGCTAACACTATTTTCGGAAGTCACTGAGATCATGCTTTACTTATGGCATTCCCGATAAGGTTTGAAACATTCTTCTTATTGCTAATATTTTCTTCAACGTAACCACTCGCCACAGCTGTCGATCGTTGGATTTGATCAATTGTTATACCACCATTTGCCATAATGGTAGCGGACGTACGTCGAAAAGCATGTCCTGTGCATTTCTCGGGATTGTCCAATTTAAGATAGCGTGCAATTTGCAATGGACATGATCCAAACGTATTAATACCCACTTCCCCTTGTCATATTATAAGAAAACTCTGTCCGTACTTGCATTTTGGGGACGCAATGATAAATATTGCTTCAATTAACTGATATAATGCATTCCTATCGGCAACAGGAAAATGTCGAGTTTTCATTGTCTTAGATGGTCGGATAGTAATAAGTAATAAGCTTCCCTCTTCCTTGATATCGTTTAGTCGTAAGTCGCACCATTCGCAACTTCTACAAGATCCAAAGATACCTCAAATTGCTACCACTTTCAAAAATAAATATGTAATGCTCGGTGCATCTTTAAAAAATTTTCGTAAATCGTCTTCCTTGCATACATAAGCCTTCTTTGATACGTTATTCCTGCTAATTGCTTTTGTGAATGCATGAACTTTCGCAAATAATTTTATATCAACCCCTTTATTTATCCGCAATATACTTTGCAATTTTGAATGGATTGCCCACATTGTCGAGGCCTTGTACTTCTCCGAAATTTCCTGAAGTAAGCAAGCATAACAAGTTCGTCTGTAACTGTAGCCTGTTGTTCTTCCATCTATTTGAGAAATTTGTTGTACTGCATTTTATATACACTTTCCGACTTTTGCGGTATTAATCGACATTCGGATTTATTACTTAAGTAATCAATCTACGAACTCATCGTTTCATAAAAATGACTTTATGTGACAGATTGTTTAATTAATCATTTCCATCACAACCAAAAGTATACTAATGTATATCACATCCAACAATTTTATGTTATGAATTCGTATTTGTATTTGTAGTATTAAAACCAGTAAAACTTATGTTTTTGAAGTGTACCAATAAAAAAAATAATGTAAAGTATTCGTGGATAACTAGGCATTAAAACACTTGCTCTATTTCGCGCGTGTTTTAATGACTATTATCCACTTATACTTTAATATACTATATATTATGAAAATTGTAGCTTTGCAGTCAGTTGTTTTACGGTAGAAGACGTGCGACGAGCATAACTTGATCTAGGATATCCAATTTCTTCGTATGCTGGAGGCTATCGCAAGTGACCATTGGCTCTTTTGGGGTAATTATTTTCAAATCCGAATTGTGACTTTCGCACTCGTTATTTCAACGAACAACACTAACTCTCGTCGAAAAATTCGTCTTCGTCTTCTGAAATTGCTTACTAGAGCGTATTTACTGTAAATATTAATCATCAGCCGAAGACTAGAATTACCGCCGGTGGCTTTTAGGATGTTAGTTTAGAGATTAGTGGCCGAGGCTATCTTCAAAAATATATACTTTTTGACTACTGTACTCCACTAAAGCAAAATTAACAATAATTTCCGAATGCTCTTGCGGCTGAAATAGGATCCTGTCGAGGGATAACTATCGTGAATATTCGATCTACGATGGGATAATTCCAGAATTTGCTATTGCCCCCCCCCTTACATTATTTCTCTCTCAAGCCAGACTTCGTGACCCATGTGTAGTGTCAAATTAAGATTTCAAAAACATGTCACATATACGCAGTATTAATCTTGGAAAATAACTACAATAAAGTGATTTTTTTTTAAATATATGGAAAAAAATATGATTTTCAGGGAAACTTATTAAATATGTAATAATAATGAAGTACTATTCTTAAGAAAACAAGTAGTTAATAAAAATTTTATTAAATATAATAATAATGAGTGTATTATTTCTGCGAAATTAAGTAATTACATATGACATGCCGTTTACACGTCACAAATCATAAATCCTTCTATAGGAAGTGTGTCCACTCTACAAATATCAGCTATTTTACATAATTCATACCAATATAATTATATTCCATTCATTTTCTTTATAAATTAAATTTTATACACAATTGCTTCCACTTAAAAAAGAATAGCGGCAATTAGAGACGAGAAACTTTAAAACGATGATAAATTTTATTATAGTTCCATTTCCTCGTTTCATATAATTTTCCCCAGGTGATACAAGAAAGACCGAGCAAGCAACTAAGACGATAATTTTGAAAACTATATAAATGTTTTTAGCTAACTACATGTAATTAAGATACTTGAGCATGTCCCAATTTTCTAACACCGACCCAAGTAGACTGTGTAAAGCAATCAAGAGAACTTATTATTTTCAGATAATTTATTCATTACGCTTGTAAAGCAAGACGTAGTTTAAAGAAGTTTGAAATAAGATTATGTAAAAGAGAGATTAAATTTTTAAAATTTAAAAATTGTAACCTTAGAAGTTATGGAGTTTATAATTTTTAAATAATTTTGTAATTAGAAACGAAACTAACATGCTGGTAAAGAAAATGAATGAAAAATTCATTCAAAATTAATTATATTTTGTTTTATCGCTCGTTCTACAACTTTGCCTCGTAATTACACATAAATCAACATCGTCGCTGCTTATGACCAAGAGTGCATTTTAGCGGAAACTAATTTTAAAGTTTGAAAATCATACGTTACACAACTTTTAATTGGTCCGTCGAGTGGTGGCAAGTAAATTTTTGAAAAAAACTGAGTTCGAATCGCGTGCAGCAGCTATTTTTAAAAGGGTATAAAGCGAACAACAGAAATATATAACTTGCAAAATTACGTTAATTTGATTTTGCTGTTCCGGTAGCACAACGCACTTGTGCAGAGGGCATTCGAGAATATTTTATTTATTTTATCTCTTTTTTGGTTTCAGGAGACATGATGGACATTGTCATATATGGACTAGTGTCATACTAGGAGGCCTGAGTATGCTTGCAAAGGAAACGGGAGTTTCTGTTTTTCTGGTTAATCTAGCATATGACTTCTACAAGTGTTGGCCAAACGTTAAAAGGTAAATTATATACATTTAAGTAATTACATTTGTGCGGTTAATTTTCAATATAAGATTTACAAATTTTATTTGTAATCACATACGTTAATTAGCTTTTGTTGTATGTGCTAGTCTTAGGCTTAAACATATTAAAATCGTTTTTAATGTGTAATATGTAAGCTATAGATAGACAAAGAGCAAAATTTACAAAATGTATATTCAACATTTTCATTTTTTTATCACATGAGTAATGACTGAACTAGCATAAACATATACTTAATTAGTGAACAGATTCACAAGAAGAAGAAATAGGTAACGAAAAAAAAATAAGAAATGAATATACAAAAAAATATAAAAAAGAAGACAAGTAGAAAAGAATAAGGAAAAAAGAAAGAAAATGTAGAAATGAAAAACATAAAAACAGAAAGAAACGAAGGAAAAAAGAAATGAAAGAAAAAGGAAAAGAAGGAACGAAATAAAGAAGAAAAGAAAGAAAGAAGAAAAGACTAAGAAAATGTAAAATGGAGTAACTGTTGATTTTGTTACATATCTTTATTTATACGTAAAACGTATATTTATGTGTTGGGATACACAAATATATCTAGTGTCATTACCGACAGTTAACGCACAGACACCGTATTTCGGCCTTTAAGGCCTCGTCAGTGTACGTGCGACTGCAGAGGTAAATACTATTTACATATATACATTTATACGCAAAACGTATATGCATGTGTTGGGATACACACATACAACTAGTGTCATTACCGACAGTCAACGCACAGACACAGTGTTTCAGCCTTCAAGGCCTCGTCAGTGTACGTGCGACTGCAGGTAATAGCTTTTAAAATAGAATCGCAACTTATGTCGGTGTTCGTGGCAAATGCCCGTGAGAACATCACCGCAACATCTGCCACCCACAAGCGACACCGAAAGCGTTGGTTTCCGGCAGCACTCGCATGCTATAGAGAAAACCTGCATGTTAGAAGTATATCCCGCATAATAGAGCCTTTAGGCGGCACCACCAATCAAAATTAAAAATTAAAGTGTCAAATACTTAAATGTTAGAACTAACATTAAAAGGTAAATAGTATTTACATATATACATTTATACGCAGAACGTATAAGCATATATGCACGTGTTACATACATTTAGTGTCATTACCTACAGTCAACGCACAGACACCGTGTTTCGGCCTTTAAGGCCTTGTCAGTGTACATTCGACTGCCGACTTATGTCGGTGTGCGTGGCAAATGCCCGTGAGAACATCACAGCGGCATTTGCGGTGCTTATAGTTAACTGCTCAATATCCTTTACATTAAAATGACATTTATCGAAATTATATTTAACGTACTTACAATGTACAACATATATGCTAAATCTAATTTAAATATCAATACAAATCATACGTACATAACGAAGGATTGTACAACAATGCATAAAAATCTATTGTCAACACGAAACAATAGAACTGTGACAATTTAACACCCAATTTATAGGATAAATATGTATGCTACATTTTAGAAAAAAAATCATATTTGTTTACCAAACAAAAAAATTAATGTCTTCATAAACCACAGTCAAAGAAAATGTTCACAGTTTCTAACAAATGAAATTCTTCTTTACTGGTTTAAAATGGTATTAATACGTAGCAACATTGAAACATTATAAACAATATTTATCTTCCACATTATTTTCATTCAATGCTTTTAGTCGTTCTTCAAGTAATCCCTAATGATACCTAATGTTAAGCCATGAAAGTGAACAAAGCCATTAATATTAATAGATGTATACTAATGTATACTAATTAATACTTTTTTAT
Source organism: Amphimallon solstitiale (assembly GCA_963170755.1). NCBI lineage: Eukaryota > Metazoa > Arthropoda > Insecta > Coleoptera > Scarabaeidae > Amphimallon > Amphimallon solstitiale. The sequence continues at coordinate 99,801,957 of OY720681.1, forward strand.
AACTAAGCAATTAAAATTACTTGAAAAACTAATAATCTGTTCGAAATTATTATCTACCTACACTATTTTTTTCAAAAACAGAACAGACTCCAATAATACATAACATTTGTATAAATACCAAATAGTGAAAAACGTTTTTGTTAATGCCTTTTACATAGTAAAAGGTATAATAACAATGGGTTTAATTTCCTACGTAAATATTAAAAATACCGCGAAATTTTTAAAACATGTAACTTTCCAAAGTGCAATTCCAATTAATATATAATAATATTGAAACATCGCACTCGTTTACATTGAAACTTTCATAACTCAATTCATTACGGTATAATCTTTCACAAATGCCATGCAACATACATACATTTACGTTACTTACGAACGATTATATTGACTGATTATTGAGCATGTATAGGTAAATGATGTGCAATAAAATGAAATTAAACTTTGAAAGAGCAATTTATAATTTACAACTTGCAAGAGCCTGTAGATCAATACAACCGCGACATGACCTACATTCACCTTTCAGCCTGATTTTACCGGCAGATACTTTCCCATGCAAGACTTATATTACTTTAAAACTAAAAAAAATCTTAAAAATGTCCTTTTTAGAAATCGAAAAGTGAACCCTGTTTCAATAATATATGAATGATGTTAGTATAACTTCGGATAATGTTAAATTTTCAATAAAGGGCGTGGCAAATCATAATAGCGTAGGAATAGCGTCTTTATCAGATGCTTAAAGTAGAAAAAAATATTAGAAAGTATCGTTTTTAAATATCTATCTTAATATTACAATTTTTTATACTTCCAGAGAAATAGTAACTTTTACTTTAAATATGAATCTTCCATGTGATTAATAAGCAATTCTTTGAAAAATAATGAGGTGTGGCCACCACACGACTTTTTTATACGTAGGAGTGTTTCAAATCATACACAAGTTGTTCTAAACTAAATTGTTTTAACTACTTTTGTCTTCTTAGAAAAATAAACCTGTAAGTGTGTTATGTCAAGTCCAAATCTTAATAATTTTTCTATGCAAAATATTTAAAATGCTATACTAGGTACTTCTATTCTCTTAGTAAATATATATAGAATGCATAATCTACGACATATTTGCAAAAAATCGCTATTCGATGAGAGTAAAGTTGTTACTTCCGATCCGAATTTTAAAATTTCGTTTATACAACAAATATTCCAAATCTAGCTCCAAATGCTTTTGCACTCTTGATAAATATATATAGAATGCAAAATATAGAATTTGGGATTGATAGCTATAGCGGCATGACCGCTATCGCTATCACACACACAGAGAGAGAAAGACACAGACACTTTTTAAAAATCACTTTTTTGTATCAGGGGAGTTCAAAACGTTGGTATCTCCAAAAATCTCGAGGTCAAAAATCATCAAGACCATACTTCCTTATACTTCATATAATAAAGTAAAACATTTTATTTTTTTAACACAAATTGAAAATCTATACCTTTCATGCCTTTTTGCTGATATTTTTTTTAATATTCATGCTTCTGGGATCTTCTACAAATAATAACCACATTTTATTTTACTTTTTCACCCTCTTTTTCTTATGATGGAGCATAAATAAAACATTTCATTTGCAGCTAAAATTTGTTGAGAAAATATAAATATGCACTTCGACAGAAACTTTAGGGAAGAAGAATCGCAATTTGAGCTCCTTTACAACGAGAAGGACACTGTGAGGAAGTTGACCGCCAATTTGTGGAGATAATTTTTCCCCACGCTCCTTAAACTAATTAACAATTAACCCGTCTTCACAAAAAAAGTCTCTTTTGCTCTCTTTCAGAAATAAACTAGAAAATTTTGATGGTTAGATGCAGATCGTTAAATGAAAACTACTGGCGTTGTTTCAACAAAATAATAATTAGGTTTATTAAATAAAATACCATTATCGGTCAGTGTAATTCACGACTGGTCAATAACATTGCAATAGGTGTGAGTTTAAATAGTACACAGTTTACGGAAACATATCAATACATAAGTATTATATACTATAAGACAAAACAAATAGGTAGAAAATCGACTGTACACATTCCTTCTACTTTACATTAAAAAGTTTCCCAAGACATAAATAAAAAATGCGATGTCGCACATTATGATCAGAAGACTTAGTGCGATCCACGAGACCACACTATTATGCAATTACAATTTGAACTGAGGAAATGGTGACTATAATTGTAATGCTTTATTGACGTCAACTAGAGAGATACTGCAATAAATTGGAATAGAAATTAAGAAGTAAATAAACAAACTAATTACATAGAGAGAGAGACAAAATACCAAAGACTAAGATTGCTTTAATTTGAAATGGATATAAATAAAATCGACCTTGCGTATATTTACTAAGGAGGTCGTTCATAGAACAGAATAAAGTTATTTTCACTAAAAATTTGCGTTTTAACATTTATATACACTAAAAACTACGCAGCATGATAAGATTTATATGTGCTCATTGGCTCATAGTGAAGCACTTTTCCTGCTAGAGAACCACGAGGGCAGTGAAGTTACACCAATTGCTATTTGAACTTTACCTTATGGCAATTTCTTTTTTGTAAGAAAAGGGCGACAGTGAAACTATGCCAGACGTATAATCATCGCGTATGTAGGTAAATACGTAAAATCAGGAAGTAAATATAATATTCCAATAAGAAAAGCGACAAAAATGCTGCTGCTGAGATTAATTACTCAAATTTAATTAGGGGAATAATTTGCTTGCCACAAATCAAACATCATATGTGCAGGAAAGGAATGTTCATTCGGATGAATCTGCTGACGTTTTCTATCTACAAGGATGTACTTCATTCAAAGAGAAGAAATCTTACAGAAGAGAACTTTGAGAAAGTATTGCTAGTAAATATTAATACTCCTTTACTCGAGTTGAACTACAAAATGAACAAATAATAAGGTATTTTGTATTTTATAGATCACCAGCCACTTGTTATCCAATTATATAAATAAAACTAAAGCTTCTTTAAAAATACAACATTTCAATACTGCGCCCATGGGCGATGAGTCATTCGTGCCCGTTCCCTAGTTATAATCCAGCGTGTGTTTAATAAATATACTGTTGCTGAACAATGTACCATTGACTTTGTTCAGTACACATTCTGCTAAGATCAGAACCATTGTTTTCACTTCTTTGTCTATTAATGTGAGATTAATATATGCTACATTAGTTAATGATTAGAAATGGCAAATAATTTAAATTACTGTATTTTTACAAATAACCATTGTATAGTGTATATCAATATATATATATTATCGTACTGAACACAAGATTAAGTTTTAGAACGTATCCAATTTTAATCGAAGGCATTAGGGATGTTGCTGATGCCGTATTAAAAAAAAAGAACAACCGTTATCTCGCATGAGAAGAGACGTGCCTCCTTGAGGGGACTCTTGAATGCACTGGTCATTGAGAAAAGAGAGGAAGCATTGAAAATAATAACAGTCGTAATCTAAGTGACGATATCAAAAATCAAGAGGCGTACTCCAAACAATTCCTTAAGAAAAGAAAAAGAAAGCTGGAGAAATGTATGCGACAATCTAAATTGTAAAATGCCAATCAGTTTTGGAAGAAAGTCAAATTATTTAACAAATCTCAATCAAATCACTGTAAACTTAAGGAACAAACACTTAAGTACTTTAACACCAGACATGCATCTGAAAATATCCCAAACTCTGACCTACATGAAGATGAGGAATACATTGCCAGGTCTGGATGATATTAGCTACCCCCTTCTTAAAATATTTGCCACTTATCACTAAGAAAATTCTGTTGCAGATTTAAAAGTTTCACCGACGCCCTGACAAAATTAATATTAGAAGTACAAATTTGTACGACGAAAAAGGAAACAATCTGCTGCATCTTTTTAGACATTGAAAACGCAATTTTACACTCGCGACCTACATTTTGAGATGGACGCCCACATCAATGTGATAGAATAAGCAGATGATTTATGTGTTTTCTTGAGCAACAAAAATGTAAAAGCACTAATAAGTCAATTATCATTGTGCTTTCAAAAACTTAAGGAGTGTTTATTAGAAAACTCATTAGAATTGTCTCCAAATAAAACAAACATAATGTTTTTATCGGGAAGTCATAATATCAACACCAGCTTTTCAGAGTATGTAAAGTATCTGGGGCTATACATAGATAATGAACTAGCATGGAGTAAGTACATAAACGAACTCACATCAAAATGTGAGAAAACACTCAATTTACTATAAGAAGAAGAAGTCTCCTATCTTAGCCGAAAACCTACGGCCTATCTCAGAACTAGATTCCCGACAATATCTGCTCCTTCATCAAGCATTCAATAACTACCTGACTTACATTCACACAGACACCATCATACACCCCTCATATATCGGGAAAAATACATTCAAAACAAAAATTAATCAAAAACACGAAATAAACTACTCTATATGTATTCAGCAAAATATTGAAACTTACTTCTGCTTGTTAAAAATTATTCATGATGGGTTTTCCGGTGTATTTGGATAACAAAGAAACTTATAAATTTCCCAGGAATACTTCGATGTACAAAGTAAATTATGAAACTTCGGGTAGCGACAGATATATGTAAACGTATATGGAAATAAATAAATTTAATATTACTAAAGAAATATTTTTCTAGTTTCTATTATAGGTAAACGCCTAAAAGTTTACGGTATAACTAAATGTCTGTATATATTTTCACACGTCAAACAAAAGACTGATGTTGTAAATAATTAAAGTGATGGAGTATGTAATTTACATTCAGGATACCGTATCTTATATAGGGTTGTAGTTGATGTTGAAACTTTAAATCCTTTAAGTCGCTGGAAGTTTCAAATTTGTTTGTGATGGGTCATCCATTTATCTATTATGAAAACTTATGTACGGGTACATTAATTTTAATATCGATAGCAAGTTACGGTATTGTATAAAACTTTATATATTAAATTAAGGCTGATGAGTTTTACAAGAAAATGAAAAGCTGATAATAACAGAGTTACTAGGAAGGCGTGTTCTGGTATTTATTAATAATGAAAAACTAAACCCATTTGAAAATTTGACGCTTAATCAGACGAATTTTAATTAAGTTACATTTCGCAAGTATTAGTATATTTTAGACAAATATTCATGTATTTACATTGTAAATGTACATGTTATATTTAGTTCATCAATGCTTCGAAAGCCCGATTGTCTTGGTAAGAACATATGAGTACGTTTAAATTATTCATGATGCTTGAACTCTATGATCAAAGATTAGGTATTACACAATTTGTTAATCATCATTTGCAGAGCACAATATACGAGGACGGTTTGACAGAAAGTAAGAATGGGATATCAGTGTTTGAGAAAAAAATATTTTCGAGTAGATATTTAGAAGATGACATTAAAATTTTCAATTCCGTGTCACGTTTAGTTTGTATAAAATTTCTATTCGTGGAGCAATTCAGTATGTGTCTTTTTTTTAAAGATGAACACAATTGAGATTTTGACGGATATGCAACAAAGATTGGGTAACGATTCTCTTTCAAGAGCCACAATTTGTTCCTGGATGGCAAAGTGAAAAAGATTGCCGTGACTGAGGACAAGTGGAACGTCACCACCAAACCACCAAACTGGATAAATTAGAATTCTATGTTGTGCCCTAACCACCCAATTTACAGTGTCTTCAGGATATCGACTTATTCTCAGAGATCAAGGTGCTTATAGCGGGAAGGCTACTCAAGAAATTAGACAAAGTTATTGCCCAAACACAGCGGAATTCAACGACGTTAATGCTGTTGGTTATAAAACTAATATAGTGGCAATATAAGCAAGTAATAACAAAAAACACACTTGGTATTGTTTCACAAATAAATATAATTAAATACTCGATGTACATTTCGCCTTGCGGCATCGTCAGGAGTTCTCGAGAAACTAAAGTAAAATTTAATATACTGTAACTACCTACTTCTAACAAAAATGTTAATAAAAATGTACAAAAATAGAAAATTATGAAAAGGTCATGGCTTATCTGGAAAGACCCTTTTTACAAGGCTAGGGTTTATTAGCGGTGAATTTATGAGTTCTGTTTGTTCATTAAGAACATTGCCTGGTTGTAAAAGTAAACTTTCTTTTATAAAATAACCTTCTAGAACATCCATTTTTTTACTTTTATTTAAACTATACAGTACTTCTAAATGTATAGTTTAAATAAAAGTAAAAAAATGAATGTTCTAGAAGGTTATTTTATAAAAGAAAGTTTACTTTTACAACCAGGCAATGTTCTTAATGAACAAACAGAACTCATAAATTCACCGCTAATAAACCCTAGCCTTGTAAAAACGGTCTTTCCAGATAAGCCATGACCTTTTCATAATTTTCTATTTTTGTACATTTTTATTTCCATTTTTATTAGAAGTAGATAGTTACAGTATATTAAATTTTACTTTAGTTTCTCGAGAACTCCTGACGATGCCGCAAGGCGAAATGTACATCGAGTATTTAAGTATATTTATTTGTGAAACAATACCAAGTGTGTTTTTTGTTATTACTTGCTTATATTTCGACATGTTTCACCAAGAGATTTCCATCACTTCATTTAATTATTTAATATAGTGGCATTCCAACACCGCTGGTTAATTTGTATACAATGCTTACCGAGAAATTTGTTGAAAAATTAAGAAAAATCCTTAATTAATTTTTTTCTATTTCCTTCATTTACTGGATTATTTTCATTCTCTCATGCTGGAACTTATTTTGATATTGTAACACCACCATTTATACTGACTAGATGTAATGGTCCAAACAGATGACATGACTCAAGATGTAACTGAACTCGCTTAAACGATGCGTCTCTAACTGCTGGTCAGTGTGAAAGGTGTGAGTCTTTAAATATGCCAAATGCATTTCCCAAAACGCATGAAAACAGAAATAGGAATTTATAACAACCCCAATTAAAGTCAAAAAGTTCAAATAAAAGAGTTTAATCAAAACAAATCAAAATGTAATTGTACAATATTTGCACGCATAATATAGACTGGTAAGCAGTATTGTTTATGATACATCAATTATCACAACGCTTAAAAAAGTGACTCACTATTTGTAAAATCAACCATGTATATCTTGATTTTTGCCAATATTAAAAAAATAGTTTCAAAGATTAAATCATCTATTACACTAGGTTGTAAGCAAAACAGTGAGACAAGATTTGCACGATTTAAAGATCTACTTGCAACTTTAAATCAATACGTGACTGCTGTTCGTGTACACTAGATTGATTCGTTCAGTGAACAGAATATAGATAAAGTACCATGAATAGCAGACATAAATAAAACCAGTAGCATACAATAATGTGCAGCAATTAGTTGTTATCATCATATCTGCATTCGTCTGTCTATAGCAGACGTACAGAGTTGTACATTATTAAATACAAAAGCCCCATATCGACAAGCATCTTTGAATCGTAAGCTCTACTTCATGAATCGGTAGTGGTAAAGTTTCGGTTCTCATTTTAGTGGACATTAGCATGACTTTGACACACTGGACCACAATATCCTTTTATATCTGTTTGGCCACATAACGTTGCACATAGGTTGATTATTAAGAATTAGCCGGCCAAAAGTCAAATTTAAAAAGTGATGTGAAAAATACCAAAAAAATACCAAAGCCAGAAATATGTACCAGTAACAATAATTTACTACTCATACTCGCAATTTTTTTATAGCGCGTGCCACGCAAATAATTGAAACTTGGTCGTCTAGCAACGTGCATGCATGTCATTGTTATCAGTGCTGTTAGTGGAAACATTTAAAAAAGATAAATTTTGTGTCTGAAACCAAATTTTTTGATGTGGTAGTGATATATTCGAATAGTTCAGGTAAGAATCAATAAGTATTGATATGTTTGAACAATATTAAACGTAATTTTGTACTCTATGTAGAAGTTCAAAGAAAGGTCGTGTTGTAATAAAATTTTTACTTAATTTTCTCGTTTAATAGACATTTAGTTATATTATCGCCTCATATCGCGTAATGCTTGCTATTGTATTGTTTACTTCATATATTAGCCTTATTAATGACATACAGTTTGAGTGCGGATAGCTGCGGATGGCCATATTAAAGGGTTTTTATTGATAATAAAATAAAAAGCAATTTTATTTAAAATGTAATAAAGTACGATATTCTTTGTTCTCGGTACACCTGGTACCTAGAACAAAGAATATGCTGTTGCATTAGATCGTAAATATTTTTAAGATCTAATGCAACAGCAAGATTTGCCCAATTTAGATGCAAAAATTAAATATCTGGAAGAGCACGTGTTGTCCCGTAATGGTGGCACATCAGACAATGTAGGCAATTTAAAACAAAGATTTGCGTACTTTAAAACATCAATAAGAGAAAAATGGTCTAAAGCCCATAGAAAAGAATCAATATTTCTTAATACCAATGAAGCTTGGTTAGAAGGAACATTTGAATTTTCAGCAGATAAACAAACTCGACCAGGTCGGCCTTTTAAAACATTATTCTCGTGAGAGGCCTAATAGAAGAAAAACTGCAGACATACGTTCTTCGCTTAATGAAGTAATCGTTCATGTAGCGCAAACCACTTTACAAGCTCGAGGAAAAAGGAATGCTTCGAAAATATTAAAAGAAATCACAAATTTTCCAACTCGTTCTGGGATATACAGAAAAGCTTACAGAAAATCAGAACCAGAAAAAGTTACTTCTCTTAGACCGTTAGAAGCCCTAGCAATGTTTGTTGAAGCCGATTTAACCAAAAGACAGTATGAAATCATCAGAAATACAAATAAATCATTTTATCCGTGCTACAACCTGTTATTAAAAGCAAAAAAAGAATGTTATCCGCCCAAAGATTGTATAAAGGTCACAAGTACCTGCGCAGAAAGCAATTTACAAAGCGTAGTTGATAATGCAGTTACACGCTTATCAATGGCGCTAGAAGATATCCTTTGTTCTCTAACAGACAAAGAAATTAATTCTTTGAAAATTATTTGTAAATGGGGTTGTGACAAATCCCAACAAGCCAAATATAAACAAAAATTCGACGATGACGCTGCCTCAGACGCAAATATATTCCTGAGCTCTTTTGTACCACTTCGAATAATGTGTGGCAAAGAAGGAAAAAAAATAATTTGGCAAAACCCAACACCATCATCGCCTAGATATTGCAGACCAATACGATTTAGGTTTGTCAAAGAATCGACTGATGTAATAAAGGAGGAAATCAGTTACGTTGAAGAATCTGCCAAGAAGTTGACACCTACTGAAGTATATTTGCATGGGCGCAAATTCATGTTTGAACATGTCTTTAAGATGACGATGATCGATGGCAAAGTGTGTAACGCTACAACCGATACAAAATCAACAAGTCAGTGTTTTATTTCCGGAGCCACATCTAAAGATTTTAACAACCTGACCCAAAAGTTCGATACAAATTCTACGGCTATTGAATTTGGGTTATCTGTACTACATGCAAGGATTCAATTATTTGAAAGTGTTTTGCTTCTGGCGTACAAATTACCAGTAAAAAAGTATAGAGAGAAGAGAACTTACAAAGAAATAGAGTTAGAAGTGCTTACAAAAAAACATATTCAGGAAAGATTTCGAAAAGAAACTGAATTGCTAGTCGACATGCCGAAAACTAAGTTTGGAAATACCAATGATGGGAATACGAACAGGAGGTTCTTTGAAAACCCTCAATTAGCTGCCGACATAACAAAAGTTGATTTTGAATTAATATAGGTTATCCTGGAAACTATCTCAAGTGGTCATAAAATAAACGTCCAAGAATTTGATAAATATGCCTTGGCAACTGCGACGTTGTATGTCAACTTATATGCATGGCACCCAATGACCCCAACTATGCATAAAATACTAGTTCATGGTGCAGCTATAATTGAGAATGCCTTATTACCGATAGGACAGTTTTCCGAAGAGGCCGCAGAAGCCAGAAATAATCACTTTCGATTATACCGCAAAAACTACGCAAGAAAGTTTTCGAGAGAGGAATGCAATCTTAACTTATACAAAAAACTATTACCAAGTTCAGATCCACTAATAAGTGGCATGAGGAGAATTATTAATTTGTAGCGAGAATATTATTTTTTTATCTCAAATTTTTTATTAAAAATTAATTTTGTTTTTTTTTATGATTACATCTTTTATTTTTTTATTTACTTTTACTTTTTGGCGGGCAAAATATACTAGCTTTATAAAGGACAATACTTTACAATAACATATATGGTTTAAAGTCAAAATACGGTCTAAAATAATTTTGACCGACTAATTCAATTTTTAATAGTTACTTGTCTAGCAGGTTCTAGCACGTCAATGCATCAAAGAGTGTCTCTTGCCATCATAGCCAACATTTTGTGTCTCCTGCTCTTTATTATTCATAGTCACTTATTTCGGAAATTGGTAGCAACCTGTAAGTTTCATATGTATACAGATAATATTCATATACCATACATTGAATATTGCTGATAGGGTACGTAAGTTGATTGATATGATGGTCGATTTGAATGCTATCTATTACTGCTCTACGACTTCGCTAATCTTAAACTACTCGAAGTCAGCTGTTCAGGTCTTCGTTGACAAACATAGTTATCAATTGCTTTCGGCTTCCATATTTTAATGGCATTCCGATACCATTGGTTACAAGAGCAAAAGGATTTGGGTTTGATTATTGACCACAATTTCAGATAAAATACTCATGTCTTGAAGTACGTTAAAAGTACTTACTGTGCCTTAAAATTGATTATCCAGCAAAATCAAAACAGAGCTCTGTGATTCCCTAATTTTATCACAGTTTAATTATTGGCCTACAAGCCTTATTTCACCATGGAGATGCTATGCAGAGTGCAGCGTGTTCAAAATTCATCCATTCGGTTAATATTTGAATTAACAGAATATGAACGCTTGTTTCATAAGTTGATTGATCTGGGCTGGCTAAACATGGATAATAGATTACTATTTCAGACATAAATGCTGTATTTTCGTATCATAGTCACTGAAGCTCCATTTCTACAACAAACTCAACTTTCGGAAGAATGTCCATCATATTGGCCATCGACACAGACATCTGTTGACCACTCCCAATCATAGAATCTCTCTATTTCAACGGTCTATCACATACATCATCGCTACCTTTTATAACAATTCGCCTTTTGAGGTCATGGGCTATTCCTTCTCCAGGATCTGGACATGGCTGCGGGAGTACCTGATGGCTTGTAAGCGATAGGCTTAGTTCCATTTTAATTAGGTTTAGGATTTATTTCTCGTGATGCCATATGTCTAATGGGAAATGCTTTCAACTTAAGTCTAATATCTATATGTGTCTGCATTAATTTGCGTTTATAAATTTAATTGCTACATCTGGGCAGAATTTAGTTTTAAGTTAGTTTTTAGGCATTTTCAAGTTACTTTGTTTTTTATTATTTGTGAACGCTCTACGGAAGATCAGAACAGACCTTATTGTGTTCTAGTAGAACTTTTTGTTTTTCACTGTACGCATAGCATTGATCTCATTTTTTTGTAACTTCTTTTGTTAGATATTCGTTTTCTATGGTAGGAACTAATTGGTATTACTATTATATTATATATTATTATAGTCAGTGCAATCTTAGTACCGTCTATAACATACTCTTATAATGCAACAAAGCAATAAAATCACAACATTGCGCTACTGTAGAGACATGATCAGTTCCTGAGTGGTCACTGTGAGGAACATGGTACTCGTATAGTTAGTAAGCTCAAATATTATGATTTTATTTATTTAGTTAATCTCCTTTCCAATTTAATATCTTTTGAACCCAGATCTGCTTCCTACACCACAACCATATTAGTTTACTCTTTCCAATATTTTTTTCTATACTATCTAAGAGTTAAGAGGGGCGTTTACCTATCGAAAATTAAGGCAACGCCGTTTCGCGTTTTTAAACTGATTTTGTAATTTTAGAATCTCAAATTTGGGTTAGTGATGCAAAAGGCATAAATTTATGTCAAGGTCAGTTTTTGTACTAATTTAATTTCTTAAGAAAGTTATGTGTTTTAGAAATAACCACAAAAATGCATGAATTTGATTAATGTCTACTAACTAAGGCTGGTACACAAAAGAAAAAAAACGACCTCTACGCGCCAGCTACACATTTGATGTACGATATAAAGAAAAAATCAAATTTATGTAATTCCTTTTAAAGATAAAAAACATTAAACAGTAAACATTGTCACACACATTTTACACGCGGTTTTTCGCGTCGTCTATCCCCACTTTACGGTATCTCTACCGGTCCTAGCGAAGACGAAAATCTATCGGAATCCGTCGGCTATTGCAGACTTAAATTCGTGTGCAGTTTAGTTACAAACTGTCACTCGCATTTAAATGTCATATATACCTATAATATTCGAGAGTTTAATAATATAACAGTTATGGGCAAGCGAAAATTGGTTTATTATAAAACATCAACAACATCAACAGTTCCGTAAGTACTCATTCTTTATACATTATGTTTCATATCTATAGTATTTCTTTATCTATGACAGAATTTGTGAATAAAACCGAAGCGCTCTGACAGAACTGAATATCGTCAACCTCCACCTACTTACACCCCCTTGCGGCTACCCGTCCCGCGAGTAATATAAGTTGCATAAGTTTCTATTTGTTGGTAAACGCCACTCTTAAGTGTGGCGCTATAGATCTATATTAGAGAAAAGAATTGGTGATAATAATTTTCGTGTTTTATTTTCCTGCATATTCAGTCCTATTCTCGTATTTGTAATACCTCTCTTGTACGGAAGTCTTGTGATGATAAAAAATTTCGAGCTCGAGATTTTTGCGGTCCTCTGATACCAAAAAAAGTTTGGACAGTGTTTGTCATCTCTCTGTGTAAGTGTGCCTATGACCACGATAACGGACGAACTGCTAAATCTATCAATACTAAACCTTGTAGTTAAGAGGATAATCTTCTTAAAAGCTGATTAAACTTTTAGTCAAATCGATAAACTGGAAGTAATAGTTTACTTCAGTGAAAAAGTTGATTTTGGATACTTTTCGTAAAAAGAGATTCGACACGAAAGTAACACTTTTACTCCTATCAAATATTTTTTAGAAATATTTCGTAAATTTGACATCCTATAGAGAGTTATTAAGAGTACACAAGTTCAGTTAGAGTAGGGTTTTGAAAACATTTGTATAAAAATAATTTTAAGATGCGGAAATAATTTTCACTTTTACTCAGAAGTTTACTTTTTTAAGAAGATAAAAGTATTTAAAACTTAATTTATTAATTTTTTGAATTAATAATTGCATGTATTTCCTTTACATTTTATTTGTAGGAAACCGTTGGTCAATAAACTATATTCTTATTACGTCAAATTTCCATTTTAATTTTTAATAATGATTTTCAACTAAAAAAGAAAATTTCGGTAGTAATTTAAGATATCAGGATTACTTGTAATTTGGTTCTTTAAAAATATGCGCTTTCTGTATATGACATAAAAGCTATTTTATTGTGGAATACGACAATATAATTACCAATTTTGCTTATTTTATAAATGGGCATGTAATGGCTCAGTTTCATTGCCAGAGAAAATAGTTATTATATTACATAGCTTCCAAGATATATGATATTTCGTTCTCGATATTAGGGCGCACTTGAAATATTTTGATTACGTATGTAATCAAAATTCTTGTTCTGCGAAATATGAACATTTTTCTGGGAAGATGTTTGCTGGGACTACATCATTTTTCATTTCGTCCAGTAGTCGGAGTGAACGACTTTTATTATAATTGGAGCTCAAATATTATGCGAACGTGCACATGGTTTCATCGTTTACCCGGATTATAACAAGGAATACATGCACACAGCCCGGAGCTTAAATATTAATGGAAAATGTTCGATCTCTTCGAAGAGCACCGCGTTTAGTTCGACTAAAATGGAGTAATACGCCAGAAGGCATCTCAAATGTTATTGCACCAAAAAGAAAAGGAATATGTATTACTTTGATACATATATCGATGACAGAGAGCCTTTTCGTATATTTCAGATGAAAGAGCTGAAGATTCCCACAAGCGACGCTCGAGATACGGAAGTTCATGTCTTATGGAATAGATACTCCTTTGAAATCGTTTCGTGTTCTTTAAATAAGCATCTTGACATGAAATAGAAGAAACAAGAATACATCGAGGAATAGTACTTACTAAATATTCACTACTAAGTTACTAAGCCTTGTTGTTGCGCTTAAATTTAATTATTTTGTTTCATATATTCAATATTTATATTCTTTAATTTATATATTTTTATGCCTTCTATTTTTTTAATGCTGTAACTTGTTCCTTCACTTTTTTTTTGTTTAATCCACTTACTTTTTGTTTAATTTCGACATTTGTATTTATCTTTTATATTTTATTTTTTTAGGAAAATAGGGACATATTATAGGTAGTTTTAAAATGAGCAACAAGTGTTTGTTAATAGTAGTATATTATGCAATGAGTACTTAATGATGGCTATGAAGACACGAGTAAGAAAACTACAATACGAGCCGAAGGCGACTGTCGTAATGAATACGAGTGTCTTAGTAGCCATTAAATGCGAGTTGCATAGACTATTTCTTCTATGACCCCATAATAAAACAATATTTTTTGAACATCTATTTAATTGCTAATAAAAACAATAGTGAACATCAAAAACTATTAAATACAATTAAGAAATGTAATAAAATATTGAGATTTAACAATCTAAGAAATATCCATCTTTTGGATTAATAATAATGTTATGTATAGAACAATTATTAAAATGTAATTGCTGCTCTTTTGGTACAATATTTGTGGATGCCATTGCTGATGCTGGAGATGATGGAACAAAATTATTTGAATTGTTGCTGTGGTTGTATTTAATCCAATTGGAAGTTTGATTGGCTACATTGACTTTATTTTGAATTGATTCATCATTTCCATCTTCCGCGTCGTATTAGTGCAGTGATGTCACTACCGGCATCAACTAATATGGTCGCAGAAGTGCGGCAAAAGCAATATCCGGTATATAAATTTGCATTTGGAAGATTTAAATACGTAGCAATTTCTTTCCCCATGTTTCCGATTTTTTTTTACTCCAACGTTTTGTACGGTGCATTTTCCGTTTATGTAATTGATAAAAAATGGACGGGATTACACAGTTCTTTGGACTAACATTCATGTACTTTTTGCCGATTTCATAATATTTTCCTATAACTGTAAATTTTGTTGTTGTTTTTGTATCTTTAATTGTAACTAACATAGTTGACGTAAAATCATTTACATCAATTAATACTAATTTAATCATTCCGTCTGTAAGCTTCCATGATTCCAAAGATACATGTCACCTATTAAAAACGCCGTTTTTCATGTGTATTTTAACTTTAAGAAACCAAGATTTACTTACTTTGGACAATAAATACTTAACGTCTGGGGCATCCGAGATAAGTTGCTTTATTTCATTGGTAGAAAACGTTTGGGATTTTTTGGGTTTATATCTTTCAGATTTTCTTTTTAATAACGCCTGCAGCTTACAGTACTTGGATATGTTCATTTTATGTTTAATGAATATGATAGATTTTATAATTGAATAATGTGTCCATAAACTTGTTGATTTTAATTTTTTAGATGACTCATCAAAATATGATGTTTTCGGAGAAGCTGCTAACATTCTCGTTCAGGCGTTTCTCCAATTCATAAATTGAAAGTATCATTTTTCGTCCTTTTTTTGCCTATTTCGCAGGTAATAAATTGTTCAAAGCTTTTAGGTTTTTTCCATAATTTCTGGTGGAGTCAAATTTTCCATTTCACTGTCACTATCGCTCATTTTTATGATTTATATTTACAAAAAAATACAAATTTTAACAACTTACAAGTAAACTGCAGAGAACTGTCAAACTTAAATAATTTTTAGATCTGTCAGAAAGCTAGTCATGGCCATATTGAATATTGACTGAGTAATGGGGTGTTGCATACTTATTGGATGTAACTTAATGGTCATCATTAAAGTACAGGCCCAGTATATCTAGTAATACAATTAAAGTATGGGATTAGAAAAATATATTATGAATGAACATATTTTTACTAGTATTTACCAAGACTAAAGCAGTTATATTATGTCTAATATATCTATTTCTTTACAGGACAATATCAGAAGTTCGATGGACAAGTGAAACTCAACAATTTGCCAATAGAGCAGCCAAAATCCTGACATCGGTAATATATTTCTCTTTATTTAATCCGTAACTACATCATTGATTTCGTAAATTGTGGAGCAGCTGTCGGCAATCTTTTAGTTATTGCTGACTACTAAACTTATCAATTTAAAATTTCGCGAACCACTACATGATTTTCGAAAATACGAGTTTTAATATGAGCATTGAGTATACATTTATTTGTACAGAATGAATATTAAATATATTTCTTGGAAGTAGCCGCGTATAGTGTTCAAGATCGACAAAAACGTGATCGAAATTAAAAAATTTAAAATGTTTGATAATACTCTAACTTATGTATTTGCTTGTAAGCGTCATCATACAACTTTTCACCAGGAATAGTTGTTTTATCTTTCTCAGAACTAGAAATATTAATTATCAAAAACTGCAAAATTCTAAATATTATGAATTTTGCAGTTTATTACCTGACACTTAAGTTGTGTTTGTTATTGCCTGAGCCAGATATCTTGGTCAATTTAAAAGTAATTATTACATGTGAAAGTACTTACTTTAAGGATTCAAATGCCATCATCACTTTCTAGGACGCTGTTGTTCATGTCCAGGTAACGTCGGCTGCCTATAATCCTATAACAGCTATGTATAATTGAATTTTAAGGAGAGATAACGTTTATTGCTAATACTTGCTAGTCCGTGAATTTTACATGAAATGAAATATTATAGTGAACTACGAGATAATCGTTTTTCCCGTAATACCTTACTAAGTGGTGTCATTTCGCGTATTTTAAATAATGGATATTCAATTAATTTTGACAAGTTTGACGAATATTGTAAAGCCACCCCAGAATTATATGTATCTTTATACAATTGGTACTTCATACATAAAACTCTTATTCATGGTGCTGCAATTATTAAGGAAGCGCTATTGCCTATCGGTGAATTATCAGAAGAAGCCCAAGTCAAAAAATAAGGATTTAAGGAAGTACCGGGACAGACATATTCAAAAAATTCAACCCAGTTAAAATCAATTTAACATTTAACAAAAATATATCCAATATTAGGTGCCTTCGTATACAGATTTCTGGGGTACTTTTATTCGCTTACCTGGGATTTCCAAAACAGGGGGGGGGGGGTTACATCCGCATGCATCGCTTCCATCAGTATCGTTTCCCATAGTAGTAACGGTGGAATGCGCTTGTTAGCTGTTTTGTTCTTGTCGGTTTTATTCTTCAGTCTTGTTTTCATATTACCCACCTTTTTCATTAAAGCTTTCGAGGTCATGTCTTGTCCATACAGCTGCCTGTACTCTGTGACAACTTCCTCAATAGCCGTTTCAATCAAAAATGTCCAACACAGGTCAGCCAATGCAAAATCAAAACTCCGTGTACAACTTCTAAGTGATTATTTGTACAAGCACAAATCTAACATACTAGGGTACACTACTATAACACCGCACTATTCATGCTACTGTAACTGAAAGTTACAACGTGTTTAGCGTCACTTGTCAGTTGCATAAAGCGGCTGAAAAAGCCAAGACCTTCTCTTTTTGCGAGGATTTGCTGGCAAAGAAAAGGAAAAGGTTATGAATACGTTGTAAAGCAAAACCTTTTCCTTCTCCTTGTGAGTTTTTCCTTTTACTTTTACTTTTACCTTTGAAGGAAATACTTTATTTTTATAAATATGGCCTAATATCTATAACAGCCTTTACTTTTATTAGTAAACGTTTTTTAAAACAGTTGGCGAATACGAATACTGTAAGGTTATGTATAGGTATATTAGCGACATATAAATTTTCTTAATATTAAATATATAGTGGAAATAGAACCATAATTGGGTGCATATCGTTTGTTACCCGATACAAATAAATGCATGCTTCCGTATATTTCGGAATTTGCCATAAACAAGTGTTATAACGAACTATAAATTTTCAATTACCTATATATTTTCTATTGAACATTTTCCAATATTTTATTACATACTCACATTTTAAATTCAAACGACCCTTTTCATACTAGTTATTTTATCGTTACTCAACGCTTAATTTAGCAGTAGCAATTGCGACAGATGTAGTTGATAATTTTGCATGCGCAATTATGAATACTGATAAGGGCAGCCATTTTTCCGCCCAAAGCAAAACAAAAATTAATTATAATGAAATATTATACAGTGACGCTCCGTTAAATTACAAGTGGACCGTCGCGTCGCGTTGAGGCAATTTGATAAAATTATAATCAGTTCAAAGGGCTCATTTCGCTGCAGGCCAACGAAAATCATCATAAATAAACCGCTTCACCCCAGTTCATTTGTTTGTTCTTTTTTTTCGTGTGTCGCTATTGTTGTCGCGTTTGCTCGATTGCCATTGTCATGGGGTGTTAAATTTTTGCAGTTTGCGCGAAACGACTAGCAAATAAAAATCCATAAATTTGGACGTGAATGGGAATGGAACAAACCGCTTGTTTTAAAATGTTTATTCGATCAATTCAAAACATGATCCAGTCCGTTCGGTTTACTGATAAGTACCGTTGTGTGAATTTTGTAAACATATAAATTTAAATGCGTAATTACTTTTTTCTAATCATCGCCACAGCTTCGTATTGAATGTTTACATTTCGTAATGAATGAACAGAATTACAATATTTTCGTATTTTAGTAATATATCGTTATAATATGAAACTCTAACTCAAAGTCAATTTCCACGTTTACATTTTTCAAACGCACTATTTAAAGTTAAACTACATATTGCTGTAATCTTCAAATTGTTGAAAATAATAATCTTAAGAATTAATTTAGTTATTAAAAAGAGTACTAATTTTATTTAAAAAAAAAGAAAGTTTATTTAATGTTAGGGTATAAATTTAAAATAGATACATATAAGTAGAATAGGTTGCCAACATTTATAGACAAACTCCTTTATCAAAATAAACATAAATTGTTGGTACACATTAGTTAGGTAAATGTAAATATTAATTACAATACAAATGTAAACAAAACAAGATGTGCTCGAGGAGACAATACGGTTTTGGACGAAGAAATATAAATTTGAACATGAATAATGGTACTAATTCATAAGAAAGATTCTAATAATAAAACTTAAAATATAGCAAATACCTATATTTTATAAAAAGGAATATGAATAAGACATTTCTAGTAAGAAAGGCTAGATCGTAAATAAAAACATCTTGTGTAAATAATAATATAAGTTTAAAAGACACTTGTTAGTTCTTGTATGTGTAGCCTAAGTGTTTCGATGGCACTGGAAATGGTCATGTGTGATTTCGGTACCTGCAACAGAGAAATACAACGTTAATGTTTGTTTATAGCGTTCTACAGATACATGTTTTACCTGAGGAAAGAACATGGTTGGAGAACAGAGAGAAGGTGATGGAAACGGCAGTTTTTAACAGTAAGGACTTGGCAAGGAAAATCCACGTTGTATGTAACGTCTTTCCTTTGCTACCAAACCAACGGGTTACTAAAAGAAAAATCAGAATACAATTAATAAATGGCGAGAGGAAGTATGTAACAAATAGTGAAAAAGGCAATGCATTTATATACAAATACAATGGAGGTTTATACCGAAGAGGAGGAGAAGAAAATGAAATACACTTAACTAAGATGAGAAGCAACAATCTTGTAAACTTCAATAACAAACAATTTGACGCGTCGTCATTAGTGTGCAACTGTCAAGATGATCTATGTGTATTGGTGTGATTGTGACAACTTAAAGGAACGAACATAGATTTTACCACGAACGTATTTGAAGAAGATGCCAACTTAAAAATTAATTGAATAAGAGAGGCGCTAAGCGGCGATCGTCATTTGTCGAAATTTATGAAAAGGGCAAAACTTGATAGGACTTGCAGATTTTAAGTTTGGAATTTGAATTGATAAGACGTAAATTTTATATGGCGAAAGTCCGTTACAATATAATAAAGTGAGAGTAGGGCATATAAGCACTGCCTATTAACTCACAATTTCAAAGTTTATATATTAAACATTTAGAATTCAAGTTTTCAGTTTAGTTTTCTTTTTTTTTTAACGAATTTATTCAATTAATTTTCTTTTCTTGTTATTAATATTAAGATGGAGGATATCAATAAAATACAATTCGATCGACTGTATGATCGAATGAAATAAGTCATGATATAAAAATGTTTTAGTTTATTGGATATCAAATGAATATTCTCTTGATTATTAATTGTGTTTAGTCATTCCGAATAATAAATAAATTTAACAGTGTTGAACATGCTAAAGGTACTATGTGAGAATATTTGCCTTTAGTGGATTGTTGGACATTATTAAGTATTGAATAAGCACTTAATTAAAGACTCAAGTGAATTAATACGAATATGCGGGGATGTTTTTGATGGGCAAATGCTAAATAGCTAGCGGTGCAATGTGAGAGTGTATGTTTTGGGAAAATAGTGACGGCATCGTATTAATAAAAAAAAAATAACAAGAATCGAAAACATTTTTAAAAGTTAAAAGAACAGGGTGAATATTCATTCAACTATCATTATATATATATATCAATAAAGAAAATATCACGGATACATAATAAAAATAGGAAAAAGAATATCGGGTTAATGCGCTGTAGTGCAACCGCAGACACGTGTTTCAGACTCGTTGGTCATCGTCAGTACGGTATATATATATATATATATATATACATATATATATATATATATATATAAGACATAAAAGCGCTCCATTGAGGTCAACCAATCTTTTACCAATGTTGCGTTGGCGCAACACAATATTTAAGTTTTTTTTTCTAAAGCTGTAAAACATTTAGTAAAGGTGATTTCATATAATCACACTAGCCGACAGTTTTAATTTTTTTTAATAACTGTTGTAAAAATGGGTGTACAGTTCTTACAGTCTTTAAGGCATAACCTCGGGCTTAACCAAAAACCAAATTTTTCTGCCACATCTAGTTTATATTATTACTGAGTTATAATCATATTAGAAAATTTGTTATACAGAAATTATAAAAAGAAATAGATAAGTACAAAAATATTGACATAACAAATACTTGAATCTTTAATTAGTATCAGCGATACAAAAACACTTAATTCCACACAACGCAAAATTGCTGATATATCAAAGTTTTGTATAAATAGAGTTATTTCTTCCTTTTATGTTACTGTTGCCTCTTCTAATGAGAAAACATCAAAAATCCCCCATCATGACGGGATCCCACCTAGCTTGATATCTTTTTTCTGTGTTTGCAATCTCTTGATGCAACCTTTCCCCCTGTTCGTCACTCGTCTTTCCTAAATTAGCAGGAAAGAAATCCAAATGAGAATGCAAAAAAATGAACTTTGACGGGCATTTGGTACCCTAAATTTGTATAGTTTTCTCGCAAATTGGATACGATATTTTGGTAGTATTCACTCTTTAGATTTCCCAGATAATATTTGCACATTTTTAAAAGAAGTCCATGCTGCCAGCTCTAAGTCATTCATGGCACGTTCAAAATTTTCATCTTTCAGCAGCTTCCTAACTTGGACCAACAAATATTCCTTCGCGAACTTTCGCATCAGACAGCTTTGGAACTTTATCCATTAAGTATTTTAAGCAGTTGCAGTTTAAAACAGTTGCCTTCTTTTTCTAGTGCTTTGACTAACTGTTTAATCAGTCGTAATTTAATGTATAGATTCTTCCTGTATTCGAACCAGAGGTCATTTTCTCTTTGGCCTATGGTAATTTTCTTAGTTTTGTCCCGTTGCGCTACATTAACCTGTAAATCATTTTTAAAATTAAATATTTTATTTTTCATAAACTTCTTCTAACGGCTTTTGCTCCTACAAATTTTGCAACCAAATACTTTAAATTTTCTGCTTTTGTGTTATTAGTAATTAATTGATATGCCTTCCTTATCAAAGATTTTAAACACTCTTGCACATTATATAATGCTTGTAATATGTTGCCCTGTAAATTTTCATTCGAATTGTTGGAGCAAAAGTATTCTTTACAGTGTTCATGAACTCCAAACGTATGATAGGGTCCATTTCTCAGATCTTCTCTTAGAGCCTGTGGATTTTTCCCATTATAAAAACAGGATTGTCACTTCGTACAGGTCTGAGAACCCCTGAAGCTTTGTACAAGGCCTTAGTGTAATTTTTTATGGAGTAATTAGCACATTCTAGTATTTCTATGTACCATCCATATGGTACTATTTCTTGTAACTTTTTTTGGGCAAAAGTATTTATGTACACGCATGTCAGTTTCCAATTTTTAAAGCAGTTTTAATGTTAGAGCAGTATTTATTGCGGACATCCAAGTAGAGAAGCTTTTTAGTTCTGAGACGTCACACGCTATTCCAGAATTGGCACTATAGCGATGTCCACGACTTATATGTGACCAACCCTTTACTTATTTACTATATATTTGACGTAAGTAATACGTACTTATTCCACATTAAAAGTCTCCCTCTTGAGATCTGGTTAGAATTTCAGTAAAATCAGCAGACCGGAAGCTTACTTACGTGAAAAAAGCGAATTTTACCAATATTTCGTCAACTACTAAGTTTAAACAAATCTATAAAGAATTCATAAATACCCAAAATTAAATTTTAGAAGAATTTTATTAAGAAGTTTTTCGAAATTTCTACCGAAAGTAGGTGTTTTAATCTTATCGAAAATCAGTTTTTTGTGAATATTTCGCAAGTCATGTTTTTTAAACAGGTACGTGACGAGTATAAAAGTATTTAGAACTTAATTTTAAATACCTTTTGTATAAAAAAAAGTTTCAAAATTCGGACCGGAAGTAACACTTTTACTCTTAGCGAGTATCAATTACTTTCGAATATCTCGCAAAGTATGCATTCTATAAATATTTGTTAAGAGAATAGATGTACTTATAATAGGATTTTGAATTCTAAAAATTTGGCTTATTTTTCTATGTGGATAAAACAATTTAGAACAATTTTGTATAATATGGAACGCTCATACGTATAAGAAGAAGGTGGCCGGCCACACCTCATTAATACGTTTGGCACTGAGTCGAAAATGATTTCTTCACTTAGTCGAGTATCCTTTATCCATATTACTCCTGTCTGTTTTATTACCACAGAACTGAACTTACAAATGCGAAAACTTTAAATTGATAACTTGTACTGCATCAGATACGTGACAGTTTTGAATCAAGACATGTGGTCACGACCGATCATCATGATCTCGCGCGTTCGGAATGGGTAGTGGTGAGAGGTATAACGGGACGGAAAAATTATGAAAATATGCTATTCGGAAGTAGAAAAACAATAAAAACACTGAAGTACATAAAAATTAACTCTATCACATCGCACATTGGGGATTTCGCGGAAAAAAGTCCAATTGTCAACATACTCTTCATGCAATATACAATGTATTTTTAAATTTAGGACTAAATGCTACAATCAAATCAAAAAGAATTACTTCGATCTGACAGCTAGTTTTTTTTTTTTGTAGCCTTTTCAGTCAGAGTACTTGTATGTTTTACCGAATTGACCTAATATAAACCTAATAATTTCAAGATGAATATGACTTTATTGCTTGAGCTAACGTTTTTGTTTTTATTTTTTATTTAAAATAGAATATTTCAATATACTAAAATTGAAAAAATAAACTCTGCAGAGACTTTCGTCTTTTTGTTGTTGTTTATTTTTATGAACATAGAACAAAAAACCCTGTTTTCTACAAACATTTGGACCTGCAATTTAAACTCCATTTATTTCCAATTGGAAACCTTTACTAATATATTACCTAATATATGTTTTTACACTTTCAATCAAATTCAGGTGCCACCGGGTGCCACCTCGCAATTTGTTTCATTTATAATACAACTCTATTAAAGCCCATATGACACTAAGTCTACCTTTCATTGCTCAGATTTTTGCAAACAGTGCAAATATAACGGAACACCAAAATTGACAATGTTCATAAAGTTGAACTATAGTAAGATAAATACCAAATTATCAATAATTTAATCAATATTGTCGATAAAAAAATTAGAATCTGTCAAAAATATGTCTGAAAAAGTTGTTGTTTTAACATTTTTTTGTATGAGCAATTCACATACTGTGTATTGGTTTCTATTTAACTTTAAATTATGCGTAGATTATGTCACTGTCCGAAGAGGCTCAAGAAAGTCGAAACAAAGACTATAAAAAATATCGCCTCAAACACTCCACAAAATGCAGTCGAATTGCCACCAACGAAGATATCATGCATCGAATGATGGTAACATCAGATCCAATGATCTCAAATTTGACTCCTTCGTTTATTAAAAAAAACATAGTGATATAAGCGACGAAGTTAAGGCTCTTTTAGAATAATAATATTAGTAATACATTTTTATATTTTCGATTAAGTTAAGTAGTATTTGTAACATATATCGTTGCTTAAAACGCAAAACGCTCTGACTAACTAAAAATCCAATATCAATTTTTTATTAATTTGAGCATGTTTCATAAGGAAAACACTAAATTATAAAAAAAATTATTACCAATTTTTTTTGTTAGTTAGGGCCTTTTACGTTTTAGGTGACGATATATATTTTCCTAATTCTCTTTATTTTGATTACTATTGTGTTTTGCTATATAAATAAAACAAAATTTGTGATGAAATCACTACAGTTTTTGAAAAATACATTTTTTTCCTCACCTCCATACAAAAATCCCCACTGTGCGTCGCCCTTTCTCGAATTTTCTTTTTGTCTGTTTTTTTGGAAGTTATTACATATATTTTTTTATAGAATAAAATATTAAAAAAGTAAGACGTTATATTATTTCTAAATACACTTAACTATATACACAATCAATAAAATTCATAATATATTGTATAGTTTTTGAAAAAAACAGGAACGAAAATCAGCTCCATCTTTCGTTTCCGAAACACATTAAATACATTACACCTATCGCCTTAATTTCTCCAGGAACAATGCTGGTCTGTGGCTGCCATTCTTTTATTTGGTAATGATGCTGAACTGCTCAGTTATCCCACAGACACAAAAAAAAAACAACAATATTTGGTAAACCCACCTTGTAGTCCAAGTAATAAGGAAATAACTTTAATGTTACTGCAGATTCGTCAAAGATGATTTGAGTATTGAATGAGATTTAATATAGTTGACATACTGTCATATTGTGTTTGTAGAATGACCCATTGGAATTGATGGTTTCGAGTAACCATTATAAAGTAAAACGGCTTGATTTCGACGAGTCGATAAACAATCGTCGTTCTGAAATGTTATACCTATTCAATACAATAAAAATTGATTTATATCAGTACAGTAACAGAAATTTCTTTGTAAAATGAACTGAATTTTTCGTGACGATTCTTCAATACAGAGATTCTTGTAGTGATTTAATTTTTTTAATCGAGATCCCAAAATTTGTGATTTTTCTTTGGTTAAACCCAAATCCCGTATTACATCATTCAGATGTGACTGAGTAATTAGATGTGGTTCGTCAGAAGGAAGATACGTCAGATCACTTGAAAATGACACATTCAAGATGTCTTTTTTATCTTCCTTATCTGTGGAATTTGCAGAAGAATTTAAATTCCTTGGAGTTGGAAGCTCACAATCAGTTCTTTTCAACGGTTTACTTACAGATGGAATGCCTGGATATATTCTATTAATAAAACACAATATATGTGTAAGCAAGTATTATCGTCTGTTTCTCTTTTCCTATAATAATAAAATTTAGTAATAAAATTACTATGGCAGCTTTATCTAATCTGCCGAATATTGAAAGAATATGGATACGTAAAGGGAACAAAACCTGACAGTTAAATGCAAAGAAAAAGGAGAATTAAGCTGTTAATAATGTGTATACTATTTTGTAGATGGTTGAATATAATCTAAGAATAACACACAAGAAAATGTACTTAATTCTGTACATCGTAAGTGACCTTGAGCACGCTAAAGAAGTCCTCGGAGAAAAGCTTCTTCACCAGTATCATTATTAATCAGCTTAACATTTAATGGATGGGCATACATATCGTGGTTCCGTTCTGCTTTTTTTTGTATTCTGTACCCTGATAAAATATTCTATCTTTTTTTGTGTGTGTGAGAACTAGATAAATAGTGTTTCATCACATCATCGTTATTTCATTTAACAAGAAGTGAAAACCCAGCCACATACAACGAACACATACATTAATAAAGATTAGTGAAAATAAGAAACAGAATTATCCCACATTATTTATATAGATACGAACATATGCTTTATGTTGCACATCTATATTTAAGCATAATTATATAAAAATATAGTCGAAACTCGTAGAATAAGGTTTGTACATCTCAATGAAATAATTGCTCCAAATCAATAATGTCATATATGTAGATATATTCTTCGACATTTCAATTGCATTTATAGGCCCTACCACTTAGACTAATTTTCAGTTTCAGAAAGCTAAAGAAATTTTAAAGACTCCGATAAAATGGCAACATGTAGAACAGCTTATTTATGTTAAACAGAAAGAGTTAATTGAACATTTAAATAAGTGTTTAGAACATCGCTATTATTTATGCAATATCGTCAAATGGTCTTAATTTATCAACTCCACCACACAAATAATATAGACGCAAATTGCAAAATGAAAAGAGTGGGTAATGTAAAAGTAGGAGTAGAGTCGTCTCATACCATTCATGTTCGTCATATATCTAGTTAGTCATTGATACTTTTTATATGACAGCTTGCTGTCAAATTGTCATTTTATTATTAATTATTTTAAAGTATTACTACGCCAAGATTAATAGTTACGTTTAATACAAGACTTGTATATTTTGGCAAAAAATAATATTCTATATAATATACAGGCTGATTCATGTTCGGCTTATTATTGGATATAGAGCATAGGTTTAAATTTAGCGAAATTGTTTTAAAGTTATGAATCCGTATAGAAAATGGACCTGTGACAAATGAAATCCCCTTTTATTCTTTTATCTGTAGCACCTACATTTGGTCTTGTAGAGAAAAAATAAAACACATTGTTATAGCCACTTTTAAACCTTAATCGAATGGTCTACTCGAAATGTTTATACGACATTTCGCTTCTTTCTAGCCACCATCAACTAACTTATTTCTTATAGGCGCCATATTGGATTTAGACACCTTCCGAAAGAGTGTTTCTTTCTAATTTTAACTATGTGCTACATGTTGACAGAAGTTTTAATATTATGCTTTCATTAAAAGAATAAATTTTAAGATTAAATTTGGTAGCCATGAAATTTGAATCTGTCAAACATTTTATTGATCGTTCATTAGTAATACAAAAATGTGATACACCAACGAAGAGAAACGAGACATGTTAAGTATTTTTTATTCTTCGAACCGATAGTCAACACTGGCGAGTACAAGATATTTACAATATTATCCAGAACGACAACAGCCTCATCGTACCTCATCTTGATAGAAATTTGGTCGAGAATGGATCATTTACTAAGCCGCGTTATGTTCATGTCAACAGGAATTTGAATGAAAACGACGGGATATTTTACTAATGGTAAATTTAAGGCGTGTTTTGAAAAGTTAACATACTTTAAATTAAAAATCATAAATATATATCTATTAAAATAATTTTTACCCTTCATTTTTGAAGAAGAAATAATAGTGACTAAAACATTAATAAAAACTCATAGAAAAGTAAACAATAAACAATTACAGTAAATATTCAAATGAGTTGAGCACGCCTTCTGGCATTTTGAACTGCCATTTGTATGAAATTTGTAGGAACTGCATCCAAGGCATTCCGAAGTCTATCTCCTAAGTCCTCAATGTTTTGTGGGGCATCTACTTTATAAATATTATTTTGAACATATCCCCATAAAAAATAATCTATCGGACTTAAATCGGGTGATCTCGCAAGCCATTCAACAACTCCTCTATTTCCAATCCAACTGTTTGGAAACTCTTGATTCAAGTAATTCCTAACAACTGCCGCATTGTCTACTAGTATACCGTCTTGTTGCCACCATAAATGTTGTCACGGTAGTCAGATACGTAATAGTTATTTACGAACCAAGTGCGGGAAGACTGTTTTCCCGCATGAGCGCACAGTGCTTTTAATTGCGCGAATGCGTGGAAGATGTCTTCACGCAAGTTGTTTGTACAATATTTTTTGTACGAACGTTAAATTAAAGAAATATTATTGATTAATGTCATTAGTATCATACCTAACCTAAAATAGATTACCTAATTAATTTAAGCATTTAATTTACGTAACTATTACTCACCTTTCCCTAAAATTAAGTTATTATATTCTTACACATGGCAAACATCAGGTATTTATTCTTATATTTATAAATTTATAGTACATTTATTGCGTTTTTTGGTTTAAATACAAACAATTCCGAACTGCCATTATGAATGTCGATGTGGTTCAAGTAGATGGCGCTTGACTCTTGCTTAAGATGACGCTTAAAATATCGTCAAATAGATGGCGCCACAATTTTTTTGGAAGAATTTTTAATTATTACTCCTATTTTCCCAACTTTTAGTGAAGAATAGTGGAGGGAAGTAGTATTTTATAGACTAAATTTTATTACTACCAAGTTAGATTTTTTTTAAATGTCCCAATGTGGTGTTTCTTTCAATTTTTACAGTCATCTCAACCGGGAAAACGTATTTCCCAGTCGAGCTACACATGCGCCAAATGTGACTTTACAGGCGGTGAGTACAAAAAAGGTTTAATATCTTTCTCCATTTAAATATTCTTCATAAATGACTGGTCCTAAGAAACGATTTGCCAAAATACCCATCCAAACGTTTATCCCAAAACGATGTTGTGGTCTCCTTGCCCTGTTTTGTCGGGGATTTTGTACTGCCCAATTGTGCTCCGTACTTCTGTTGAATATTCCAAAACTTGTAAATTTAGTTTCATCTGACCACATGATTTTGCATAAAAATTGTTCGTCATCTTCTATCCTTCTCATTAACCAATTACAGTATACTAGTCTTCTTAAATTATCTTCAGACAGTAAAGTGTAACTAACATGGATCTTGTATGGTTTAAACCTACTTTGGTGTAAAGTTCTTCAAACTCTAGACTGGGACAAACTTAATTCTGACGCCACTTCGCGTGTAGAAATTGATGGATATTATTTATCGAAAACATGCAAGATTAACATGAACATTTCTCTTCGTTGTTGTATGGCATTTTTGTATTACTAATGAACGATAAATGAAATATTTGACGGATTGGAATTCCATGGCTACCTAATTTAATCTCAAAATGTATTCCTTCAATTAAAGCATAATATCAAAAGCTTTTATCAATATGTAGAACATGGTTGAAATTAGAAGAAAAAAAACTCTTTCTGAGGGTGCCTAAATCTAATATGGTGCCTATAAGAAATTAGGTAGTTCATGATGGCCAGAAAGAAACGAAACGTCATATACAAATTTCGATTACACGCCAAAGTTAAACATATAATCTATATCCAATAATTAGCGAGATCCTCATTGTGAGAGCCGAAAATGAATCAGCCTTTATATAAGGAAATGTAATATGCAGTCAATAAATTGAGAAAATAACATAAACACATTATAAACATATTATATAAAATGAAGAAAAATATCTATTTAATCATTGTTGGAAAGAATAATATACAAAAACACATATTGTTTAGGTCAATCTAACAAGCATTGTTTCAAACCTATTTCTACACCATATCTATTTCATTTACTGCAATTTGTGTAATGAATGTCTCCTGTAGATCAATATGTTATTTGAACTTTGTTGCAATGTATAACTACGAAAGCAATAACAGTAAATTTTCTGCGCTTACGCTTACGTAGAAGTTCTCTTCGGAATTTGTCTTATCCAGTATAAAATTGCAGCAGTTGAAACAACAATTGTCACAAATTGCTCGGATGTTTTGAACTATTAAAAAGACCTAAACATTCTATCTTCCAAATTTGTAGTTAACACGAAGCCCCCTTACAATATAAGCTTTAGATGATATTGATTTTTACAGAGAGTTGTCTCTTATTTTTGATAAAAATTTTAATTTGGTCCTCTTATTTGTAAGTTCGCTAATATAACGGTTGTCTGTAATTGATTTACTCATTTGCATTTTAACAAATTTAACGTTTTATAACTTTTATTAATAATATAATAAATTAATCAACTTTAACAGAATATGAATCTAAAATTACAGTCTCTTAACGCTATTTGATCATATTGACATTGTTATAGTTAAATGTGAGACTAATTATGTTTGTTTGATAAATTAGATGTGACATTTCCAAGTTGCCTATTCAATAACACGAGAGTTTCTAAATTAGTAAAAAAAAAGTAAATCAAGTACAGTGCGAATTCATTTCTAACAATAAAACTTTACTTGAGCAATTGTAAATGTATTCTTATGATCAGTTTATGCACGGTAAAACCACCTCGAAGAAATAATTTTCATTAATAACTCAACAATGCGTCATCAAAAACCAAAACCCTAGATATCGATGAAAACACAAATTAATGTAGATAAGGAAAAACAAAAAATATACAGGCTATTTCATTTTTAAAAAAACATTCGAATGTGTGCCATTTAAACGCATCAGCCTGTATATTGTGTTATTTTCAAAATTTGTGTTTTTTGTTACTGTGCCACTTTTTATAAAATAAATTTCTTCAGTACTATTTAATAACGCCTATATTGGACATGGACGCACTATTGAGCAATCCTGTATGTTGGTGTTTCCGCGCAAACAAACTACTCTGTATAACTAGCTAAAAATGCAAAGAATTTTGTTTTTAAAACATTATTTGTAGTTTGCGTAACAATGGAGATATCGAAGAATGTCTCACTAATGTTACACCCTGTATATAAAGTATGCATAATTATTTTTCCACACAATGTTACTAAAACCACGGTAGTTTAGTTAACACTAGGCGTAACCGCGTACTCAGAGATTCTTTTGTCTCCGTGAATAACACCAATTGTATTTTTGTGATCTACACTGTTGAAAACTAATATATGGATGTCTAAAACTAGGATTTAGACGGTGACAAGTTATTTTATTTTAGATCTATTATATCTGATGGTTTCGTTGATAAAATAAGTTCTTAGAATTTTAAATACAATTGTGACAAGCACTTATATTTTTTATTTTTTATTTAATTAGTAAATTGTGTTTCATCCTAAAAATTTCAGAAACATATTACATATCCTATACGTCTCTAATCTAAACTTTCATAACAATTTTACTTTTAGGTAGGTATGTACAATTCTGTGCAATAAACTGGCGTACACTTATTATACGATTATGTAAATATGACTTTTGTTTGAATATCTGTCATGTATGACAAATTTAATTGACGCTATAATTCACTTTGTCATACTTAACGTAAGCCATTTTCACAATGGCAAAATAATGTCAAAATTAGCAATAAGACGTATACGCTATTTTATTGCACAGAACTGTACATATCTACCTTTGAAATATTTCAATAATAAATATAACTTCTTTGTCTCTCTCATCGACCCTTTGTTTTACTAAATATAAATTATTTCCATGTTTATATGTTTTAATGACAATCGCTTAACATAAAACAGAATTTATATTCGTGACTATTAAATTAAATCAGTTAAATTTCTGCAAAAGGTAGCTATTGTAATAAAAGTTAAAATGTGGTACCATTGTGTGTTATTGAACAAATCCTCGACATTATGTCCGTGGAAAGCACTCCAGTCGCCTCTAATTTATTCAATTGCGTGGAATTTTAATAAAATTTGAATCTTTGGCGAAAATTTGCTTTTGTAATTAAGGCCTCTGCTGGTATTAAAAAAAATTAATTTAATTTTTATTACAGCTGGGATTACTACTAACAATACGACTCGCCCTGCTCCAAGGTTCGCTGCCAAAGTTCTCACAGCAAGATAATCCAACTGCTTTTCACCCCTCGCTGTACGTAAGGTGAGTGTATTTATAAATTCGGTAATTGCCTCGGTTTCTTTTTCTGATTCTGATGTGACAAATCTTTTTTGAAATTCGTATTTCTGTGACTAAATGTAATAATGCGCTTGCCATGGAAACCAAGTATTTTATGTATTCTTGTGTACCCTTATAAAATTAAATTTCGCTCGGAAGCCTTTCAAAGCACCTATTTATTTATATTAAAACTAGTGATAAAATATTGAATGAATGAAGCTCACCATACGCGTATGAATTTTGCCATCTGGGTTTATTGGTATATCTTTAGAGTAATCCCCGCATTTTCCTATTCTACTGAGTACTGAGTATTACTTTTTAGTACATATTTGAATTTTTTTAAAAGAAAAATGGTATAATAGAATTATGCTATATTTAAATTTCATTTTCACCGAGGTTTTATTGAAAATATAAAGCAAATTTATATAGATTATTGTATTACATCAGTTCCTTAAAGAGTTACTTAAATCAATTAAGTATATTCCATCTTAAATTTCTAACAAAAAGTAACACTGTGTGGGTTTCAGATATATTGTCATGACATTACAGTATATAAACAAACAAAAAAGTGGAAAGTAATGTGCAGGTTACTCTAACTTTCATAAATCTTCATTTGCACGGAAATACGTATAGAAATTCTTTTATCTGAACATATAAACTTAGACAAATTGCATAGTTACAACGTCTGTAGTTGTAACAAGTACGACTACCGGCAATTTCCTGTCGTAAACATATTATAACAAGAGATATAAAGTTTCTCAAAATAATGAGGTATGTAATATTGGAAAAAATCATTGAAAAATTACACAATGGCTTAATTTAAAATGTAATTTAAACTCCGTCTCAAAATTAGTAAGTAGAAAGTGACATAATCCAGTCGTGAGTAAATTAAATATTCAGTTGCTTGACCAAGAGCACGTTTTCCAACAAACGTAATAATCTACTTTCTGACGGATTGATAAATATTCTTGCTCTTTAGCGTGAAAAACAATCTTCATAATCTGATCTTCAATCAGTACAGCAGATATATTGAATAAACGCAAATGATAAATATGAAATAAAATACATTATGCACCCGCTATATATGATTACAATTAATCACTATGTGTAATACATCTACTTACTAAAATAACATATAAACCTGCTTGAAGACAGAAAGTTCGTCAATATTAAACATAATCTGCAATTTCCTCGTCGGCAGAATATCCAAATGGACAAATCAATCAATAATTGCTTAAAATTAGGTAAATTGAAACACAATTACCCACTAGTAAGCTATGTAGTAAAAATAAAAATAAACCTAAAATATAAAACAATCAATAGGTTAGCGGATCACTTGCTAATTTATCAAATCTGAATTAAATACTAAAGTTTGCACACTACACCTTTTGATTACAAAGAATTAATTGATATTACAATAAACACATACCAATTAGCCATTAAATTGTCCTACCCCAATCAACTCAATTTAGTAAGCTCAAAAAACTGCCAATAAAGCATAACCAAATACAGTCACAAGGCCTACGGCTACCAGAACCCTTTGCCATCAAATAGACATCCAACAATAAAATGGCGGCAACACGTACGATATTACGTACAAATTCCTCGTCCAAGATCACATCCGGGAAATATAGGAGATGGACATTTCCCGGACGTGATCTTGGACATAACACATAGCATACACACTAAAGATAAAATAAAGGGAACTTACAAAATTTTTTATTATTATTATTTTACAAACGTTGCAAACAAAATTATTTCTTATTCTAGTGTGCTGCTTTCAAAAATGCATTTTACATGGAATGTTCTCAGGCAATGTATGTATACATTTAACACCAAATTGACTATAGTTATGTAAAATAGCCTAATATAAATGGTTTTATTCTGGAATGGGTTGGGTGCAGATGCTTTAGAAATTATCATACTTATAACAATTATTGCTTTAGGAACATTTTCTTTTGCGCTCGTAAAACAGTTGTCTGTTAGTTTTCTCCAAGACTGCAAGTGTTTTTTTTTCGCCAGATTCATATGTACAGAGCCATTCTCAGATGAGTGGTTTGAAGTGTTTGTACAACATGTATTATACAAGTTTCGTATATTTCATGTCTATCATTTGTGACATTAATCTTAAATTCAGTCCTTAAATCTTCAGATGCATTTTCAGGTACATCATAGTTAGTGTTAGGTCCATTGTATCTTTTGGTTTCCATAGTCTAATTTGGTAACATCTGTCTTCTTTGGAATTGCCTACTACATTTCCTTCTTGTTCACTATTTTCTAGTTTCTATGGCATTTTGTATTTATTTTTCTCCAACAAATTTTTGGTATCGTTATCAGTCATTACCCTTTCTTATTTGGAAGTTCTTTCTTTAGTTGCTTCTTTTCTAATCTTTCCGTTTTTCGTTCCTTTTGTAACTCGTTTTCTTTTTGATATCTATTTTCTTCTTTTTAGCTTGTTTTCTAACCGATCAAGTTAGTACAAAAGCTATCTGTTTCGACTTTATTTTGCCGTTTCTTTCGGGAGTTTTAGGCCAAATTAAATATAAATCATTGAGCGATGTTGTATTAAAAACTTCTGCTCTGTTATCTGATGACGTGCTAGACATATTCTTAGTATAATGTTTTGGTAGTGTTTTAAGAAGCTGCATACCATCCTTTCTCTGGTAGATTGTTTTTGAATGGATTTTCTCTGGGAGTTGCATCAAGAAAATGCTTGTCACCTCTTCTGTGACAAGCTAAAATCCCGTTTTCTAACAGTTTTTCTTCTTCAGAATATAGTACTGGTTTGGGTCTGTCAGAAGTTTTATTGCTGAATTCTGCACTTGATTGAAACTGAATAGTCGCTCGTGGAATTTGATAGTTTCTAGATGCTTCTCTTTGACTCAAACCATTTCCAACAGCTGTTAGAGCTTTTGAAATATCATCTTCATTGTATTTTCCCTGTAGGACCAAGTACCCACAGGTACCTTCGGCATGCTTTTTCTCAATAACAGGTAACTAAGAAAAAAGCGATTTCGATAGTAATTGGCCACAATCTAAGACAATTATTGGCCCTCAGCCAACCACTGCCTATTCATTGTGTACAAAATATAGTTGAAAAAAGTAATAGTAAGTTTTTTGTATAATACCTAATCAAAATCTCTATTAAAAACACTTTTGCCATTAATTGATTGGCCGGACGACCAAAGACTATTTTTTCGCAAATTCTGTAGCCGATTTTATTTATAACCTATTAAGTTTTAACGTGAAAACATTGCTAAACTATGATTCCTTATTCAATATTAATACCGTAATTTGAAAAATCATTACATAATATAAGATTACATAATGAAAACCGTCATGAGACTGCTTAGTGAATTCGTAAAAATTACCTAAATTACGAACAGGGAACTGACACACAGCATAACATATGCAGTTGGCACGTGCTTGAACAAACTTAAACACACGAAATTATGACCTTACAGTAAAACAATGTTTCCAGTAAAAGTAACATATTGTTGCGTTTTCGGGGTCGAAATAAACAACTCGTGCAAATGTTTTGAAGCAGTCTGTATATTTGACACTTAAAACTACTACAAATAACTTAACACACGTATTTATATCTACCACTACTATTTATGTCTGTAATATTTATGTACTTCTTGAACTATAATAAAACTGCACTACTCACTATATTTATGTTTATTTGCACTGTACGAATACTATTGAATGAATTACTCATCCCTGAACCACAGCCGCTTTTATATCCGCATACAAAAAAACCTAGAAATATACCAGAAAATTCTCTCTTTCCTCTCGATGTTTGCAGTAAATACGAGAGAAGATCCAGACTTTTTTTGCTTACGCCGTACTTGTGTGCCGATGATTTATGATTTGTTTTTGTGGACTTATTTCGTTACAATATTCTATACATAAACGAGAGATGCTTAAAAGCACGTATGTATAAATCAAGTGGCCAATCACTGCCTCCTTGCCAACAACTCTATCACTTACCCTAGTTGACAAAATTAATATACACATTACAAAGGATTAAGTTGGTGTCATTTCTCTTCTAAAAGTTCCTAGGTGGTTTCCCCCAGACTATCTTTTATCGGAATATCTAAATTTGCATAAGCATATATATGCATACGTTCTTCTTTGGATAATATGATTCATTTCCTTAATAATAAAAGAGTACGCCTATCACCATAACAAACAACGACATGTAAATTTGAACAGAGAGTCGCTTGTTTTAACGAACGCTGAGCGCGTCGCACTTCTGGTAATTATGATCAGTTTGTACATTGTACGTGTATCATTGGTCGACTACGAGCATAATTGATGTTAATGTTCTAATGGTTATTGTTTCAACCCGTGTCCATCAAGGTTCGTTAAATTCGAGTGCTTTCACTGAATTTCAGGAAACATCGCCATTCATCAAGTCCTATTATGTTCGAGTTAACTGCGTCCATGTTGGGAAATTGATAGTTATAATTGTAAATATGCTCTTTGTAATGTTATACTAGAAATGTGTAATGTTTAATTTTAATTATAGAGAAATATAAGTTGAACATGCATATTTAGAGAAAATTGTTAAATGTAACACATTGATTATCCCTTTAGGTGTAAAACACAAATCTCATTCTCCCCTCAGCTCTTGCCTTTTTCATCAAAATTCGGAAATATATCTAATGCACAAATATAATTAAAAAATCTACTACAACTTTTTTCAATCTCTGGTAAGTTCGTAGAGGGACCAACTAAAGTCGGGCAGCAGGATAATAATGGTTTGTAATGTA
The DNA here is from genome assembly GCA_963170755.1 of Amphimallon solstitiale. NCBI lineage: Eukaryota > Metazoa > Arthropoda > Insecta > Coleoptera > Scarabaeidae > Amphimallon > Amphimallon solstitiale. The sequence goes on from OY720681.1 coordinate 99,838,867, forward strand.
ACAAGAAGGAACAATAAAAATGATAAAATGCAATAAAATAGCATTAATTGGGTGTCTGGTATTGATTTACTGATTGATTGTTTGCATTTTACAGAATTTTATATTTTACAATTTCAAGTCCTGCTTAAATTAAACATAAAAACCAATTTGATGTTATAATGCAATAAGCACAATTTAAATAAGTTTATAATAATGATTTTGGGAGTTATCGACATAAACTAATCAATCAACTTTATCGTGTATATGAATTTAAAATTACAGGCTATGAATGCTATATTTAATCATATTTGCATGTAATTTTGATGATATGATGATAAAATAATGATTAGTTTTGAATTATATATTTAAGCACGGCTCCTCGAAGAAGACATTTCCAAGTTAATTATATGAAAGTTTCTAAGCTGCAATGCAAAATAAACTACATATGCTCATTTAAAGCAGAAGTGAAATTTACTGTTCCAATGACAACAGGATCGTAGGGTCAAAATAGAGATTGTAAAATACTTGGGCTTGTAAACACTTTCAAAAGAAATATATTAATAAGAGCAAGAGTTAATACAGGATGCAAGAGGGTGAAGGCAAGTTATAATTAAGAATTCTAACTATAATTACTTTAAAAACTAATCTGTGTTGATTAAAATAAAAAAAGCACGATTATACAACCAAACCCATGAATAGTCATACTAAGATTGAGGAACGTACAAAAACGTTATGAACATAACATGGATATTTGCTCTGTATACCAGGTGGTGGAATAGTGTGTCGGCGGAGCTTAGTATGAAAACTAATAACGCTGTAGCAATGAGACTTTACGTACGTATGTAGTATGTGACTGTGCATTTTCTAATTTTATTTACAAATATACAGGCTGTTCCAAATTTTTGCAACCACCTTCAACTTTTTTATTTTAAATGCATTGCTATTCTAAAAGTAAATGCTATGTTATTGGTACCATTTTAAAGGCAATTTTACAAGAAATATGCTGACTTAAAAAAATATTATAGGTTAGATGTTAAAAAAAACCAGAAAATAACCAATAAATATCGATAACTTAGACACTACATATTTAACAACCTGTATATTTATTCACTTTGTTCAACCTCAAAACAAATAACGTGTTAATCCATAAATTAGTAACACAAGACTACTCATTTTCAGACTACAGCTTAAAATGAACAAAATTATCAATAAAATCAAAACTAAGTCTGAAGTGCACATATCCATATACCATTGTAAAGATAATTTGGATGGCTATCATTATAATATCTAGAAAGTATAGCAATGTATTTAAAATAAAAAAGTTGAAGGTGGTTGCGAAAATTTGGAACACTCTGTATATTTGTAAATAAAATTAGAAAATGCACAGTCACATACTACATACGTACGTAAAGTCTCATTGCTACAGCGTTATTAGTTTTCATACTAAGCTCCGCCGAACACCACCCGGTATTATACAAACAAGCGCATGATAAGATTGATAGAAACGAGTTAAATAAATAAATGCATACAAGTAAAGGAATGATGAAAACTAATGAAGAACTAGATGGCGATTTTGCAGTCAATAATTATATAAAACAAAGCGACGCGCTACTTGCACTCTGATTTAATATAGCAATAGTTGGCATAAAGACAAATGTCGATGTAAGACATAAATTGAGTACAAAAATGACGTAAAATAAGTGGATATGCACATGACTTTATATTTATAAACAGAAACAGAAATGAACTTGAAGCAGTATTTAAAAAAAATTAAGATGAGCCAAAAAAAGGAGCCAATGTTCATGAAAATTAGTAAAGGAAGGCACTGCATTAAAGAAATTGAAATAGAACAACATAAACTAAAAAATAATAAATCCAAAAACCAGTTTTCAATACATTGTCTATGAATCAAAAAAAGGCTAACTCGTAATAATACATACTATTATTATAAAAATGTCTGACAACTGAGTTAATTGAAAATTCAAGATAAGAATCTACACGATTAATACATAACCTATAGTTTCCTACGCAGCGGAAACACTGGATATGATAAACAAAGAATAGGAAGACTTACAATTATTTGAAAGAAAATTTGAAGAACTATAGCCGAAGGAATACGTATTGGGAAATTAATACAGAACTCGGGACAACTGTGTAATAAGAGAAGCAGTAAGACAGGAAGATGTTTTAAAAGTAATAAAATCACAAAGACTCAAATACCTGGGTCACTTCTTTCAAGCACGAGGTGACATGCCAGTAAAATCAGAATGGACACCAAGTGAAAGAAGGATTAAAGGCAGACCTAAATCAAGATGTATAAGATGGGATAATTTAGTTTACATAATGTACAATTGTCAAAATACATTCATATATAAAGTGAAAGACAATAAATCAAAGAACGAAAACATAAGGCCCAGAAATTAAAATTTAAAGTTTAAAAATTCATCTATGGAGTAAAAGAAAGTTTCCATCAACATATGTCTAACATGGCATTTGAAGAGTTTATAATTGTTACTTCTTACTTTGTTAGGAAGCTTATTATTGAACTTCACAGCGTAATAGTCCTTTTCAAGCGATGGGACTGAGTAACGCAGTCGCAAGTCGCATGTTTCTGTACACAATCACTTTGATTAACATGTAGCAAGCAAACCAGAATTAAAACACTTGACAATGTTTAAATATTATGTTTTCCAAATAAAGTTCTGCATGATACAGGGCCGACGCCAATTGTTTTATTAATATGCCAATATGGCAGTCCCATCCCAGATGAGTAGTAATACTAAGACCCAGGAAGTGAGCCTCTTGTTCTGACTTCATATCTCTTTTTGTGGTAAGACATAGTTTCTGAGTTTTACCATTGTTTCATTTTAGGCCAATAATCCTACACCATCTCTAGCCTCCGCAATGACGGAGGCTAGAAGCATTTCTGACTCCCAATTTAGCAATTTTTAAGCAAGATAAAAAAATAATTTTATTGTTTTTTATATTTTTAAATAAAATGCAAACTATTGAGTTGTTTTACCTGACTAGCTGATATTTTCTTTTTCCCAGGACGATCCAGGTCAAGGGATGTTAAAAAATAATCTTCGGGCATTAATTGATACAATTAAATAAAACAAAGTTATTCTAATTTAAATAACATTTGAATTAGCAACCAACATTTTCCATATATTAATACAAACACCAAAAAACAATAACTTGTAGATACCTTTTTTGCTTATGTCTTCTTTCCTCGTTGTCGGCTTACTTCGTGAAAATCCTCTTCCGATATCAGACATACTCGGAACCTCTTGAAATGCTGTAGGCCCTTTAACATTTCTGAGGAAATATAATACATAAAAATCAAAACAATATAAACCAATTTAATATTATATTTAAAATTCCATGTAATGTGAAGTACCTAAATCAAATAACATGCGTAGATATTGAAATGATCCAACCTACCTAAATTAGATTACATTGTATGAGGTATAATAGTTCTATTAAATGTGTATTAAAGTAGTATTATAATGTTCTTCTCCAAACATTAGCTGTTATCAAAATGTATCTCATTGACTAATCTTTTTATAATTTATGTTAGCTAGTGTTCTACCTATTCAAATCTGCAAATTCACGACAAGTGATAAGTATACTAGAATACAGGAAGTTCTAAATTCTATTTTATCCTGCACGAAATCTAGAACTGCTATCTGCGAAACTATCAGCAAATGAACACTGACGTCCCACAATAAGATAGCAACTAACGACTCACGATACGAATCAATGAAAGAAGGGAAAACGGCTTCTCCGGTCGCCTTTTAAAACCTTAAAGACGTGTGCGACACGTCCAATAATATTTATCGAAAAACATTAGCCAATAACAATATAGCACGCACAGAGCAAATTGCCTGAAACATTAAACCCATCCGGGACTATTTCCTGCTGTTTCTTTTTCCATCTCTTTCTCGTTCGAGACAGCCTTCCTGCGTGCGAAATCGGTTGCGTATGCGAAAGAGATATAATTTCGCTCGTAACGACCCGTTTATGACTGTGGCGCGTGTCTGAAGACGAACAACGCCCGGGGACAGATTTAATCGAAACACGAACGAGTCGAACGCTTTCCAAACAAAAGGAAATAGATGTGACATGTATACGCAGAGAAGTGGGAGGCACACATGAATATGTAAATGTTGAATGGTGCATTTTTTGCTTGGAAAACAATAGGAAAGTAAATACCGGATTGTGTTGTACAAAATAGTCAAATAGATCGCATGCAGCGTCTATGTTATTAATTGCGATTATTAAAATATATATTGGTAATAATTGTGTATTTCGTATTATTATATTGCTGTAGCTTATGGCATTATCCCTGATGTCCAATCTGGATTTTGGAAAGGATTTGACACGGCATCGGCACTTATCAAGGTGACTAATGATGTCCTTGTATCATGGGATTGGGGTTTTGGGACTGCATTAGTGTTACTTGCGTTTGATACAATTAATCATCAACATATTGCTGTGACCTTTGCAAATTAATTATTCAACAAAATTATTAAAACTCGATATTCTTAAAAGTACGAAGGTATATATATCTCAAGAAATTAGCCTTATACTAATCTGAGATCTTACTACTTCTACAAAAGTGTGGGTTAGGCAATGCAGCACTTCACTAGCTGAGCTAATAGCATCACTAATAATATCTTTCTCAGGGGCAGAAATATTCTTACTCCCCGGGATTCTACTCTTTAACTTTTCGACAGTTCTGATACATTAAATAAAAATACAGAAAAGATCTTACAATATCATTTATTTAACACACTAAAGAAAAATTTCACAAAAAGAAAAATAACTATTCTAAATTATCTATTTACACACCACAACAGAGGACATAAGCATTTAACAATGTATACAGACTAAAAAGTATAAAATTACAATTATGTATAACCACTTGTAAGTGTTCAGTTAAATGTTTGAATGCAATAAATAAATCAAAGAAAAATTTCTTATAATTAATTTATAATATGTAATGACTTATACCAGTTATGATTATAAAACAAAAATATAATTATTATTATTGTGTACACATTAGAAAATAGACTTTGCTTTGATGCTTCTGGACAACATTCCCAAAGCAAATTCACGTTAATAAGTCAGTCAAAGTCCCGTCCTATGTGTTTTTACTTTAAACTTATTAAATGCACCCTTGACCCGCCTCACAACGTGCCCAATCTCTAATGCTTACAAGAAGGAATGATAAATTATTCAAAATTTAAATTTGAAAATCTTAAATACAAGTGTTTAGATACGCGTTAAAATGCTGACTTTGTGCTAATATTAATTATGACTCAAATGCTTTTTCTCGTTTCTGAATGATATTCCCTTCACAAATTCATATCAGAGAATCAATTAGGGCTCCATTCTATAAGTTCAGATTATTGCATAACTTTTTTACCACATCCCCAATTCATCGAAATCTCAACATGTCAAATTTCAATGCAAAAACACAGAAATTCAATAAAATAATCACAAACTCTAAACAACAAAAATAAATTTACCAGCCTTGTTAACTTTCAATATAAGTCACCACACGAAACAATAAAACACTATATAAAAAAAACCTCTATATAGACTACCTGAGCTCTTCATACAATGCGTTAAATTCTTCAGTATTTGTTTCCATTCTAACTTATTTCACACAAATTCTACAATAAATAAATAAATAAATGAGATATGATAAGAATTGTATTACTTAACGTGTCTGTATTTCTCTTCAAAGTAAAATAAACTATTTGCGAAACGTCCTTATTCTAAAAATTATGACAACTTCCAGAATCTTTTACCGTAACATGTTGCGTACGGCCGTCATGTTTTAAAATAAAATATTCCGGTTCCTCACTAACTAACTATAAATCAAATGTATTTATTAGAAATTTGAAAATATGACTAAATTGTTAATTCTAAAAAAACATTAGAATTCTTCGAGTCTGGTCGTACTTGTGCCTACTAGTATTTGAAATAAGTATTTGTGAAAAATGATTTTTCGTAGTTTGAATATGTATGTCGTTTGAATTATGTTTTTAGTTAACTATTACAGTAGGATTAACTACGATGCCTACAACCTATAATAACATGAACACTTTAAACGATACTTTTAAAAAACTTTCAAATTCGACAAGGATAGCCAGCCAATAACAACAACTTTAATATACAAGAACAAGAAAGTTCTAGTGCCAAGACAACTACCGTTTTCCACACTGAACGAAACAAAAGCTTAACGTCATACAAAAATACGTATCTCGAACACTTTTGCAGTGCAGTATGACCATTAGATGCTACTATAACAACTAAATATCTAACAAGAATTGTCCTAGAAATTATGGCTCCATATAATTTGTATACAGTTCAAATAATGTCTCAAGAGTAAAGAAAAAGAATCACCTCATATAATTCGGAAATTGCCTATAAATTACACTCTTCTCTATAATATTTTCGGTATATCCTCTTCCTAGTAATGTATAGAACAAAGAGGGTACTAACAGGGTATTTATTTTAAGTAAATTAAACGGAAGAAGCACTCAGATAATTGCCGATTTAGTATTTCGCCTTCAATAGGTATATAAATTCATCTATTATTTACAGTATTTTGCTTTGATTAAAAGTTAAACCTTCTCCCAACTTCCTTGACTTCTACATTTAATCGATTTGAATTTTATAGTTCTTATTTACTTGAACAAAAGTATTTTCAGTCCATTATTAAGGAGTTCAATGCTAATGAGGTTGTATGGATATCTTTCACAATAAGAAAAATCGCTTGACTACTTACAACACGTCTACGTATTTTGTATAATTCAAGACGTTTAAGAAGTCGTACATGTCGATACCCCATACCGTAACAACTCATAATTTAGTGTTTTGAGATAATTGAAGTTAAAGAATTTTAGAGATATAAAAGTAAATATAATTTGAATAGTTCTTGTTAGAACTAACTTTTGAAATTTATTTTCAGCATTAAACGACGTGATACAATTATTATAACATTAATTGCGCAACAAAAAATATCCTGGAGACTGTAAATTTAATTTTGATATTAGTTGTTACTTTATTGAATTACATTTTAAAAATGCGCGTTGTAACAAGTAGATATCTAAGTAAGGTATAATAAAAAATCATAATATTTTTTAGACCTTTAATCAAAACAAATACAAGTAAATTTAGAATACGAAAATGTTTTAAAGGAAAACAAGAAGTTAGCGATTTAAGATTCTTCACCTTCAGATTCTGTCTCTGAATTGGTTTCGTTTGAAGTTACTAAGCTTTCATAAAAAGGCCAGTGTACAGGTTTGATTGCATTTTCAGTACATAGTTCCATTAAATTCCTCTTCTTTGCGATAGAAATTGTTGGTGGTTTCGTATAAGCTGGCGTGAGCACTAGGGCATTGCTGTAACTTTCTTGCAATCTCATACTTTTTCGTATTTGGATTCTTTTAAACGATTCTTGTCCATAAGATGTCTTGTACTGGATGGTAAAAGGATCTGTCTTTTCCACTCTAACTATTTTAATGTCTTTCCAGTTTACTTTTTCATTGTCAGTGTTTGTGTTGTAATTGCTTCCAATTTTACTTGATATGGCTTTAAAGTTAAATACATCTTTAGTGGAAATTTCTTCTACTATATAAGGAGGACCCTGCTTTTTAGCAGCAGCAACAACAATGCTCCATTGTGAAGGTACATAAATTGGTCCACTTTTTAGCATTCGTTTCTTTTCCCTTTCGATGGCAGCATGCATGCTATCCCCTTCATTTTGGGTGTGACCAACAACCAGGAATTTATGAGTAATCGAGCTAACTTTTTCCATGGTTTGAACGCAGTATAAATACATCCCAACTATAAACTTATTTTTATTTTGTTCAGTGCAGTTGTCGGAATAAAATATTAAGTTTTCGTTTGGTGTCAAGGAAATTAATTTGTACACGAAGCTTGCAATTTCATTGGCACCCCTTTTCGCGATACCTTCGTGCCATAAATAGCAATAACCTTTCTTTTTCTTGACGTCGAAAACTGTAAAATTGTAGGTGGATAATTTCCTCTTGTAGAAGAAAGTATTCACCTCTCCACAAGGCGTGGGCAGTACCGCTTGTAGATCGTAGCAGTACACTTCTACATTTTCATTCTGAATATCTGCTGCTTTTTCCTGTCTACTAAGTTCTTTTTCGTGAAGATGATTTTCAAATTTCTGTCTTATAAGGTCTTTGCTTTCTTCACTGCCATTTTTAAAGTTTTCACACAAAGTACATTGGTCCTTTTTAGGGACATGAAATCCTATGTTTGTTTCATTATTTAAAATATGTGCATAAACCCACTGGTTGCCATACTTTTTCTGACGCTTTTTGCAGTTTTCGACGTAGAGTCTGTACATAATACTTATATTTAAACTTCCATCTAAGTATTCTTTATTTGTTCGCGCACGACAGTAATGGGAACTCACACGCGGAAATGAATTTATATGATTCCTAATATCTTCTTTAATGTCTTCACCTATTGCTCTATCATTTTTAACTTTTCCTCTTTTGTCTTTGTCTATACCTCCCTGAATATTTCTTTTCTTAATAGTTGTAAAAATGACCCTATTGTTAATAGCTAGGGTGTTCTTGAAAAATGTTTTGCACACTTGGATAGGACGTTCTTCATTTAAAAATGTATATTTTATATTATATGCTCTATTGCTACCTGCTTTAGACGTTCGATACTCAGGAGTTATGTTTTCAAACATACATTTATTTAGAAACGCCCTTTGCTCCTCAACAGCACCCAGATACCAGTAATATTCGAATATATTTCTTCTCGCTTCTTCTATCAGCTTCGAACGACATTTAAGTCTGCATCTTTCTGAACATGGCTCTTTCATTTTTCGCTCAGCAATGTTCTTACCTTTCGTATTAACATATTCTTGTCCAAGATTTCTTCTCCTTTTCCGGACATTTTTCTCCCAAGATTCACGATTTCTTGTCCGTTTCCTTGTTAATTGTTTCTTTGGTTTGGCGGCTATGTTGATCATGTTGATTTCATCTTCAGTTATCACATTTTGATTGTCCGTGTTCACCTCACCTAATATAGATTCCCCACTTTCAGATGACGCCGTATTTGAAGGGATGTACTTTTTATCTTGGATACTATCGTCGCTATCAAATTCATCATTTAAATTACTACTGTCAATAATTTCGCTCATAATATTTTCCTCTCTAGATACATTGATCATATCCAAATTTTCTTCTATAGGAGTGTTGTTTCTCCTTTCATTCGTACCATATTCCCACTGATTTCGTGTTTCAGATGAGGAGGGCAATTCCTGTTTGAAAGATATATAATTACCTACAGTTGAATGGAGCAAGCGATTGTTGAAAATTACGCATTATTTTTGTTTTAAATTTTGACATAATATAGTGTAATAATTTATCAAAATCATGAATAAGATCATTTAAAAATTTTACAACTACTTAACGTACTCGGCTCAAGAATTTTTATTGAATTTTTAGGTTAGAATTTTGGAAAGGAGTATGCTTACCAGTATTTCATTGGTATTCGGATATTCACATGTAATAGTAGCTACTCTAGTTATATATGCAGCCCTCGATTCATAGGGTAACTTTTTAGGCACGCTTACAGCTTTAATAATGTTTCCACTCATCACTGTTAAAGTAGGCAACTCGCTCTGTTAAAAAACCTTGTTCGAAATACTACAATTCAAGAAGGTAATAACTAGACTTGTACTCTGTTATTCTTACATTGAGCGACAGATAGGAAGAACTAATTCAACAGAGTAACAAACTGAGTTGTTACGCTTATGACATAAGAAATCACACAAATTCTAAAAGGTAACTCGAGCTCTCTACCGGTTACTTTTTGAAGTTAGAGTTGTTACTATATGGCAACCGATACGTTTGATTTATCTTAACTCTTAGCTGTCCATAACTCGAAAACAACTTTTCTTGAGTTGTTACGGTGTGGTACTGGGGTATCGAGTAGCGCCGTGGTAATTTAATTGAAAAGTGCTCGACCGGCAATCATATGATCTATTTAGATAATTCAAACTTTCAATCCTAATATTTATTTGTTTTTGTGCTATGTATATGTTACTAAATTTTATAAGTCTGCTACCTTTTAATTATTTTGTAAATAAACGTATTTCAGTAATGTACAATTCGTACATTTTGAATTGTAATGTGATTGGTATGAAGAAAATTCTACTTAAAATGTCGTAACAATGTCATCGGGTGAAATTGTAGCGGTAGATGGTACTACAGTACTAGCGACAGACGTGCATACAACCCTCGTGATCTTTTGTAATCTCGTTCAAATATTTATACATCTTCTGTCTCCTTTGACGTGTGTTCTTTGATGCGCGACACTCCCTAATTTTATTTTCTTTACCAGTGCTGCTTCTCTGTAGAATTTAAATTGTTTGTGTTGCATTTCGCTTTATTTCCTTTGCTTTTTTGTGCACTTTGATCTGTGAATGTGTGATAGAATCGTTTAAACTACCTGTTCTATCCGATTAAAGAGCAGCCAACATACAATATGAAATATAAGATATATTCCTTTGTAAAGAAATGTTCAGTGTGAAATAATCGGTTTCCTGTGTACAAATACTTTAGTCTTTAAAGAACGCTATATTCCTCCATATCTTTTGTCTATCGTACTCTACCTTATTTGCTAAATAATAAATACATCTATTCTGAATAAAAACATTCTCGACTTTAGATCTCGCAACAAGTCGATACAAGAGATTCCAGAAATACACGAAGCAGGGTTGTCTTAAACCAAGTGAGGGCCGTAGTACTTTACGATACAAGGGGCCATTTGAAAGGGGTTTCACTGCCACGAATAACGTTTTAGTTAATATAATTTGTTATTTTTATATTTGAAAATATGCAAACAAATGCGACCATACTTAAAGAACCTATTTCAAGTACTATTCTTAATTTTTGATTATCAAAATCATGAATGAATCTGCCTTTTTAAGCAGATTATCTTTAATAAACATGAGAGACAATCTATTAAATATTTTGTAAAGCACTGTGTTTCTCATTAAAAAACATTATGCGTAAAAAGATTGTAATTAGTATTTCTATATTCGGAAATGCGTCCCCGATAGTACCTTCTTTTAAAGAACGGTGTTGTTCTGAAATTCGTATAGCCTCTTCACTATCACTTTTTTGCGTATATTTTATTACGGTAGAGTTTAACCTTACAACCTTACAACTGTGTTTCAACTCTTCGAAATATATCGAACCGTTGACTAATCTATTTTGTTATAGTTGCACGCACAGGGTATTAATTAGAGGAAAATATGTTACAAGTTTGAATCTTTCTTTGCCAATTAATTAAACAGATGGCGTAAAGCCGCCAAAGTATATCACGTAAGCTGTTATACAGCTCATATTTTATGAAATTGGTCTTAATAGTCAGCATTTCTTCTCTCTTAGCGAATTCATTAACATTATTTATGACAGTATCAATAAAATTACCAAACAAAGTGCAACAAATTTATTGCAACGTCTATTGTTATGATTTCTTTCTGAAAGTTGTTACTAATCTTGTCTAATCTTTCCAATATAGTATTCTACATTCCTCCATTCTATTTTTCTGTATAGATTGACAGTTTCTTTTCTAGTTTCCTGGGGCTACTTAGTATCTTGAACAATAGATCTCAATGTAGCGAGCTTATAGCGTTAGCTCGAGCAGACCATCTTGTTTCAGAAGGGCTTTTAGGAAATTCTTTTGCATCGGAATATTTTGCTAATTTATTTAACCGATAAGTAAAAATTTTACAGTTTCTGAATCAGAAAATTATCCAGTTATAAACACTCAGTAACATCAAAACCTACAAATGCATGTTATAAAGGTAGCAAATTCACATTTCTTCTTGATTCTCGCCAGAAAATCGTAGTATTTTTCCCGGCATATTTGATATATTGTCGTCACTTTATTCTCTACAATGCTTATTTGGTCTGCTTTTCATTCCTCTAGAATATGATCGTCCCCACATATTTTGATTAATTGAATGCTATTTAAAAGCAATATTTATTCATTGAACTAGTCTTCAAACTATAGTTCACTATTACGAGGTATGCCCTAAAAATTTTCGGAAAAAGAAAGAAAATAGATATTTTATCGAAAAAAAAAATTATTATTGTTTCCCAAAATGTTTGCCTTAAGTATTAAGTGCTCTTGAATTTGAAAAATTCAGTTGTCAAAACATTTCTTCCAATCTGAAGTGGATATTTCCATAACATCCGTTTTAAATGCTTCAGCGGCCGCTTCCGGTGTCGAAAACCACTCACCACCCAATCTGTTTTTGATAAAAGGGAACAAAACGAAATCATTAGGTCATAAGTCAGGCGAATACGTACAATGGGTCATGAATTCAATGTTATTCTCCTTTAAATAATCGGCTGTTTGATGTGCTGTGTGGGAGTTGGCATTGTCGAAGTGAAGGATGATGCGCCGATGTCTGCTGTCTTTCTGATTTCATCGTAGTCTTCTGCCAAAAAAAATTATTGTATACAATCAGCGTTTACTGTTTTTCGATTCTCAAGAGCAACCGGTAGCAGCAGACGCAGTTTTACGGCAGAAAAAAGCAATCTTGTTTTTAAAACGTTTCATGAACGAATAACTTTTAGTTGGTTTTAGTTCACTTTGGAAGACCCAAACAGTAGATTTTTGCTTTTTTCTAGTTTGTATGAATATATCCAGGTTTCATCAACTGTTACAATACTGTATACGTTGGCAGAATCATCGCGATTGAAGTTTTGAAGCATTTTTTGCACCAACTCACACGAGTCATATTTTGGGGTTTCCGTTAAATTGTGTGGAATCTAGCGACAGCAAAATTTCTGAACTACTAAATGCTTAAGTAAAATCATTTATATTTGACTTTTACCAGTGCCCAAGGATGCCTTTATCTCTTAATATGTCACATGTCGATCCACTTCAATCATTATCTTTGCCAAAACAACACCAGTTGATGGACGACCTTCACGAAATTCGTCACTGACACTAGTAAGGCCACGCTTAAATTCTGCAAACCAGTCATAAACTGTGGTTTTGGATGGTGCCTCATCACCAAGCGCAGAATGAATTCAATCTATGCATTGTTGTAATATTAAAGTTTAAGATAATCATATTGAAGTATACAGCAAGTGCTATCTAGTGGTAATTTCCGGATGTGTTTAGGGTTACCCTCGTATTTATTATTACTGTTAGAAATTGACTTTTTCGTAGTTAAATATGAACTAACACATGACTGGCCGGATAGCTTCTCTTCTAATTGTCTCTTTAGCACATTATTGCTATCTTTGTCTATCATTATGTCCTAGAAATTAAATTTTTTCAGTTTTGAAGAAAAATAGTGTAAGTGAAATTTCCAAATAAATGTAAAGTGAACGACAGACCCAATCAAAACAATTTGTCACAAAATACCTGTGACAAAATCGGCTTGTTTATCTTGTAATATGAATCGAATCTTGTATTGATTAAAAAATTATTCATTGGTTCGCTTGCTGCCGCAGGGGCTAGAGCGCATGAATCGGGAGGCCTAGATTCTAGCCCCGCTAGACCATGCGTAAAGATGGCCCTATGTATAAAAACTGAACATAATAATCTATGTTGTCAACTGTTATATTTCATTTTACATTATTTTTTGAAGAAATATCGGCCCTTTCTTCAAAATATTTAATAAATGCTAGTTTTAGAGAAACAAAATGACATTTCAAAAATTCGAATTGGTTTCAGATGTTCATGAAAGACAAGTCGAAAGACGAAAGTAAAATTACCAACAAACTGAGTTAAAAAAAATCGAAATGCGAAATACGTTAGATAATTTGATTACGTATACAGAACATAACCCGTTAAAGGAAGCATATCAAGAGCCATTCGTGTTATAAGAACTTGCATAAATTTGACTCTGTTTATATAAGTTATTTGCATATCTCACCGCAAACTAGTGCGAAATATAAGTTCTTGCCAAATTAAACTAGTTTGACAGTCTAGGGAAACTAAATAATTGTGTACAGTAACTTCGTGAAGGGAATGTATAATTTATCTCGCGATATACATGTATATGTATACGTGGTGTACGCCTAATATATCCATTGAAATTGACCCAGTAAAGTTTAGAGCATTAAAACATTGGCTAACCATGATTTATTCAAAAACACCCAAAAGCAAAAGATAGTCCATAAACAACGGATGTGAACATCCGTTAAAAAGTATGTATTCGCTAATGTGGTGTTAGTTTTATAATATCTAATTCAAGACATATTTACCATGTTTAGTGAATTAATGTTATTTTTTATATAACTACATATTTTAAATGTTTAAATGATTAACCGATTTTCTCAAAAACTTGGCGTATTTTGAGAAAAGATTTGGGTTGACATCCGTACAAGATTATGTTGACTCAAGAACTGATGCCACTTGAACATCGTAAGCGTCGTCTGTTTCCTGGTTGGGTTCTAGAGCGACTCGAAATTGATTCTGATTTTTTCAAACAAATCATCTTTTCATATGAAGCTCAATTCTGGTTAAACGGGTTAGTTAACAAACAAATTTGTCGTTTTTGGTGTGAAAATAATTCACACAAGGTTTCTAAGAAGTCTTTACATCCAGAAAAAGTTACTGTTTGGTGTGGTTTATAGCATGGTGGCATCACCGAACCCTACTTTTTTGAAGATGCAAATAGAGACGCAGTAACAGTAAATGGCAAGCGTTATCGATAAATTCTAAAAGAGTTTTTGTGGCCAAAATTGGATAAAATTGATTTGCAAGACATGTTCTTATAGCAGGATGGTGCAACACCACATTTTGTCAATGTCACTATGGTGTTATTGGGAGAAAAGTTTGGTGAACATGTTAATCGACAATATTCTTGAAAACACCTTTTATGCATTCGCGCAATTGAAAGCATTGGTTTTTTGTTAGTCGCTCGTCTTTGAAAATAACTATTACTCTTCTCAATCTGACATGAGATCATAATAATATAAATTTCTGGTGTACTTTCAAGCTTATTTATTCAGAAACATGTTTTCTACTCAATAACGCTACTGAAATGTATTCAAAAACTTTTCTAATTTAGCTTATTTATTTATTATACAGTTGTATATAACTAAAACTAGATTGGTATTTGAATATTTGGTGAGATAATTCGTCAACGTTATACTTCCTCTAATATGCTAACCCTTGCTAAAAGCTGAATAAGTTATTTATGTCTTACTGCAATAGTAATGGATTACATTCACATTCCTGTGGATTCTAAATGCAAATGAAAAATCACATTCCATTAAAATAAGAATATGCCGGGAATGAATAATTTTCGTATATTTCCACTACAATAGTAGGTCATTATGAGTTACTTCAAGTATAAAAAAAGGTCAAATTTCGTCTCATACAAGAAAACTTAATATAAAACAAGAATTTTCCATTTCAGCCCTGTTTTACATAACAATAGTGAAAAAAAGACGCATTTTAACAGTGTTTAGGCGTGTGTGAAAATACAGGAAAAAGTTTTTTGCGCCTTTTTACACCCCATGTTTCTCTCTCTAGGCACGAAATTCCGAGATCTCTTTGTATAAGTTGGGAACCCTAATGATATTATAAGTTCTAAACTTTAACACGACGAAGTATTGCCTACAGTAATAATATTTACTCACTTCGAAAACTTGATGGTCCAACTTACTGAAATAATATTTATCCTTAATTCCGAATATTTCGTATTTCGGTTTGCTCCATAATTTCCACTGTGGAAGTCCCAATTGTGAATATTTGTTTGCGCAAAATATTAGTAGAAAAACTTCATTTTTTCGATATTTATCTGGAAAATTCTATTTATTTCATAAGGATATGAAAACAAGAACTTAATTTATAATAACCAAATAAATGGAGAATACAAGAATATAATACAAAAATTTATATTTTTATTTTTGTTCCTTCTTTTAGTAACACCATAAAATTCTTATGTAATGAAAAATGAATCTTGTATTTGTGTTTCAATATAAAATACATTTTTACACAAGCCTCATCTAAGCCTTAGCAATATTTTCGTATTTAGTATTAGAATTCTTTCGAGGTAAATACACATGAAGATGATTTTTTCCCTCCAAGCATGAACAGCTTGTGCCCAAACTTTGCACCAAATTTCCTACCTTCCGTAAACCAGTGCCTCATAATTTACTATTATGTGCCTAACTGTTCTTCTTAGTAGTTGTTTAAGTTGTTGGTCAATAAATTCCTTACCATAGTTTTGCGGGGAATTGTTGTCCAGTAATTCCTGCTTTTTTCTAACCCCAAGTCTTTGATGTAGCTTCGACTCATATTATATTATACCCTTAAAGCCCTCATATTATATTATACCCTTAAAGCCGGTTCTGCCCGATATGGTTTGCTTTTGAGCCTCTCCTTTTATGTTCATAAATTTTTTCTTGTCTCCAGTTGCTCTATGTCCTGCCAATCAGCGTTTCTATTTTCTCGAAGCATATCCAAACCGTCTTTCCTATTGCTTATTATACAATATTGGAGTATAACAAACACGTCGACATGAAACACAGAGGCATTTTGTCCTAATGCATAATATTTGCTCTTACTAGCACAGTAAATTTCTCCAACCAAGCCGTGCCTTCCATTGATTGAACGAACATTTTGGTGCATAGAACAACAGCGCTCGTAGTTCTTTAATTGACCGCTAATTGCTCCTATAGTGATTATTTCAGAAATTACAAAAGATAGGTATAGGACATTGTTAACAAAAATGAAAGAGAATAAAAAAAGGAACAAAATTCCTCAATAAAATACTGGGTGTTTCATTTAAAAAAAATAAGTTTTTGGTATGTGAAAATTTCAGGAAGTAGGCTTTGAAAAAACAAAGTTTTTTGAGGTATTGTCGATTGCCACTTTACCAAATGATGCAGAATTTTCTTGGCTACAAGCACCACCAAAGTTAATGTTTTTACTTTTAAAAACAATGTAAAAATGATTTTTTTCTGAACACGTGTTTTAGTCAAATATTCTCAAAAACCATTGGCTCAATTATGAAAAAGAAAAAACAGTTGAACAGACAATTTAAAGCTGTACAAGAAAATCCAAAGAAATATAGGGTGAGTCATTTAAAAATATTAAGTTCCATGCATTTCTGGTGAAACCGGAAGTGCGTCAGAGCTTAAAGTATTTTTACAATATGCGCCACAAGCAACCATGGATCTTCCACTAATTGTTTTTTCTTTTATTTAAAACACAAAAGAGCAATCGAAGAAGCGGCTACTAACGACTCACCCTGTATATAATCGTTGGTGCGACTGTATGGTATTAAATAAGTTTTTAATGGCTCAACTAACCCTTTTGATATTCTCAAACTACATTTATGTCGTCAATGTGCGTAAAATAGGCTATCAATATATTCAATAGGTGGCGCTCAAGTCAAGTTATTAAGAAATTATATATTTATAGACCAACATGACTCATATTCACAATATACCGTGGGTTTTTTTTATCACTGAACATAGCACACGATATCACCTATGTTCAGTTTTAAAATAAACGCGTCAACGCATGGAACATTATGCAACCAACATTGCGTTATGTAACTAACAAACTAACATCGGTCAATTATTTGTTTCGACAAACGTCAAAATCAATGTCATAACAGAAATAACATTTTGAATATTTCAATATTTTACATTTGTATTCACCTAATTTAAAAAATGTATACAAAAGATGATAAAATAGAAATTTTAAACTGGTATAAAGCTGGAAACAGTTTAAGGAAAGTGTGGGATCTGTTTTCTGTCAAATATCCTGAGAAGCCCATACCATCTATCGGAACAATTCAGGCGATTAGTAGGAAATTTGATTCTGATGTCTCTATAATAAATACCCACAGAAAGAAAATTAAAACTCCTCACATCCTTACTTGACACGGTAAAATTTTCTGTACAAGATTCTGCACAGCTTTCTGTACAGAATATTCTGTACAACTTTCTGTACAGAATTTATTTTGTCCACTTGCAACGATTCAAAATTTTAAAGGTCCGGGCATGCGTCGAATGTATTACTAGATTGGCGGGTATCCGAAATTTTGTAACCCTAAAATTTCATTTGTGCGTATTTTTCTGGAAAAATTCCAAATGGACACAAATAAAAGAAAGAATTTATTACGAGCTGCAGTTCTTGTTATAATAACAAACATTCTTAATATAAAAAATAAAAAACGCGAACAAAAAAGAAAGATATGGACTAAACCTTGGCTTTTAAGGCGGCCGGGATGTTTTGTCATTAATTAATAATGAATTACGCATTGAGGACCCTGACTTATATAGGAATTATTTACGGATGAATGATGCTCTGTTTCATAAATTATTAGATTACATTAGAGCTGATATTACAAAGCAAGATACATTTATGCGAGACAGTATATCAGCCCATAGCAAGCGAGATATTCTTAATATTTAAAAAAATCAAATACAATATACTTATGATTTTTCAGGTTGCAAATTACTTTGCGGTTTTTAGCAACTGGTGAAAGTTTCCGGTCTCAAATGTATTCAACACGAGTTCAGGAAAGAATTATTTCCAGGTTTGTTCCAGAAGTGTGTGTAACAATTTACCGGAAGTTAAGAAAGCATTATTTAACAGTATGGTGATTAATTCTCATGTCCATTTTCTTTTTGATATTTATAGGTACCCAGAGATCCTGAAACTTGGCAGAAAATTGCTACTGAATTTTTTGAAATATGGAAATTTCCCAATTGTGTAGGGGCACTTGATGGGAAACATATTACATTTAGACCACCATTATGTGAAGGATCCTATTATTATAATTATAAAGGGCAACACAGCATAGTTTTGCTGGTCATGGCAGATGCTAAATATAAATTTACCTATGTAAATGTAGGTACTAATGGAAGAGTGAGTGATGGAGGTGTTTTTCGTGAAAGCTTACTCGCATCTTGCCTAGCAGAAAACAAATTGAATTTTCCACCCCCATGTAATTTGCCTGGTCGAAGAAAAAAGGTGCCTTATGTAATCGTAGCAGATGAAGCCTTTCCATTAACAGAAGGAGTTATGAAGCCATATCCGCAAAGATTTTTAAGTCATGACAATAAAATACTAAATTACCGATTATCAAGAGCACATTTGGAATTTTATCCAATAGATTTAGAGTTTTATTAGAACCAATAAATTTAGATGTTGAAAAAGAAGAAATAATAACTTTAGCATGTGTGGTACTTCATAACTTCTTGGTAACAGAAAATGAAAGGTATGTTACAGATGTTAACATTAACAATACCAAACATTTACCAACAGTTGTAAAACAAGGTGGTAAAAAGTCAAGTATTGAAGCCAGAAATATTAGAGATGAATTCCGGAACTATTTCTGTACCAACAATGGGAGTGTGGATTGGCAGGAACACGCAGTGGCTGAGCATAATATGTAGAACATTGATTTATGTTTATTCCAGTTATGATTAATTAATATTAAAAATAAAGTCTAATACAAAAAAATATTTATTTATTTAAATATGTATATATAACATTTAAAATTTTAAATTGAACTTCATTTTTTATTCGAAGACAATTAATTTCTTTAATTTTGGCGGCTACTAATTTACCAAATACCTCCTCGCTGTTTTCAGGCTGTTGAGTTGGCTTATTCTCCAAAGCAGAAGTAAGTTTTACTAAAGCATCATTTGCATGTTTCAAATATTCATCATCTTTTCTTTCTTGCGGGATGGAGTACTGTCCTTAATAGCTTCACATTTCCTTTTCTTGTTTTCTGTGCCAAAATCACCTGTATTTATAGCGCCTTCCTCAATATAATTACTTGAGGTACTTGGAGCAGGTTGAACGTCCTCATTTGCATTGCTTATAAATAAACCAGAACTGTAGTCCAACTAAGAAGACTAAATATTAAAAATTAATATTAAAATACCAATAGACATCTTACAATATCTGTGTTATATTGTGAATAGTCAATATCTTGATCCACTTGCACAATTATTTCTTCACCTTTGCAGTTTTCGCTAATAACATCAGTCGACTTAAGTGCTACTGTATGATTTACAATAAACATCATATCTTCAAAATACCATAAAGTTGGTTCTGCAATCTATAAAATATGGTCAATATATTTTAGTACTTTATTAAATGATACTTACATCATCATCACCACATCCACTTTTCTAAGACTGTTGCCACTTTCGATATTCAGACAGAAAAGTAGTCCTTAAAGAATTAAATTTTGTGTTTACTTCTAATATGGTTATGACATTGATTTTGACGTTTGTCGAAACAAATAATTGACCGATGTTAGTTTGTTAGTTACATAACGCAATGTTGGTTGCATAATGTTCCATGCGTTGACGCGTTTATTTTAAAACTGAACATAGGTGTTATCGTGTGCTATGTTCAGTGATAAAAAAAAACCAAGGTATGTTGGTTTAGTGACAAAAAAGAAAATCGCAAAATTCGGATACGATAGGTGGCGCTGTGGTCAAGCTATTAATAAATTTTATATTTTTAAACAGAAATCAAGCTTATTCTGCAATCGCTCTAACGACCTCTTCTGGCCAGACTTTGTTATAAAGGGATTTTAACCAAGTCAAACTCATCGCGCCACCTACCGGCAGAACCACGTTTGCCGGGTCCGATAATTCTATATATAAAAATAAGCATATCACGTGCAAACTATCACCAATCCATATCATCTCTATTTGTAGTGTTTTTAGACATTTATAATGTGATGTGTCTTTTTTTGCCTGTTAAAATCATTGTACCGCTCGACACATATAAGTTGAAAAGAGAGAATGCGCGATAGAGATGGATACAGCTGTAACAAATGCATACGTGTACACCCCGCTACTACCACTCGCCCCCTTGTCCTTTGCGCATATGACCTTCACCACTCAAGTTATATGTGCTGAGCTGGAATTGAATTTACAAGTTAAAAAGATATCATCTTAAAAAGTAATAACAAAACCTTTAACCATATATTTTTCGCCACATAAGTTTATTACTTCATAAACATTTCATTTAAAAAAGTAAGACTACAAAGAAATACTCCACCTAAACTTGAGCAATATTCACGAAGTTAAATATACCATCTCGTAAATTTAACGAATTTCTTTGTTGAACTTGTAACGCAATTTATTTCTCATTAAAAAAATAAATAGAACTAAACTTATTTCGTTTGCGGTTATTTCGATTTTGCATTGTTTGCCTATGTTATTAATAATTCCCTCCCATTTTTCAAATAAAACATGAAATAAAGCGTGAGAACATACATCTAGTCCAAAATGAAAATTGAAATTTTTATAACCCCAGGATGTCCACCCGTCAAAACCTGAATTTTAAAAATTGAATTCTCTTTTTATTACTCGACTTGCGCGAGTATCTCTCGAATAAAGGGGGAAATTATGGAGAAGACGAGGAAGTGTCACCCTTAAGAAAAAAAAAGAGAGTCGAGAAGAAAAAGATAGGATGTGTCGAGGCACCCGGACATCGTCCCTGTGGATTAAAAAAAAAGGGGCACGAAAAAAAAGTTGAAAATTTTTCTTCAAGACGGACGCGCAAATTTTCGACTTATTGATCAAGTTTAACTAGGAAGTTCTCAAGGAGTCCGCGACCTGTGACTTTTATTACGACCGCATAGTAAGTGTTAAGGTTCAAACCGTTCCCGCATGTATCAATAAATGGATTTTGTTGAACTTCCGAACCTCAGGACAACCCTTCATACGAGCTCACGTCACCATAACATCGTTTATCTATGTCTGACCTGTTCCGGTATGCATAGAATAATGAAACTAACCGATCTATAACGGATACGTTTTAACTAAGATTATTCGTAAAGCGGTGGGTGAAAGTTTAAGTATCAATACCGACAAATAAAAATACTAAAAGACAATACTACAAGGACTATTCAAATATTTTGTCTCTTTTCGACCTTGAAATTTTTGCAGGTGTCTACGTTTTAAAGTTGTATAGGGAGTAATAATAATAATAATAATTGTATATTAAAATACAAGCTTCATAAGACACAATTTTTGCGCACGCGTTTAAGTTTAGAAAACGATCTGCTAGGCTCACATTGTATATTCGGTTCTGTTTATTCTTCTTACATGTAAATGAAGGTGCTCATGCGCTAATTTAAGTTATTTATTTGACAGAAGGCACCTTTGCGTCAAACCTACCTTATTGTGTATTCCATGCTTTGATCAAAATCTTATTACTTCAGAAAGATTTTTTGTGAGAATTATGTATATTTGGGTTCACATCGTAGCCTTTGTGTATTAACCCTTAACTGCCGTCGTGCGATCATGGTGACCGCCAGCAATATTTAATTCTAAGAATACTTCTCCCATTCTTTTCTGTTATCTCCCAGAATTCCTATACCTTCAAATGACATCATATTTAGTATATATCTAGAATAGTGTCGTTACACACGTACATGTTTTCAATCAAACACGCATTGAAGTTTTGAAGCGGTTACGGTGACCGCACTACGGTGTTTAGGTACTTTTTGCGCCACGTATAAGGACTGTGACAAAATGAGTGATAATCCTGGACCGTCAAAAAGAGTTCGTTACGATGACCCAGATTTTGAAAGGACATGGTCTGAAGAATATGATGACGTATACAGCGATGAGGAGGAAGTCAATGAAAGCTATTGGGAAATGAGTGAACACGACTCTAATTCAGACGAAGAGACCAATGAAGGCGAATTTGATGAAATCATACAAAAGGAAGACCCTGAAATAAACGAAATGCAGGAAGAAGAAGGTGTAAGTGAAAATATCTCGAGTGTAACTAAAAGTTACTATGGAAGAAACCGGTCATCAGAAGGTTTTGTCACACGCAGTAGAACTCAGAAACATAATATTGTGATACAACTACCAGGACTTAAACCTTCCGCAAAATTAGAACCAACTGCAGATGCGATTTCTGTATGGAGTTTACTGTTCTCAGAAGATATTTTGCTATGGACAAACACGAAAATTCAATCGATGAGAGTAAAGTACAGAAATACATAAAGGTCTGAACTTGCGGATATAGACATGGGCGAGTTAAAAGCGTTTATTGGCTTATTATATTATACAGCCATATTCACTTCAAACCATGAAAATATAGAGAGAATTTTTGCCACAGATGCACAGGACGAGAAATATTTAGGTGCGTAATGAGTAGAAATCGATTTGCCTCTTTACTTGTATGTTTGCGTTTCGATAATCCACTAAATAGATTACAGAGACAACAAACCGAGTCATTAACACCTATTTCCGAAATATTTGATAAATTCGTATCACAATCTCAGTCAGTATATACTCCCGGCGTCAACATATGCATTGATGAGATGCTTGTTTCCTTCAGAGGCAAATGTAGACACAAAATGTACATGGCAAACAAGCCGTGTAAATATGGCATAAAGATTATGTGCATGACGGATGCTCGCACGCAGTATTTCTATAATGGTTATGTTTACTGCGGTAAAAATTCCAATGGAATTGGTCTTGAAGGAAGCGAAACGAAATTACTGAAACCCACACAAGCAGTATTACGATTAATTCAGCCACTTCAAAATACAAATAAAAATATAACAGTCGATAAGTGGTTTTCGTCAATGGAGCTGGTGGAAAAGTTTCGAGAAAAAAAATTAACATGCGTAGGAACTGTCAAGAAAAACAAGAGGGAAATTCCGCAACAATTGTTAATTGTTATTATCGACAAATTGATACATACCTGTTAGAACGTAAATAACTGTTTTATCTTTAATACACGTATTGTCATGAATAAGAAGGGCTCTCTCTGGTGATGAATGGCATAAGCACATACCTATGGGATCATTTAAATGCATTAGTATACAGCATCTATAGGTGGATAGGTGAAGGTCACGAAGGGGTATGGAATAATAAAAAGCGATGTCAGGTTCATCGTCAATACGTATAGATGTCATAATGATTGAAATAAGACTGTATTAGCATAGAACAGTTAATAATAAGAGCATATTAAGCAGGTCGGGTAGGTTGTTTATAGTAGAATCTAGTTTATGCTCAGCGAGGGACATTAATCGGGACAAATTGAATATCCCTATGTTAATTTGAATAGGATTTTATTGTGAGTAAAATAATATTTAGCTAAGATATAAACCTGCTAGTCTAGGGTATTAAGGATATATTAGGTAGATTCCTATTTGAATATAGAAGAAGTTGAATGTATTATCTGAATATCTTGACAGGTAATTTGTTTAAATGAAAGCATAGTGGACTCTTTCAGTTTATGAGTAGTCCAGTAATTTATATGCAATATTTGAATAAAAATAGAAACAAGGGGATATTAATCTTGAGACATGAAATTCTAATATGTAAATTAATGTAAGTCCAACGTTATTAATGGTCTAATATTCAAATGTAATATTGTTTTTTTTGTTATTTTATTTATTTACTAACACATTGGAGAAATAATTAGAGTATGCTTAGAAGGACAAAGGAAAAAAAAACAAGAAAGGATAGATGATGCCATCGATATCAAAATGGCTCGGTGCAGTTTGGAAGTAATAAGAAAAATTATATTCTTTATCCATTAAATTATCAGTACCTGTGTTGAATAGTTAACCAAATTAAGTGTTTATCCATTAAGATTATATACAGCAATTATAATCTGGAAAATTTCAACTCGAAATACCATTTTTGTGGATATTTTCTACGACAATTCTGGAAGAACAGAGCTGCTGCCAAACATCTTGAAGAGGTAACATCCTTCCAGTAACCATAGTGGAGTATCATCGAATGTGAATTGATTCAAGTACTAAAAAAGGAACCAAGGTAAATTAATATACCTACAAGTATTATCGAGATCTCAGATAAAGAAATATTATTGGTCTTCATATTGAATTAATCTTTTAAAAAAGTATACTTACTCTAAATTAATAATGCGCGAGTTAGAAGATGCACTTTTCTCCAGAGAAATTATAATTTAATTAAGATGACCGTTAATTCGTTGAGACATTTTTTTTTATGTTAATCACCATGTTGAACTTTAATAATTTCTGTGTAAATTTGAATATGTAATTTATATAACATTGATGTCTTTCTAATACGTTGAATCAACTATACCTCTTGAGGTTTAGTAATTAATATAGAATAACAATCGTTATGAATTTAATATTTTGATTTGGAAATTTAAACTATAGAATGAGTGTAGTTGATATAAACGTGAAGGAAGAATCATGTATTTTTTTAAAATAGTTACAACTTTCGAAAACCAAAGTTCTTGAAGCTTCAAGATATGGTTCATTTATTATGTAAGATAGATGATAGATTTTCATGTTTCAAGGTTAACCTTATATGTTTTTGACAAATAAATAACCTACAAATATTTCAATCAAAATATGTAGTTTAATTATTAAATAAGTTAATTCATTAAAGTAAATAGAGGAACATGAATAATGTTGACATCTAAGAACCAAACTACCACTCATTTAGTACCTGTTATAAATTAAATATGAATCCACGACCCTGATTAAAATTACAGTGTGACTTTATATCACAAGACAAATTGTTATAAGCTTTAAAATGCTATAATATATAATTATTTATTATCTATTTTAATTTTCTCAACTAAATTATCTAAATGCCCTTACCACCATTTTCAAAAATGTAAGGCTCACAGCAATATGTGTAGGTCTTGTTAGACTATGGATACGTACTATCAGTCTCACCAGACTTACATTGTTAATATAAATCATTTCAAGCACTATTCTGTTTTTATAATTATGCTCTTTGCTTAACATTTGAACATTGTCATAATCAAAGATATGTTTAATATCCAAAAAAGGCCCGGCTAGTGCACAGGAACGTTTACCCACCCTGCAATTACTCTTGTGTTGTGAAAGTTCTTGTTTTAATAGTTGCTAAGTTTGACCTATATAAACTTTATTGCAATTTTTACAAGGAATTTTGTATACAACACTATCTTGGTTTAAAATTGGTGTTTTGTCCTTAGTTCTAGAGAAAATATTGTTAAGTGTAGGTAAGCTATAATATATTACATTTATAATTCCATTGACTTTTTCTCTTATTTGCTTCTTCAATTATTCAACAAAAAGGTATTAATTTCTAGGATGTGTTTTCCAGGTAAAATTCTATTTGCAAGCCGGGCATTTGTGAATAAAATTCATAAAAATCACTTGTTCAAATATTGAGTAGAATCGTAAAATTAATATGAATTTTACAAAACACAATCGAACCTAGCAATCAGTTTTTTTTTCAAGCAATTGTATAATACATTTTCGACGTACATATCCAATCACAATCATACAAAAATTAATCGAAATAAATATTACAGGAAAAAATGAACGAAACAAAATAATACCGGAGGATAACAATGTAGAGCAGCGTACGATCATTTATTTCTCGATGGATATTATTGTTGGGAAACACGAACGGCGGTCTAGTTGGACAAACATAAATAAAATTCATTCTGAACAATGTGGCCTACAAAACAAGTATAAAACAAACACATCGTTTGTGTATGTAACATACGAATGTTTTAGTAAAGGGAAATTTTGGCCCAAATGTACACGTACGTACATAGTAGGGGAACCATCAGGTAATTTATTTAATTGCTCCCGCGATGGTAATTACCTGTTTAAAAAATAATATTCGCGATGATGGATGATGATACTATGCGAATATAATTAACTATATTGTACAAAATTGCCATCCTTCCTATGTTGTGGTGCCAAGTGGAGATGACACAAAAAAGTGGTAGATGACATCATATTTCTATAACAACGAATAATATTTTCGTCATTTAAATACTTATCCACCACCGAGCCTCATTTAATTGGTAATTAAAAACTTGGTAACGCAAAATATAAAGCATGGGCATTCATAAACCTACGGTAACAATACATGAAAATATTTCGCATTCCGTTTTTTTTTTGGTGTATTTTAACGCAGTACTGCTACCAAAAATTGTGCAGTGATTATTTAAAATTATCTCCTACACATGCTGAAATTTAATCCTCTCTATTTCCTGCAAACGCCATGAAATTTGATGTTCCACGGCATTAACAAGAATCGAGTTTCTAGGGAAATGAACAGTAGCAGCAAAATCATTTTATATTGGTTGAAATTTCAGTTGAGTTCTAATTGAAATTTTTGAGGAGCTTTCGACTGTAAAATACTTACAGCGATGAAGATTACAATAACAAATAATGTACAAATATTAGCATTATCTTAATTCCCAACAAATGGATTAACGTTTTTTATTCTCGATATGGTTTTGCAACTTGCGTAGCAATATACAAAGGAATTACATTATTGTTAATTTTATTAAATGTCAGATTATGTGTTGGGGGATTTTTAAACATAATATGACTAAAATCCAATACAGAGTTGATGTGATTCCTTTACTATTTTATACGTAGTATAAGGAAGTGTTGTGATGATGAAAATTTTCGACCTCGAGATTTTTGCAGATGTCCACGTTTTGAGGTCCCCTGATACCGAAAATGCGGTTTTTAAAAAATGTCTGTGTGCCTGTGTGTCTGTCTGTCTGTGACCACGATAACGGTCAAACCGCTTTAGAAATCCATTTCAAATTTTTATTTACGTGTATAATCTCCCTCTTGAGATCTGATTAGTTTTTCAGTAAAATCGATAGACCGGAAGTAGTAGTTTACTTCAGTGAAAAACTCGAATCTTGCAATTATTTCGTCAATTACTAAGTCTAAACACATTTAGGAAGAATTCAAATGTACTCAAAATTAAATTTGAGACAAATTGACTTAAAAAAGTTTTTCGAAATTCCAACCGGAAGTAGGACTTTTACTCTTATCGAAAATCAGTTTTTTGCGAATATCTCGCAAGTCATGCTTCCTAGGCAGGTACATTATGAGTATAAAAGTATTTAAATTATAATTTTAAATATCTTTTGTATAAAAAAATTTCAAAATTCGGACCGGAAGTACCACTTTTACTCTTACCTACCGAATAACAATTTTTTACAAATATGTCGTAAATTATGCATTCTATATATACATTTATTGAGAGTATAAAATTATTTAGAGTTGGATTTGCAATAGTTTTTGTATACATGAAATTTCGAAATTCGGACCGGAAGTAGCACTTTTACTCTTAGCGAGTACCACTTTTTTTCGAATATCTGAATAAGTTTTGTATAAAAAGATTCTTAAAATTGTATAGTTTGAAACGCTCATACGTATCAGAAAGTCGTGTGGTGGCCACACCTCAGTTTTTCATAAGTTCGAAACATGTAAACGTGTTGTTGCAATGTATACCTCTCCACCGTTAAAATCTAACTACTTTCTACTCAAACAAAATGGCTTATGTCATTTGAAAAGACGTTACGTGTAACCAGTTAAATTACTCGTCTCACATTTGTATGACCAAGTATTATCAATTAGATCACCTAATTTTTGACGTTTGAAACAAACTAATTTACCGCGGACGTGCAAGTATTCAAATATGACATACAAACTTTTGTAAACCTGATCCTTTCTGTCAGATATCGATATCTTTATTGTTTTATTTATGGAAAGACTGTAAATGTTGAATAAGACTGCGAAGACTATGTTATAAATATCCCTGTATATTGAAATATTAATCCAGAAATAAAAGTCCACCTATAAAATTTATTTCAATGTAGCGCACCACTAGTACTGGTCAAATATTCTTAAACAATGTTGCTAAAGTACTACTATTAAGGTAATGATAATCAGATTGCCGATCGTAAAATAAGTAAACTTCTTAGACTATCTCGAGCTCCCGCGGGCGTCGTTTTCTCCAGACGTACTACTATATTTCTTCGAGCAGAAATAACAATTCTTTACTGTCTCTTCTTTTGCAGTTACCACCATTTGGTTTCGTCACATTTTATGCTCCCCCAATTTAGTAAATATTTCACTTCACCCCTTTTATTACACCTAAGTTGAACAACGCTTCTCAAGAAAATTGCTTCCTATTATGAAATATAAAAGAACAAAATAGGTATTTAGTGTATCTATGGTAATTTAGAATCGCATAATCAATAATGACTATAATGGAGTGCGAATATTTAACTATATTAGCATATGAGTTATTTTGAAATTTACATACATACGAGTATATACTTATGTTTTCTGATCTAAATTTTATATATTAAATATTCTCAAATAAGAACTACAATACTTTTGTTGTTGTTGAGCGTCAGGAATTTCAATAAAAATTTATACTACCTACTATAAGTACCTACCATACCTAGTGTAATTGTAAACAGATAGTTCTTCACTCCCTCCCAAAAGTTAAACAAGCAATTCTCTGCATTTAGTTGTGTTAGGTTTCACTAAAATCGTTGAAAATCATCCAACAAGAAGCTTCACGGAAATTTAATTTAAAAAAAAAAATCTCCCACTTTCTAAACCGCCACTATTTTTACAATAATAATAGTAATGACATCTCAATACCGCCACTTACGGCTCGTTTATAACAAATTAAGAAGGCGACCCCTACAGGGGTAACATGACATACTACAACTTATTTTAGACGGTAAGCGCTTAAAACTCCTAGAGAATTTTATCCTCATTACTGAAAAAAAAATGAAATAAACAGCATTAACCTAAGAAAAATGAAGAAATAAAGAATACTAAATTTAGAATTATTGTAAAGAAACAAAATAAAATAGGACAAGACACGTCAAGATCCCTAAGACCCATTAACCCATTGTCTTTCGCACTTAAGAAGCTTAACACACTTATGAAGAGGCACATTAGGGAAGGTATATTGGTGAATATATTAATACACACTGATTAGTATGCCTATCGGACAGGTATGTCGATAGAAACAGTCAGGAAGTGCGTGCAACACGCCCTTATTCTGGCGATTGGAAGACTAAACATTAGCCCTAATAAATCTACCCTTAGGGCATTTACTCGAATTCGTAAGCTTGAGGATTTTGGACCACTGACCATGAGGGGAGAAAACATACGGATTTCGAAGGATATAAAGTATTTAGGAATAATACTAGACTCAATGTTTAAATAGAACCGAGACCTGAAAAACATGACCAAGGAAACGGTAAAATCATTAATGATAACTAGACGCTTACACGGGAAGCAATGAGGGTTAAGAGCGAATATGATGTACTGGACATAAAGCTTAATGGTATAACCTACCCTGTTATTCGACAACTAGACAGGTGCAAAGAATTGCCTCTTTGGGAATAACGGGTTCAATACGTACCACACAAATGCAGCCAAGGAGGCCCGTTTGGGCATTCCGCCTCTTCACTTTATGATACCCTTATGAGGCCAGGATGGGTGCTTTTAAGCTGGAGCTAACTAACGCCAATATCAAAAGATGGGCGGAACATATGTCAATTGCAGACCTTGTGGATGGAGGTGTTTTAGACATGCAGCCAGGCCACATGGTAAAGCGATATATTCCCAACGGACCATTTAAGGTAAGCTTTCCAGAAAAAAATAAATGGGAAAATCGTATGCAGGGTATCAGACGGCACTGAGGCAGGTATCTACTTTGTTAGTCAGAGCACATACTATGCACTGGGGAAGTGTGCCTCTGTGTTTTAGGGTAAAGATGTATGCAATACTCCCATATGCTATAGAAAAAAATAGGAATGTCGTCTTTCACTGGTAGACTCAAATCCGACATTCAAACGGCACTGAGGGCAAGAAGTGTTATCAAAACCGGTTTGGGTATGCCTCGAAGAACTAAAATCGCTGGCGGACCAGAACAAGGTAAAACTAATTTGGATGTCAGAACAGAGAAGGCTTGAGGGTAACGAAGGAAAAGCTGATGAACTCTCTAGGAGAGGATCTGGAACAAAACATCAAAGACTGTGTATCTTAAAAGCACAAGCATTAGTGAGCAGCAAAGTCCGGGCAATATCATGGTAAGGAATTTATTGATTATTTTTGCAACAAAAGTCTTGCGCCTGCCTAAGTACATGTTAATAAGATAGGCCTGCATAACAGAGAACTTAAGTGCAGACTCAGCAACAAGGAATTAGAATGCGTTAAACATATCTTAGTAAACTGTAAAGCATAGAGATGCTCAAGAAACACTCTGTAAAAGACCAGTACAACCATGTACACAATACAAAAGTAGCAAAGTGAATATCGTATGCTACAGACGTTAACCACAATAGGCCTTATTGGCTGCGGTGCAAACTGGGGACGTAAGTCGACAAGCATGGGGAAAAAAACGAACAACGTTGTACTTTTTAACATTTCTATCTTTTTCTAGCCTAATTAAAATATAAAACAAACTAAGCAATAAAGTGCTTATATATGTATACAAATAACTAACTAAAATGTTATATAAATAATTATTATGTTTGACAGTGCTGTTATGTACAAGTTGGTATCTGTATTGTGGGGGTTGCATGCGATATATGTAGGTCAGGTATCACCCCGACTGTGTTTTATTATAACAAGTAAATACCCAACAATAATTTTTCATTGCAGGGAGAAAAGAGTTTGATTCTAAATGAGTTTATTCGCTGGAAACTTGGAGAATTATCTCAAATAATCCTTTTAAATTTCGTCTTCTATTATCCTCCGCTATAAATACATACTACTGTATTCGAAATTCTCGTTATTTGTTATCCCACTTTCACTTAAG
The DNA here is from genome assembly GCA_963170755.1 of Amphimallon solstitiale. Lineage (NCBI taxonomy): Eukaryota > Metazoa > Arthropoda > Insecta > Coleoptera > Scarabaeidae > Amphimallon > Amphimallon solstitiale. The sequence continues at coordinate 99,870,510 of OY720681.1, forward strand.
AGCCTTTCCTACATTTTATCTCTTCAATTTACCTTATCCATACATATTTCAGTGGCTGTCGGAATATGCGCAGATACGCTAAGCAAGAAAGGAAACCTGTATGTGCTCTCCTAATCGGCGAATATTTCGGATTTGATCTAAGCAAATCGACAAATGGGAGAAAGTGTACGCATCTACCAGAATATAGGATCGAAAGAGAAAAAGTAAGAAAATAAGATATACAGAAACAAAGCCATTTGGATATTCCGTTGGAAATTCGAATATTTCTTGCTATGTAAGTCGACTCGAGATAGATATATTCCAGGAATCACTTTGCCCTGAAAATCATTTCAAAAAGAGGATTTGTTTATTTTTATGAAGATGGCAAGTATGGCAACGGTAGTGCTGACCTTGTGAATATTTCAAGACGTGAACATAATCGAGAACGGAATAAATAGAATTTGCTTTATCCATATACAAGGTTGTTACTGTTTGTTGAATTCTTTTTTTAAAGCTATGTAATACCTACGTTATCATAAGGGAATACGTTGCGTGCCACAAAGAAGGAATATATGAAAAATCGTTCAATAGATTTGTTACTTTTAGGCGGCCATGAAATTTGAATCTGATGTCTTTATCGAATGCAAATACAGAGTGATGCAAATTAAGTACACTTTATTACTATTTTCGTGACTACTCATCTCAGAAAATACATTAAACTGGCAAAATATAATAACTACTTTCGATTTTGAATAGCTTGCAATTTATAGAAAGCAATTAACTAACGCACCTTCGATGAAATTTAAAATTTAGAAATTTTTTCATGGTCTATGTATTTTACAATATCGGAGGTTCAATACAGGATTAAAAAGGTATTATTAACGAAGTTATGACAGATTTAAATTACTTATACCAGAGAAACTCCATTTTACTAAATATGTTCACAAATTTCTGATTTGTTTATAGTAATAACGAATTGCTAGAATTGTGTCAAGCACGACGTACATAATTGCAAGATTGGAAACCCCAATTTTATTTGATCTGATCAACTAACAGGATATTCTAAAAATGTAAATAATTTTCACATTATATCGGTTCTTAGTATATTATCTATTAAGGTATGAGGTAAAACTGACTTTACAAAATATTTCCTATTTTTATTTTACTTAAAGTACCTATATAAACATATGTCATGTTTCGTTAACAATGTAGTTTCACCACACTTTGAATTAATTTAGAATATAGTTGTTACCGTAAAATATTAATTATTATTATTCTAGTAATGGGTTGTTTTCAGTAATAGATTTAACAATTATTTAGTGTAATTTTGTAAATTACACTAAATGTGGTGCTTATTCTGTTAATAGGTAATAGTTATAGTAACTAAAATTACTTGAAATGAAGTAACAATTTTCCTCGGTATCTCTAATTCTCATCTTAAACAAGTCTTCATTGATAACTATTGGAATTTTTATTTTAGTAAAGCTGCAAGCTAAATTAGGCCACTAAAATTCGATTTATGACCACCCACTTATGACGCAGCATAACAGCATCTATTTTGTGTTACTTTCAAAGTAAAAACTGGGTAATTAGTTGATGTCCTACTGAGGTCAAAAAGAACAACACATGTTTGCCTCCTAAAATGATTTTTTGCACCTATGGGAGAGCTTGTAGATAATTCTGGAGCTGTCGTAGGTTAGGACTATAGTATCAGCCAATTTGCAGCAACTTCCTTATGCAATCTAGCTTTAAAAGAAGCTATTACCGAAGGACAAACTCGAAATTATGAGGTTAACCACCGGACTATATATATTGATGAATTTGGGAAAAGAAGAAACAATTAAGGAGAACAAGAAATAACTTGACAACTTTTCACAAATATAACCTTCATATAGTATGTTATAACATCGAAAGAACGCGCCTCAAGAGCGGTGTGGAATTAGGTACTCAAATTATCGGGAGTATCATATAAGTTTAAAATCCATACAAGATTTTATAAAAGCAATTGCCTTTTTACAAACATTCGATGGTGTTTTGTTTGTTCTGATAATTTTTTACCGTAGAGTCAATATAAACTGAAATATCCCATAAAACTTCATTAGAGCAGGATTTTAGCTCTTAAAAGCGTTCTCAAATTTAACCGTACACGCCAAAAACAAAAAATCGATGGTGTGTTATTTGTTGTGATCATTTTTTACCATAGAGTCAATATAAACTGAAGTATCCCAGAAAACTTAATTAGAGCACGATTGTAGGTCTTAAAAGCGTTCTCAAATTTAACCGTACACGCCAAAAACAAAAAATCGATGGTGTTTCATTTGTTCTGATAATTTTTTACCATAAAATCAATATAAACTGAAATATCCCAAAAACTTAATTAAAGCTCGATTGTAGCTCTTAAAAGCGTTCTGAAATTGAACCGTACACGCCAAAAGCAAAAAATTGATGGTGTTTTATTTGTTCTGATAAAGTTTAACCATAGAGTCAATATAAACTGAAATATCCCATAAAACTTAATTAGAGCAGGATTTTAGCTCTTAAAAGCGTTCTCAAATTTAACCGTACAGGCCAAAAACAAAAAATCGATGGTGTTTTATTTGTTGTGATAATTTTTTACCATAGAGTCAATATAAACTGAAGTATCCCAGAAAACTTAATTAGAGCACGATTTTAGGTCTTAAAAGCGTTCTCAAATTTAACCGTGCACGCCAAAAACAAAAAATCGATGGTGTTTTATTTGTTCTGATATTTTTTTACCGTAGAGTCAATATAAACTGAAATATGCCAGAAAACTTAATTAAAGCACGATTTTAGCTCTTAAAAGCGTTCTCAAATTTAACCGTACACGCCAAAAGCAAAAAATTGATGGTGTTTTATTTGTTCTGATAAAGTTTCACCATAGAGTCAATATAAACTGAAATATCCCATAAAACTTAATTAGAGCGGGATTTTAGCTCTTAAAAGCGTTCTCAAATTTAACCGTACACGCCAAAAGCAAAAAATCGATGGTGTTTTATTTCTTCTGATAATTTTTTACCATAAAATCAATATAAACTGAAATATCCCAAAAACTTAATTAAAGCTCGATTTTAGCTCTTAAAAGCGTTCTGGAATTGAACCGTACACGCCAAAAACAAAAAATCGATGGTGGTGAGTCAATATAAACTGAAGTATCCCAGAAAACTTAATTAGAGTACGATTTTAGGTCTTAAAAGCGTTCTCAAATTTAACCGTGCACGCCAAAAACAAAAAATCGATGGTGTTTTATTTGTTCTGATAATTTTTTACCATATAATCAATATAAACTGAAATATCCCAAAAACTTAATTAAAGCTCGATTTTAGCTCTTAAAAGCGTTCCGAAATTGAACCGTACATGCCAAAAACAAAAAATCGATGGTGTTCTACTTGTTCTGATAATTTTTTACCATAGAGTCGATATAAACTGAAATATCCCAAAAAACTTAATTAGAGCACGACTTTCGATCTTAAAAGCGTTCTCAAATTTAACCGTACACGCCAAAAACAAAAAATCGATGGTGTTTTCCTTGTTCTTATAAAGTTTTACTATAGAGTCAATATAAACTGAAATATCCCAAAAAACTTAAGTAGAGCAGCATTTGGGCTCTTAAAAGCGTTCTCAAATTTAACCGCACACTCCAAAAACAAAAAATCGATGGTGTTTTATTTGTTCTGATAATTTTTTACCATAAAATCAATATAAACTGAAATATCCCAAAAACTTAATTAAAGCTCGATTTTAGCTCTTAAAAGCGTTCTGAAATTGACCCGTACACGCCAAAAACAAAAAATCGATGGTGGTGAGTCAATATAAACTGAAGTATCCCAAAAACTTAATTAGAGCTCGATTTTAGCTCTTAAAAGCGTTCTGAAATTGAACCGTACACGCCAAAAACAAAAAATCGATGGTGTTTTACTTGTTCTGATAATTTTTTACCATAGAGTCGATATAAACTGAAATATCCCAAGAAACTTAATTAGAGCACGACTTTCGATCTTAAAAGCGTTCTCAAATTTAACCGTACACGCCAAAAACAAAAAATCGATGGTGTTTTCCTTGTTCTTATAAAGTTTTACTATAGAGTCAATATAAACTGAAATATCCCAAAAAACTTAAGTAGAGCAGGATTTTGGCTCTTAAAAGCGTTCTCAACTTTAACCGTACACGCCAAAATCAAGAAATCGATAGTGTTTTATTTATTCTGATAATTTTTTACCGTAGAGTCAATATAAACTGAAATATCCCAGAAAACTTAATTAAAGCACGATTTTAGCTCTTAAAAGCGTTTTCGAATGTAACCGTACACGCCAAAAACAAAAAATCGATGGTGTTTTATTTGTTCTAAAAAAATTTACCAAAGAGTCAATATAAACTGGAATATCCCAAAAAACTTAATTAGAGCACGATTTTAGCTCTTAAAAGCGTTCTCAAATTTAACCGTACACGCCCACGCCAGAGACTTTAAAAGCCTCATTCAGGACACTATATAACTTACCTGATAAATCATTGTATGTTTTTGTATTAATTTGTCTCTAGTTTCAACAAATTTTTCGGTAAATGCATTAGACTATTCGCTTCTACATAAATTGTGAAATGCATACTTAATTTAAAGACTGCTATATTGCTCAGAAGTTAGTATTACTTCTAAATGAGTTAATTCGATATTTTTGTTCTTGACTAGGTGCAATTATTATACTATTTAAAAGATGGCCCTAGAATTAGAGTGATTGATTAACATGATATGTTTTTGTAGTACAATAAACTCCTTTGAAATGTTAAAATTAATACTGAAATATAATCAGTTACTTCATTAATTTATTTTTAAATTCTATATGTAACTTTGTCAACACAATCGTGATCAAGATACAATAAAATGATTATTATTATTATTACGTTTCATATATATTTAATATAATATAATTAACTTTTTGTTAGTAAATTTAATAATGACAGTCATATTTAGTGCTATCGAATATGTTAATTCGTTCATCCTAAGACTACAATTTGTATTATCTAAACTCATAATTAGGTAAATTTATTTTCAAAGGAAACATTTCCACCAACGATAACAGAAAAAACGAAGCAGCAGTGTAAATAATAATACGTTTTAATTAAATTCTATTTAGATAATCGTATTTTATAGTTGACGTAGTTCGAAAAGCCTATTTAGCTTCGGTTGAGCCAATATGGAGTTTTTCGAGGATTAAAAGCACAACTTGTTTGCCACCATTTGCTTGTGTTATTCGAGCCATTTTCGGCTTCCCATTCCGACCCAATTGCAGGTAGGGGAAAAGGTAGCTCTGTTCGTGTCCCCTAAGGGAAGCGTTTCCCTCGGAACCAACCGAGTCTAACAGAAAACTTAAAATTTATTTATGCAATGGAACAAAGAAGCTCGTCAGCTTTTGTGTCTCGTCTCTACTCGTTTCCGGCCTTTCGTCCCAAAAATAATTTCAATATTCCTTTTTCTTCTGGAAATTTAATACGACACCCTGTCTTGATTAGATTTAAACAGAAATTTAACTTAATGCGTTAACGATTAAGGAACAAAACGAGAAAAACTTATAAAATATAGAAAGGATATTTCCGTCTTATTATGTAGTTCTTACTAATGATATTAAATTTAGTCTGCATTCTCAATATGACAGAGAAATATAATACAAAAATTTGAAATTATAAAAAAAAATTGTTTCACGACATGGACTATGTTGAAAACCTTTCATTTTTGTTCTATTCTAAGACTGGTGAAGGTTGTTTTTCGCAAACAGGCCTTCTTTTATGCAGACCCATCACCCCACCCTTCTTACATTTTCCGGTCTTGTGGCCGCCAACAGCGATAGCTGAGCTATTCAATCCACCCAGTGAGCACAAACAGGCGGAGGCTTTCTATACTGCGAATTTTCATACCAGTAATGTCACGGAATATAGAGAACGACATGGAAAATTTGAAGAAGAACAGAGTCGCTTCCGGATAAAAAAGTTTTGTTTGGATAACATATTCTGCACGTTTAATTAATAAAAAAAGAGGTGTGGTCACCACTCGACTTTCTTATGGGGATGAGCCTTTCAAATCTAAGAGATGTTTTTCTAAATTAATATAATACAAAAGAAATTTCAAATCCAGCTCTCTATACTTTTGTACGCTTGATAAAGAAATGCATTATTTACAATATATTAGCAAGATCGTTACAGAATGCCAAAATATCGCACGTTCGTCACTTAGCTTTGCTAAAACATACACAGAGATAGTTTTTATGCAGAGAATTTCGATAGTTTACAAAATTTCGTTAAATGTTTAAATGACGATGCTCGAAGTAGTTCTGAGCGCAAGGAACTAACACAAATCCTAAATTAAAAAAATTAATTGTTATTCCTTCAGGAACACTTTGGAAATTTGCCTAAACTAATCACATATTTTGAAAATCGAATCTCAAATTAAAAAATGGATTAACCACATTAGATGTGACTATTAAATAATTCTAAGTGACTTTGGATGTGGCCTTCGGCAAAAGTTAGACGCAGTTTTTAATAGAAATCCAGATTTAATAACATTGCGGCAATTGTGCATGCTAAATACGCTGAAATAAAAGAATATTTCCAGTACGCACATATAACCAGTTGCGATGTAGAAAAGACGTTTTCTATCTACAAGGATGTACTTAATTCAAAGAAAACAAGTCTTATAGCAGAGAAAATGAACAAATAATAAGGTATTTTGTATTTTATAGATCACCAGCCACTTGTTATCCAATTATATAAATAAAATTAAAACCTCTTTAAAAATACAACATTTCAATAGTGCGCCCATAGGCGATGAGTCATGACTGGCTCATGTCCGCGCCCTAGTAATAATATACAAGTGTGTTCTTTATATTGTGTTGTTATTATTATAATTGGTTTATTTTACTAATTTCTGATGGCTTGGTTTCCCACTTAAGACTTTATTTTCCTAAACACATTTTCTTCAAACGCTTTTTTTCCAGCTAGGTGCCATTTGGTTCTAAATTATAATCGAAATCTTTATGCTAAATGTTGGAATAACCTCAGTTGACTCACAAAAAATTAATTAAACCAAATGCTTAATGCCAATTTCTACAAGGAATTTTAATATTGTTCAGTTGAAAACCTTTCAAGAACTGAACATTCTAGGTACTGCTGATATCAGAGGAAATAGAAAAAAATTGTTAGTGTGGTAATAAAATAAAACATTAAAAACGCCGAACAAAAACACCATACTCCTAGAGCTTTAATAAAACGCCAGTAACATCTTAGAGTGCATTTTACAGACTTAACAGATAGAAATTCAACATGCATTTAAAATTGTATATTTTGGTACACAAAAAGTAAGTTATATTACGGTTATACTAAAGATAATACACGGAACGTTACAAAACCCAAATTTAATTTCTGTAGTTTTCCTGTAAAATGCTTTCTTAAAATAATATATTTACGGACAAACAATGACATAAATATGAAAAATATATAGGAATTACAACTATTTTAGATCAAATTTTAACTCTTTACATTAACTAAATACACAAAATCACATAACATGTAAAAAGTTATCCTAAAATTCTGAATATTAAACCAATTCACTCTTACTTCATAAACTTTGTCTTCCGGTGTACAAAATTGATTTTATTTTAACATCTTCCTTGTAACAGAGTCCATAACCCATACGCGTTATGTGGTGATACATCATATCATTATTTACTAAACATGTTATCGTATCTGTTAAATTGTGTATGTTATTTTAGAAATAACAGAAGCTGTTATTTTGACATAAATAAGACTAATTACCTACATTAATCTCTTGAATTTTAATAAGTACTCTGAAATTACAGTGGAAAATATAATGTACTCGTCATATTATGAAAATGCGCACAAGTGTATCTGTTTAAAACGTCAATAGTGGCGTTATGCATTACACTGAAAAATGTGTACTCATGTAGATATTACATTTCAAAGGAAAACATATAATTATACACAATATATTTATTAAATAATATCATCAAACATATTTGTTGCACACGTTATATTCAATTACTCTTATGTAGTTGAATAACGATGTAAATAAATGAAATCCATTATATTAAATTAAATATCTATTATCCGTAATAATTAATTGTTCGCTAAATAATTAAAAATGTACGTTACTGTAAATAATTAATAATGTTTCGTTGTGGTAAATGAAATGTAAGCCTTTTAATGGCATAAAATATAAATTAACCGTATAATTTTTTTGTCAGTTGTAATACATCTGTTTCTATGTTTTTAAAATTCATATAATACAAAGGCATCACAAATTACCATTAATTTTGATAAAATAATAGGTGGATTATAGTGTTACATAAAGTTATATTATTATTAATATTACATTACGCAACAAACAATTAATTTTATATACTAAGTATGCTAAAACAACATATATTAAGAGTCAGTTTGTCCATCTCCGATTAAAATACTCTCTTTTAACTAATCATTGATTAAGACTAACAGGCGTTTTTCAATACGAAGAAAAACGCCGATTAGCTAAATAGTGTTTAATGATTTATTGTTAAAAGTTGGCAACATGTTCCCTACTGCATTTGATCTAAATTAGTATATTTTGTTCTAGTAATATTGGCGCCATTTTTTACATTTGAATTTCTCCTTGTTTTATTTGCCCTTGTTTTCTTGAGGATTTCTGTGTACATACATATAGCACATACTTAAAATTTCTATTATGAAATAAATACCAGAGTGTGACAAACTTGAGTGATATTGAAACTAATTTAATGATATCTCCTATTGACCGATACAAATGTATGGAAAAATTGAGAAACTAATACAATATACATACATATATTCATACGAAGTTAACAATTATCTAAAAATATGGAAAATATATGACATGTTACAAAATATATTACTTGAGAAAACCCTAATTGAAATAAATTAATTGATCAGAGACCATTGGTCAAATTCGGTAAACTGGTTGATCAAATATGGTGCACCATTTACCTTAAAATTTCCATAAACTTAATATTACAAATATCAAAACTTTACTAATATTTAATACATTCCAAACTAATTTGACCATATATGCAACAAAAAAAAAAGAAGATAATACTATTACAACACACAGATTTAAAAGAACATATACAAATTTCGACAATCAAAAAACTCTTGATGATCGTGCCTTGCGCTCAATAATATTTAATTTTACCAAACAAATATCTAATTTTTTTAAATTTCTGACAGCCTGGTAGTTGTACAGTTATCTTGCTACACGAAGTACAAGAAATAAAAACTCAAATACCTGGAAAATTTCCAGTACGGCAACGAAGATTGTCCCGGACGCCTATTTCCGCCGCGCTACCGTTCGATGTTGTTAACGGGCCTTGAGTTGATATTGTGGGTGAAATATCCTCTAAATCCGGACCAACGCCGTAAATTGAAGGACGATATATACTCCAACAATTTATTATTTGGAAATCGAGATTTAAATCACCATGACCGGTGTATCCATACTGTGGACATTAACACCTCGTTTCCATTGACATCTTCACCAAAAGGCTAGCGGACTCTGGCCGACGTCGAAATTGGAGTTAAGATTTATTCAACTACCACTCACTGTTTAATTGTACTGTACTAACTGAGATGTAAGAAATGGATCTAATGGTGAATATAAAATTGATGTTGTAATAGTGAATCATTTTAGACGAGCGTCGCCCTTTTTAAAGACTCGGAGGTGGGAGAAGAACATTCTGGAGAATTTAGGCGTCGGAAAGATGCTGTTGGATCATGCCACCAAAAATGCGAAAATACCTACGCAATTTCATGCAACAAGGAACTGTGAGAACTATTTAGATAACTTTAGACGGACAAAAATGCATACGTCGCCAATCTTAAATTTGAACAAAGAGTCATTCATAAACCAAATATTTTAAATCGAATATTTTAAAACGGAATATATATGCGACGCAGATTTAAATGCTGAAAATTTTAAAACGTATTTTATTTAGAATTTGAACATAATTTGAATTAATACTGATTTGAAAATATTTAACACGTAATATACAGGGATAAATGAATTGAATGTTGCTGCTTTTTAAACGTATCGTAGTTTGAAAAAGAAAGTTTTGCACCTACGGTCTTAAGCTGGACTATGAATCACATTCTAACGGTATAAGATATTGCACTTTTCATTGCCATATCTTTATTAAAAACCATACGTTCTAATTTTATGCCCATACTTTTTTAATCAGTAAAGGTTTATCGAGAAAACCTTGTTTCCAAATTGATATAAATAATTTCAACTTAAATAATGCTATGTTTTTTAGGAATCGGAGTGAACTTTATAGTGCTTTTCATAATTATTGATGTAGAATTTAACTGAATGTCAGCTTTACAAGCATATACACTATTTATCCAAACCCATGCCAGAAAAAGTCTGTTTGCATAACCTCTCGACGTGATCCTGCCACCTTCTGTGGAATTTCTTCCATGTTTTCAATCCCACTTTTAATTTTTCATATAGTTTAATATGTAAATGATATACCTAGATTTAGTCCATAATGTGTTCGACTAAAATGTTTTAATAAGGTGCTGTTAAATGCAATTATAAAAAGGAAAAGGCCAAACGCAAGCTTAAATTGACACAGAATATTTAGAATCTTCACGAACTTCTTGAACTGTAGTGGAACTAAAGACCTTCCAAAACTAAATTAACTTCATCAAAAAGATAATGTATTAGCAGCTATAAATATATTATACATCTGCAATAAGCTAAAAGTTACAAATACACAGTATTATGTTATTTTTATTTATACTGTTCACGTCATTTATAAAAGACGCAATACATTTACTAAATCACTGGTAAAAATAATGATTAATTAATCCCAAAAATACTCTCATAGAGCAAACAAAAGCTTATGAGAGCATATCCGCGGGGCATAATAATGAAAATTCAATTCTCCAAATGTATTATTAACTATATAAATTTTATGTAGGAAGTTATTTTTGATTCTTTAAAAATTAAAGACAAGCTAAAACTTTATTCTCAATATTAAATTTCATATTAATTTACTTTTCTATGAAACTGTTGTTTCTTAAAAAGTCATAAACACTTATATTGTTTCCAATGTTTTACTTTTCGAAATCGTTCACGTTTTATAAATGATAAATTTTATTAAAAGTTTATGGTATTTAATTTATTTTCTTTGACTATTTTACTTTATTTTAAATTAGTTTTAGGAATATTTTAGATAAATTAACAATCATCATACTTTCGACAAAATACGTAACTTGAATGTAACTAAAACACAGCATAATTATTTAAAAGAAGGTTTCAAGTGTGCTTTATGAATGAAAGTGATTTCCTATTGTTTAATGTATACCTATATCACTTTCTTTTTATTGAGAGCAACCTTAAGGTAATGCAGTGATATACCTGTACGTATACTCTAATAAACGCGGGATTTTTTATCGCATATTCATTTATTTATTTTAAAGAGATATATGAAATTGTTCCAGAATTAATTATTTTTGCGAAGGACAGGATTTTTTATGAAAACGAGAAATATACAGATCATTTCAGAATACCAGAAATCGATAACAAGTTAATTCATTAAGTTTTTAGAATACTTTTCTATATATGCTGTTTTTTATCTTCAAATATAATTATATAAATTTGATTTTTTTAATATCGTTCATCAAATGGGCTGCTGGCGCGTAGAGGTTGTTCTCTTCTTTTGCATACCAGCCTTAGTTAGTAAATAGTTAGTCAAATGTATGCATTTTTGTGGTTATTTCTAAAACACATAACTTTTTTAAGAAAATAAATTAATACAAAACTGGCCTTGACATTATAAATTTGTCTTTTGCATCGCTAACCCAAATTTGAGATTCTAAAATTACAAAATAAATTTAAAAAATGCAAACGGCGATGCCTTACGGGGCCATAGTTTTCGATAGGTAAACGCTCCTCTTAATGTCAAATTTAGGATTTTTTGATTCAACAATACTTTCATATTAAAACCAGAATGCACTTTTTCATAAGATCAAAACAAATACTTATTATTTAAAACATTAAATTAATTTATGTACTTATTATTTCCTGCAATAAATACGATCCTGGTAAAAAAAAAGTAAGAATATAGCAGCTATACGTACATATATTTCAAAAAAGGTTTGAGCTTTAGTTAATTTAAAATTCAATGAATTATGTCTAACAAAAGCTTTATTTTCCGCAGGATATTAACATTCTGCTATTTGGCGGCTTTCAACTGGTGGTTACTTTTGTGTCCCGCAACCCTGTCGCATGATTGGCAAATGGGTTCCATACCTTTGGTGACATCTATTGGAGACGCCCGGAATCTCGTTACCTGTCTCTTCTTCGGTCTTGCCGTACTTTTAGCTATCAAGAGCTTAATTGATTTTGAGGTAAGAACTGTAATGCCATAAAATCCGTGTGATAGAGAAGATTGAATCGAGCGAATGAGAGAAGAAATGAACTTCTTTATAGCAATTACTTATAAAATGTATTTGAGTGCTCGTAAAGTACATAAGTTGGATAATTTTCCATTTCCTTATAATTTCATTCAGTTTGAAAAACGATTACAAATTTGTGTTAGAGATGAACTTATATTTAAAGTGAAGTAGAATAATATTTCTTGTAATCTTAAATTGAACTCCTACATATCCCCTTTTATATAGAAAATTCCATTAGTAATAGTAATATTTATTATGCAGTACTAATATAAGTTATATTATGTATTGTAGATAGAGTTAAATAAATTTAAAATAGAATTAGATATTGAAGTAATTAATTTAAATACCTTAATTAATCAATCTATGGTAGCCCATAATATGTCGGTAATACATTTGGATTCATGTAGATTGATGGGAATTTCCCTTCCAAAAAATCTCTTTTCTTACAGTATATCTATACAGGTAATAGCGAATTTGTCTTTTATTTCAGGATCCCGGATTAGAAATTTGTATGTAAACGAAATAATAATAATAATAATAAATTATAAACCAATGAAATTAATTAATGTGGCACTAAATAGCGCTCTTTCAAAATACAAAAATTTAAAATTATTAACATTAAGCAAACTGGGCGTGACATTTTTTATACAACAGATTTGTTGTCAAGGCTGCACTTGAAAGATCTAACTGAATTCTTTTAAATTCTCAGATGAAGTACCCCTATCGCATGAAGGTATAGCAAAAGATCTAGTAAAGATTCAATTTTAATGAATATTATAGAATTTGAAAATGATTGGTGTAATAAAATAAGAAAAGACTCTAAGCTATTTTATATAAAAAGGAATGACTTGTTGATAGTAAACAGTTATAATATAATGTCAGGCTAATAAGTTAACCTACCAAAAATACTTAAAAACTTGGTAGAGCAGAGAACGTATTTCAAAAATATAGGTTTACCTTTTACATAAAGGTGATCTAATTTTTTTTTAATTATATGATAAATCTAGATGTATTGGTATTTATTATATGTCTAATGGTTTTGATTTCACAGAAACCATTGAAAAATTAAAAATGACATTCTGATGTGATTGAGAGTAATTAACGCAAAGGATTTTGTACATTTCTATCATGCCAATAGTATTGAAACGTTAATATAATCAAAAAATGCGAAGCGTCATGTGCAATATATTAAATTTACTCTGAACTACTATGTTATGTTACCATGTTTAATTAGGCATAGCTAATTTTTGTTAATAGAATGACACATAAATATGGTATATCAGCAGTAAAATTTATTAATTTTTTTTGATATAAAAAATTACCTCTTCCCACTTATTTTTTTGTTGCAATAGACACGCCCGTATCAAGTGGGCTCTGCCAATTGATTTATGATTTCATTGTCATAGGTGATAGTACAATATTACTAGGGCAGATATTTATACTATTTATTAGTTATGAAGAAATTGAGTTTGGAAAAGAACAATATTTTATTTTTGAGTATATGATCTATGTAACGTTATGCATTTAATCCAGGTATTCATCCGAAGAAAAACGCGTCCCCTCAAATATTTTTTTTAATTTAGGGAAGATCTAAAAGTTACGCGGCGCCAAATCTGAAGTGTAGGTTATCTACCCGCAACATCTGTTCAGTCTCTACAAAGCCGAATTTGTCAATTAATTTACGGCCATCAACTTTTGTTTACAAACTTGTTCCTAACAGAATTTTTATTCGGAAATATGACGAATCTCGGTCAAGTCAAGTCAATTTCCTGAAATGTTTAATACTGTTGTCCTTACTTCATCAGCACTCACTGAAACTTTTATTCTTAGAACTGTCCAGAACTGCAACTTTCCAGATGGTTTGGTCGGTTCTTGCTTCAAAATTTTCCGCGCGGCATCACCTTTAATTGATTCTTACGCCATTGAAATAATTTGTACCAACACTTTGATGAATATTACTGGGGTCTATTTTCTTCCGTGGTCATGAACTTGATTAAGCTTCTATATTCTAGCTGAATTTTGATCATTTTTTTATTAAGTAAGGCTACACAGAAAGAATAAAACTTAATAAATGTGAACTAAATTTGGACAATAAAAATTAAAATATCACTTGTGAGAAACAATTTGCGATATCTACTTGTTTTTGTCATGTCAGACAGATAATTTGAAAACCTTCCTTTGTTATAGTATTTTACGGTATAAATGATACATGAATGCTAAACAAATGTGCATTTTTATATACTTTTGAAAATTATAAAAACGTGTGTTACGCACTTTAAATTAATAGACACAGTTATCGCGCTGCGTGAAAAGAACATATCGAGGATTGCTATTAGGTATAGATTTTAATTTTACTGATTATTCCTGAATATAATAAATAAAATAACCTGTTTGAAGTAGTGCCTGTTAGTTGGTCATAGTGACAAAACGATATTAAATATTATTGTTCATTCTCTGTAAATACAGTATTTTCTCGTGCAGATAAAACTAAACTGACAAAAAGATAACAAGAAAACATATTTTCAGTCAAATATCGGCTCAAGTAACTTATAAAATAACAACTGATATCGCTACAAAAATAAAAGCAAATTTCATAACTTTTGTGAAAATATGACTGTAGTATTGTATTATTGGAAACAGACATTGAAGCTTCTAATAAAAAAACTAGACAGTAGAGAGTATGACCGCAAAACAAGGATAGATTTTTTGATATTACCAAAATGCAGAGTAAAAATATATATGAATTTGTGGACAGATTAATAAGCGAAAAACTAACAATTCCGTTGTCAATTGATATAATCGATTGTTCTCGTAGAATATATCCAAAACATTTTGTAAGAATTACACCACGCCAGGTGCTGTTATAGTTAAATTCACATCTTTTCGAGTTATTTCATAAATTTCATTTCTACTGCATACTGTTATCTTTAAAGTTATAAATGATGATATCTGTGTTAGCACTTTGGTCTACGATAGGAGCCCTCCAATCTTCGACCAAAGTGCTAACACTCGCTAGTTACATATGTAGAAAAACAATAATTTGTAAGCTATATCCTGTCTCAGAATAAGAAGGAGTGATTCAAAGTATAGGCAAATTTCGATTTTTTCACTGAAGTAAACTTCTACTTCCGGTCTGCCGATTTTACTGCAAATCTAATCAGATCTCAAGAGGGAGATTATATTCCCAAATACAAAATTTGGAATTGATATCTATAGCGATTTGACCGCTATCGTGGTCACACACACAGAGAGAGAGAGAGAGTTGTTTTAAAAAACACTTTTTTGGAATAAGGGGACTTCGAAACGTGAACATCTGCAAAGATTTCGAGGTCGAAAATTTTCGTCATCACAATACTTCCTTATACTACGTATAAGAAAGTAAAAACAGAGTATAGCTCACTTTGTTAAGACATAATAATCATATCGAACGTTTTTCTCTTTTTTCCGCTCGTTTTATCCAGGTGTTAAAAAATCTAATAGCTTTTAATCGTATAAAAATAACTTTTGGTATAAATTTGTTACGATTATCTAGTAATGCAACAGGGGAAAATAAGCGAAAAGGGTCAAAGATTAAAATAATACTATCTGATATTGCTTTTGTTATATTATTTATTCATCTAATGAAATAACAATTGTTGAATGCCTACTTTTCGCCTTTCTATATAGAGCGTTATCCTACAGATTCAGAGAGCTTCGATAATTTTTATTTACCCTCTTCTTCTATCACAAAATAATGCAGCATTGAATATTCAGAGCGTTTTCTACTTCAAACAACACCGATAATCGTCACCGGACTGTTGTATGTTTTTCCCCGAGTACTGCCTACAGAGCTTTAAAAATAAATCCTCGCGAAAATGGTCGAAATTAAATCTCTTTTACGGTATTATCTATCCCTTAATGGAACTCACACTCAATTACGTTTATTTTTGTTTTTTTTTCTGTCTTTTTATGTGAAATTTTATATGCCATAAAAACTTAAATATCTGTGCGGGACCGCAAAATAAGCTTTGGGTTTTCCCTTGCAGCTCCCAATACGCTGTCCTTGTGGTTGCTTTTGTTGTGTCATCTACAAACACGCGTGTCCTTTTCCAGATTTTCGCCATAAAACAAAAGTCGTAAATTTGATGAATTGAAATATGTGAGGGAATTAACGTTCTCAGTGAACAATAGAAAACAAAAAATATATTTATATATGAATATAATGATAATATAATATGCGAAGAATGATTGCGCGATAAAAAAAATCCGTTTTTATTACGCATTTATTATTAATTCTCCCCTATGACTTTAATAGGACGGTCTTTTATTGGGCAGTCTATTTTATTATTACAACGACCCAGCGGAAATACCACCAGTTATAAACAATATAATGGCAATAAAAGAACCACGCTTAACTGGTTCGATTTTATGTTTCGAAAATCATTAATAATAAAAACTTTATATAGGCCTTGTGACAACATGTTTTTTAGTACCCAATTTATGTGATAATGTGGGTCTAAATGATTTAAACGGAGACATACTTTTCGTTGTTATCGATGGAGTAGGAGAATAGAACGTCAGTGTTACCTTTTTTACAGAACTGTTTAAATAACTCCATTTAATAATATCCATTAAAGTATATGTATACGCTGACATAAATAAATAGAGGGTATAAAATAAAATAGTGTTATTTCTTCAATTTTTTCCTTAATCAAACAAATTGAAGAAACATTAGGTCTATGATTTAATCATGTACACAGGGCGATAAAACATTTTAATCCGTATTTTTGACGGAGTTTAATAGATGCAAAATAACTATTTAGAAAGAATCACTCTATAAAACCTAAATAATAAGATCAAGTAATTTGCCCATTCCAAGTTTTATTATTATATTTTATACTTCTACTAAGCCATCTAGTTCAGTGAATTTCTTAAACATATGCAATTAAGCTTATAAATATTTTAAGAATTTTGGTTTTATTTAAAAGATCATCAAAACTTTTCACGGTATAATTAATAATCTAATTTAAAGTGATAAGAACCATTAACATCATTGGCTTGATTAAAAGATAATATTATAATTTACTAACAATAAAATTAATGTTAATATTGGAAGTAAAAATTTTTATTAAAAAACTGTATGAGGTTAGTATAAAGTTGTTTTTAACACTGAATCATAAACTATTTTATAACTTTGTATGTACAACGAGATCATTTTGTACTGTCCTGGGTTGTCAACAAAAAAGTCCCAGTATTATCAAAAACTAGGAACTACTTACTTCCATGAATTGCCCATTCGATACTAATTTACATGTCAAATGTCAAAACCATAATGTATTGAAGTGTATTGTACTTTCGTATTATTGTTTTATTGTCGCTTTTCTGACTATTTCAAGACAATATACCTGGTATACCATGCCTTTTACGATACCACAGGATACGTTTATTGTAATAATAATAATAATAATATATAGTTTATTCCATATTGCTGAGCATAGAACACGTCAATTACAATATAAACATAGTAGATGCACAAAGTTTAAAAAACATTTAGAGTCAAACAAACAAACAATAAATAAATAAAATCATGATACATAATTAGAGTTAAAAAAATCATTAGTTTAGTAAAAACCCTTACTCGTCAAAAATTTCTTTAATGTCGCTTTAAATTTTTGTGGCGGTAAGACTTTCAGAGTTTGTGGTAAGCAGTTGTATAATTTAATACATTGCCAGATGGTTTGTTTCTGTATCCCCGCCAAGCGAGTGTGTGGAGGAAGCAATAGCAAAGAGGCCTTACCCCGATTGCTGTGACCATGTTCAAGTTCGTATTTCTTAAAGAGTTCTTCGTAATGATTTTTAACAAAAGTAACAGACTCCAATATGTACAGCGAAGGGAGAGTAAGTATATTATAGTCCTTGAACACTAATTTACATGAGTCTCTAGATCTTAATTGGAAAACAGCTCTCACACAGGCCTTTTGTAGTTTAAAGATTCTTTCCACATCCAGTGAATTTCCCCAAAAGATAACACCATACCGTAGTCTTGACTGTACGCATGCATAGTATACACTTAAGGAGGTTTCAGCATCAACACTCCGAGCCACAACCCTCAAACTGTAGCAATAGCCACTCAATGTCTTCGCGAGACCATCAATATGAGGTGTCAAACACAGCCGAGAGTCCACCACCACGCCCAAAAAACGCGCACTATCGACACATGGAAGTGACTCATCCTTGTGCTCAATGACCAGATCTTCCGGATGTACATTAAAAGTTAGAATATTCGTTTTTCCAGAGTTAAGTTTTAGGTTATTCATCTCAAACCACTCATCCATTAACCGGAAGTTTTGTTCCATACTGAGTTTGACCCACTCACAAGTTTGTGCGCGCACAATACACGAGGTGTCATCCGCATAAAGTCAGTTTTATCTCCTTTTTTGTAAATAGGTCTTACTATTGTGGATTTCAGACGCTCAGAAAAACCCCCAAATCCAAAGCTGATATTTATAATATGTGTGATCGGAACCGCCAGACATTAATGTTGCATTTTCGCAGTATAACCTTGCTAGAGGGTGAATCATGGAAATATTCATTGGGATCGTGTTTTCAGCAATTTGTAACGAAATATGCAAATCTGGAAATAAACTTGGACACATACGGGGAGTGTTTATAAACGTAAACCTGAAAATGCACTAACAGTTTTAACCGAAGGTGTTGTCGCAGACATTAGTCAGCGGATGGATGTTGGTCCCACAAAATCTGTACGAAAACAGTCTACTCAAAGTGGTAAGAAGATCTAATTAACTTAAACGTAATTTATTATGCAGCATTATGTATTTTAATTGTAGGTATTTGCTAAGGAAGTGTTCATAAGGCACTGACAACTTACATAGGCACCCATATAGAGTTTCTGTACTACAACATTTATGGGGCAATTACTTTGAGCAGAGATTAAATTATTGCAAATGGTTCGGATGAAGCTTGGATACATTTGTCGGGGTATATCACCTCTCAAAATTACCGTACCTCGTCAACAGAAAATCCATATGTTTTTGTTGAAAATACTCTCCATCCTATCCAGTCTTTGGGTTGCAATGTCGAAAAGACAGATTATTGGATCATTTTTTTCCTATAATACAATTAACCCAATACAATACCGAGAACAAATATTGGAATCCTTCACGAGGATGAATATCTTGGGGTATTTCCAAAAAGATGGGGCAACTGCACATGCTGCGCAACAAACAATTAATTATTTGCAAGGATACTATGGTGACCAATTGTTAATCAAAATCGATGGCCAGTCAATTCTCCAGATTTAACGCCACTGGACTTCTTCTCTTTGGCCATCTAAAAAGTAAAGTGTTTCAGAAGAGACTGCATAATCTCGATGTACTTGAAGAGGCAGTTGCAAATAGAATTGCAAAATATCACACCGGAAACATTCCACAATGTGTTTAATAATATGAGATGACATGTCAATCTATGCATTGAGAATTACGGTGGACATTTCGAAGAACTTTTATAAAATGTATTCATAAAAAAAAAACTATAACTATGCTCAGCCACAAAGTTATGTAACACTCTGTAAAATACAAAATAAATTTAATAGAGGATTTTAATGAATGTCGAAGAAAACCGCTTCGAAATAACTTTTCTCATAAAGTCACAATCGGCCTTCTCCGCGGAGATGACTCACCCTATATATTTACTCTTGCATATATTTATAAAAAAGGCTGTATTTTTATTAATCAAATTTAATAAATTATTTTGTAAATTATAATTTGAATTGTATTCTAAACAGAATGACGCAGATTTAACGTCCTACATATGATTATGCTGATTCAGATTAAAATTTAAACTAATACACAAATATGTAAAATAGTTAAAATAATTGGTAGTTTACAGTTCCGGTTGTTATGAGAAGCATTTTTATAATAATCGTGATATTAATAATCACATAAAACCTACTACAACAAAATTTTAACTAGCAGTTATTTCATTTCATTCACCAAAGTGGTATAGACCAGAACAGAGAAAGCTTCATATAAAAAAAAATCATGCTGTTCACAAATGAACAAATCATTATTATTAGCTGAGTAAGAATTTTAGAGTCTATTTGTGTTATATTCGAGAGAGATCGCAACGATTCAACACGAAGTTTGTGCAAATATTAAAATAATAAATGAAACAGCTTCCGCTAGAAGGAGTTTTCGTTTTGTTTATATAGCTTTAATTAATTAAAAGCATTCTATTCGCGTTTTCCCACAAAGATATACACATATTATTCAATTTTCGGTGCGATAACATACGGCAAATAAGAAAAATTATCTAACAACAGCTTCAAAATATTCCCCCTCAGCTTCGACAAATTTGTCATTTACTTTACAGGAAATTAAACAAAATGCAAAAAAGATTAACTTGGCCAAGGTCATTATAATGATTAGACATTTCAAATGTAGATAGCATCTACAAAAAGGTATTCACTACGGTTAAATTTATATATACATATACAGGCTGATCCATCTCAGACTGAAAACAATAGTTTTAAAAAATATTTTTCTTGTGGCAGATACGCAGATATTATTTATATAACCTATTATCAACTATACAATATGTTCGATAGGAGAGGTAGAGGTACATGTATATTTTTTAAATAAAGCATCAATATTTAACCCTCATAATGACATGGGGTCACTGATGACCGCAGGAAGTACTGTCTATTAGGTGTCACCAAAAAAAAAACGGTGTGAGTGTGATGAGAATTAATATCATATTAAAATTCTACAAACTAAATTAGAACAATTTTATGTAAGAAGCGCATTACCTAAAATTTACCATTTTTGATATATTTTCAAATTTTCTTAATTACAGGGTAAAATATAAAATTAAAGAGTGCTTCACTAACAATTGAATAACAATTATGTTAAACCAAATTTACTTCATTAATGTACAAATTAATCATATATATATTCGTATGAAACTACATGACAGGTACAAGAAAAGAAACATATATAAATTATATTACAAAAGTAGAAATATATTTAGAAGGGCCATAACTGCAGGGGGGCCTCTAAAACACTGCACCATTTGGTCTAGGATGTAGGAAAAAACCTGCAGAATAAAAAACCTACACCACAGTGCCACAAAACTAAAGGTCTTTAGTTGTTAAGATCCAAGCAACACCCTCTAAGTTAAATTATGTAAGTCCGTGTATCCAAATTCAAACTTAGCTATAGGACATTCTTCAACAATATGTTTAACTGTTTCAATCTCAGCTCCGCAATCACAAGCTATACTCGCGATCATATTCCACTTGAGAAACATACTATTCTTCTCTTGAAACCAGTCAATCTACTGATGCTACATGAACTTCATTTGTCTTTGGATATACCTTCGATATTAAGTTAACAAATCTTAACAACTGAACCAATATTCCTAAAAGAAACACAATATGAATTTAAACTTGAAAAATGATAGCTGTCATATGACCGTGAGGATCTTAGGATCTTGTACGGTCTTCCAAGTGATGGTTATTATGGACAACATTATATTCTCCATTTTGGACCATCGTAGAGACCAAAATCAAATTAAATAAAGAAATATAGATTAAAACATAAAAATAGCTAGTAAAATAGAAACTTAAAATTGACACTGACAAGATGTCAACTACCTATTAAATTAATCATAAATCATGAGTATAGATCAGAAAGAAGATTAAGTATATGTGAGATTATTTACACAAGTCCAAAATATATACATAAAGAACTCAAAAATGATATAAGCTACGAGGTAAAGTAAATATTTTTTTCGAAAGGATATGTAACTATCAGCATCAATTAAAATTCAGATTTCCTTCAACTTCTCATTTGCAGAAATGTTTTTTTTTGTGATTTTGTTATGTAAGTTTATACTTATAATACTTTGTTGTTACCAGAATAAACATCTGTATCAGTACTAATAAAAAAAAAGTATATGTTATACTTCTTATTCGTGATCTTATTAAGTCATTTATCAGCCTATTCATATCCATTCAATTTGGTGTATATATAATTAAAATTTTCCGATAAACAAGAGAGTTATGAACTCGTTTTTAGGAGACAAAAAGGTGTTTCACAATTCAGGAAGGTACACTTTTACTCTTATCACAAAACAACTTTGGCAAATATCTCCCAAATTATGTATT
This sequence comes from Amphimallon solstitiale, assembly GCA_963170755.1. Lineage (NCBI taxonomy): Eukaryota > Metazoa > Arthropoda > Insecta > Coleoptera > Scarabaeidae > Amphimallon > Amphimallon solstitiale. Next base: position 99,893,146 of record OY720681.1, read on the forward strand.
CCATGGACATAGAGTATTTAAAACTTGAATTATTTTGTGTGTATTTTTTTGCAAATTTGGATAGTTCATACGTAAGAAAGTGGCGTGGTGAACTTTGCCGTCATTACCCAAAACGCCTTATCTAGGCAGAGAAGTCACAATTGAGTAAAACCAGTTTTTCTTTAGATGTTTTGCCGTTGTAAACTATTCAGAATTTTGTTATTTTTTGTGCTTTATATACGTAATAAAGGTCACACAATTCATATCATCACATTACATTGGCAAAGAAACGTCTTACTTCTCTGAAAATATTGGTTACTGCGTTCCTCCTAACTATGTAATATAAGTTAATTTCCTCCTGCTTATAGGATGAATGTATGTATTACTGCATTTTTGCTGAGCATTTTATTGATTTGTAATATATTTATAATACCATCAAACTCTGATGAGTGAAATAAAGACAAAATTGCGTTTTTCTGTAAAGACAAAATTTTATTAACTAAAAAAAGTTTTTCATACAAAATTTTTTCACTTTTGTCTTAGGTAAAAAATTAAATCACCCACCTGTAAAGACAAAAAAACAATATATAAAGCCTTTATTTCAGGTCTAGATATTTCTTTTACTGTAAATTAACTATCTTCTAATTTTCTTAGATGATTTCACCTCACATTCACGTTCTTTTCTTCCCAGTGTTTAAAGTGTCACTGTCAAATGTGACATTTATGAAGTTCTATGGATTACGTAGCAAATATAAATCAATTAAGAAAAACGATAACACTATGTAGTGTAGCGATTTTCTTTACATATTTTTATGGTGATTATCGACTATGTAAAAAACGAAATAAAATAGAAATTATTTTTTATAATAAAAGCTTTTATTACCGCTAAAATAACATAAATTTAAAGTAAATTGCGCTTTTTTTTCTCGTATACAAATCCAGTTTACTTACTTTATTATTTATTTATTATTTATTTATCTATTTACTAATGAGGGTTACGGGTATATTTAGCCAAATCTTTTTTCTATTTTGTGGTAAACAAGATTTTTCAGTATATTATCCCGTGTATCTATAGGAAATCCACAAGGCTGATTTAAACGGTCAGGAAGTTTTAAACCATTTTTCATGTCATACAGCCAAAAAATCAAGGCAGTTGAAAGGTTCCGTTTCTGCATAAGACGTTTTAAAAAGGAAGTTATAATATTCTCGAGTTGCAGTTTCTTGAACAATGTTTTTCGAATATGTGCGGTTTATTTGCTTTAGGTTTTTCTGAGAAGAATGATTTGCCCACATTTCTTTTATGTAAACTTTTTTACTGTTTGTAGTTTGAATTGCTTGAACAAAATCTGCAGTCATAGGTTTTCCCTTCTGTGATTATGAGCACCTTATCAATAATATTTCCTGATAAACTTTGATCAATTATGCCATTATTTGTCTCATCCTGTAATAATACCGCATTATTATTTTTAGAAAAATACACCATTTCTAGATCACTGACATCGTTATTTGAATGTTGTATTGATAAAGCTCTATGCAATATTAATTTTGTTCTATTCACGTTTTTCAAACACAGTGCAACAAAAAAAATTGCAAAAAAACTGAGCTCACTTAAATATCTGTGACGATGCTTTGGCAGAACGCCGCACGCACAGCCTGCTTAGGATAAACGCAGCAAGTAAAATTCAAATATGGCGTTTTGCCTAAGTACTTTTCAGATGATGCATTTATTCTAAGTACGAGGGCGTATTTTTATGTTATCTACCTAGCCATGATAAAAAGCACGCAAGAGAACAAAAAAAAAACTTTTCTACATAACTCTCTTCAACACAAATACACTTATTCCATCTTTTTTCCAGTTGTCCCATACCCTCAGAAAAAAATTGCTTCGGTAACCCCGCAAAATATTCTTCAACAGCTTCTTTGAGTTCTTCATCAGAAGCAAAACGCTTTCCTCTGAGATGCTTTTTTAAATGTTTTAATAAGAAGAGGTCTGACGGAGCTAGGTCGGGGCTATAAGATGGATGCCTTAACTCTATAACTCACAGTCATTGATTATCTGCTGAACTTTGCCTTATAAACCCGACAAATGTCGTGCAGCAACAAGTTTTTTTGTGGATAAGAATGCGAGCATTTTTCCTCCAGAGCAGTTTTTAAATTTTTAATTGTGTTTCCGTAGGCCTCTCCATTTATGGTAGACCCTCTCGGCATATATTCAATAAGCAAAACTCCTTCAGCATCCCAGAAAACAGTTGCCATCAGTGTTTTTCCAGAAAATTGTGTCTTAGCCTTTTTTGGAGGTGGAGAGCCCTTATGAACCCACTGCATTGATTCTTGTTTAGTAGGAGGGTCCCAGTAATATACCCAAGTCTCATCCCCGGTAATAATTCGAGGTAAATATGTTTTGTCTCTCTCCAACTTGACCAAATTTTCTTGAGAAACTTCTTTTCTGCACAGTTTTTGTTCAGGTGTAAGCAATCTGGATATCCACCGTGCAGACACCTTCTTCATACCCAAATCATCATGCAAAATTTTGAGAACACTTGTTTCGGATATACAGACTGCATTGGCAATGACAGAGATCTTTACACGCTGATCTTTCAGTACCAAATTTTCGACTTTTCGCACAATGTTTTCAGTTCGAGCTTCAACGGGTCGTCCGGACTTTGGGTCATCATTGATTGACTCTCGGCCCCATCGAAAGATAGATTTTAGATCAATATTTTACTTGGAAATAAGATGGATGGTGTATCTTACCCATGTACACCAACCATTCTTTCATGAATTGCTTTTGGACCATTGCCTTCCTTTGTCAGGAACTTCATTACGCTGCGATGTTCAACTTTAGTTTCACTCATTTTATCGAGAAATGGACCGTCTCAAATCTCTATACGCAGCATAAAGTAAACACAACTTAGCACATGTACTTCTAACAGTGACAGCAATTTTTCAATAATTTGTTTGACGTCGTAACTCTTTTGTTTCATGGCTAGATAGATAACCTAGTATTCATGCACATTCTTGTAGATACGGCATAAAATGTGGTGTTTTTTAAGCGTTTTGGCTTGACTTGCAGCATTTTTACTAAACAAATAAGTTGAAAAATCATACTTCGACCAGAATTATGTACAAAATAATATTTTTAGATTTTTTCTGTTATGGCGTTCTGGCTAATGAAGACACAGCTCACAAATTTACTTTTTATATGAAAAATCATGAAACCAAAATAGAAACAATTAAAAGGTACGATTTTCTTCGAGTTTACATAAAAGACGTTTACCTTTAATCTTCTATACGCTTGGCTTCTTCAAGCCTGGTTTTTGTTTTATCTGTATGAAAAACGTTCTGTATTTTAATAACTAAATTTGCTTTATTTTCATTCTCTATGTCTGATTTCTTGAATTTTCTAAATTAAATGTGAATTAATAAATTATTTTGTAGTTTTCGCACGAAGATAATTGTGTGTTGTACCAAATAAATATAAGTATAGAAAAATTATCAAATAATGGAATGACTATTAAGAGCTCCCTAAACAAAACGGAGAGGAATAAATCACCATTCGTGCCTACTATAAATTTGATGACCGTATCTCCCACCAACAAATATCGTATACTGCAGACATTCAACGAACAATGTATGGACCTACCACACACGTCAAATAAATTGATTACCTGCACTCAATTTATTCCTGAGCGAAAAATGTTTATGCATCGTGTAGAAAGTAATTTTATTTCCTACGTTCAATCTGGGAAATGCTGATTTTATCGGACTGCTATTTCGTTGTCGTTGCATGACTCGCATAAGACGAAATAACTACATCAAATATATGCAGAGAAAAAGTTAACACGAAGTAATATTGAACGTAATGACTATATTTCCTCACGCTTCAATATATAGTAAATACGACGTGCCATGAAAGTTTAATCCCTAAAGAATATAAAATGTTATTTTAACACATTTTAATGCATTTCCTGAGATAGTGTTAGCAATAACAATGCCATTTACTATCCCGTTAAAGCAATATTGGATTCTGAGATGCAAAGCGCATATTTGAAAACACTGCTTGCAATGTATAAACAAAATGGTTTAAAATAATTGCTTCGTCTAAATTTTCTACTTAGTATCGAGAGTTTGCGAAAAGGTAATTGCAGATACGATTTTTAATTTAATAATTAATTCTTATATTTTCATATAAATTAATATTAAGAGTAAGAAAATATACAAATAAACCGATGAATCCAGAACTAATTTGTATAAACATTCATGTATACGCACTCATATCAAGTAATCATTGCAAAAAAGAGCACACGTGTTTCGATTTATAGATGCTTCATCAGCGTGCGACGTTTTATTACGATGTCTAGTAAAATTAGACCGCGAGTTTATCTCTAGTACATAGCACAAATCTATGAGAGATTTTAGTAGAATCTGATAGTCAAACTCAAAATACCTAAGCTGCATTCCCTCGAGGTAGCAAAGCTACTCTGTGAAGATACTGCATATACAGTGTGTCCAAAAAGTCTGGAAACACCCAAATAAAATCGAAACGGATAATTTTTGAGAAAAATGCAAAAACAGGTCAATTAGTATTTTCAAAAAACTACTGGCTGATGGTATCTGTTTGGAATTTTTGATGACCTTGAAAAAGTTATGATGTCTTCAAAAAAAGAATTTAAATGGCAACGTCGCATTTTTAATTTTATTTTTGATAGATCTTTTAATTGTCTAAACGACAGTCAAAAAATTTTTCATTCTACTTAAGAAAAATTTGAAAAAAAAATCAATATAGAAAACAAAGAAAATTTTAATCGTAGAAATCAGCAAAAACTCTTACAATAAATGTTCAAAATGTTGTCGTTGAGCATCTTGGCAATACCCTAAACGATAATAAAATTCATTTTGAACGTTTTCTATCATTTCAGGAGTGATCCTTCGTACTTCAATCTCAATCCGTTGACGCAAGTCTTCCAAATTTTCAGGTTTAGTTGCGTATACCTTATTTTTTAGGTAACCCCACAAAAAATAATCAATAGGCGTTAGATCTGGCGACCTAGCCGGCCACTCGATAGCCCCCCTTCTGCCAATCCATCTGTTTGGGAAGGTATTGTCAAGATAATGCCGAACATTTCCCGCATATTGGGGTGGAGCCCCATCTTATTGAAACCAAATTTTTTGGCTGGGCAAATTAGGATCTTCATGGTTCGGAAATATTTCTGCTAATGACGGAATTAAATAATTTTGTAAAAAATCCAAATACATTTCCGCCGTCAGGTTACCGTTGAAGAAAAAAGCCCTATAATTCTGTTACCAATTAAACCAGCCCATACATTTAATTTCTGAGGATACTGAGTTGGTACCTCTCTCATCCAGCGTGGATTTTGGCGTGCCCAGTACCTGCAGTTTTGTCTATTAATAGTCCCATGTAATGTGAATGTAGCTTCATCTGAGAATAAGATATTTCTGATAAAATCGGATCATTATCAACATAGGCATCAGTTGTTCGCAAAACTGTACACGCCTGTCGAAGTCGTCTTCAGACAGCTCATGAACCAAACAGATTTTGTAGGGATGATACTTAGTTTTCCGGAAAATATTACCAATTGTACTCTTCGACACGTTAAACTCCCGAGCAAGCTGCCGTGTACTAGAATTTGGAGTTTCCTCTACTGACAATAATACGTCGAGTTGCGTATCTTCTGCGATCTTTGGACGACCACTTCTAGGGCGATCTCGAACATGGCCTTCTTCTGGAAATTGTTTGTGAATCTTACTCACTGCAGAAATACTAATTGGGGCACGCTCCCGATGTTCTGTATTAAATAAGTTGCAAACTTCTCTAACTGAACGAGCCCTATCCCTAAAACCAATCATCATCAATATTTGAATACGTTCCCTCTCACTTAAAACCATTTTTAAACAGATTTTTTTAACTTACGCACAATTTGTATTTGACAGAATGTCACAAATAAAACAAAATGTGTTTGAAAAATAATCGACTTTTAAGCCAACTATGTTTTTTTTTTAAAGACAAACTTTTCCATTTTTGAACAAGTAATTAAATTTTTCTCGGTCATTTTCTTAAGTAAAATGAAAAATTTTTTTACACTCATTTAGACAATTAAAAGATCTATCAAAAATAAAATTAAAAATGTGACGTTGCCGTTTAATTTTTTTTTGATGACATCATAACTTTTTCAAGGTCATCAAAAATTCCAAACAGGTACCATCAGCCAGTAGTTTCTTGAAAATACCAATTGACTTGTTTTTGCATTTTTCTCAAAAATTATCCGTTTCGATTTTATTTGGATGTTTCCAGACTTTTTGGACACACAGTATGTATATGCTATAGAAGACAAAACCACATAGAATGCCCGTCTTACTCTTTCAAAGGCGGTCGATCTGAAATACAATTTGATAGATTATGTAGAAGTCTATGCCAATTAGGGTGGCCCAAAATTTGAAAAAGTTCGAAATTTGAAACGCATATCCCCTAGTTTTTTTTCTTTAAGACCTAAAAACATCGTACAAAAAATTTCAGTTAAATTAGAAGATATTAACCCATGCCGATGTAGACTTAAACATTTACCATTAAGAATAACGTGATATTGCGGGTTTTCGGTAAAAACAAACTGTAAATAATAATAATAATAATAATATGTCTTTATTTCTACAAGGTTACACAGTATACATACATAAGTACCCCCGCAGAAACCCTAAGGCGAGGTTCAGTAGGGTAGGAAGAATAAATTATCCTCCACCCTCTGTTCTTCCACCTAAACCTTAATATACAAATAATTCGTCAATTAGCTAGTTAATGCCTAAGATAAACTTAACCTATATATATTCCGGTATCCACGCCTACATAAGGAAACAAAGTAAGTACGACATGTATATACACAATTTACCAAAATAATAATAATGTAGCAATACCAATTCTAATTCTATTGCCTATTAAAGAGTAGTTCGAAAAGGGCACGCCCGAATGCGCCCGACTGCTTGCCCCTGACACCACCTGGTAGGAAATTGTATAATTGGTATATATTATAACTGAAACTCCTTTCATAAAGGGAGAGTGTATGTCGCGGAGGACTTATTAGCTGTCTATGCCTAAGATTAATGTTATGTACATCTGTTCGAAAAGGAGGCGTTTTGAATAAAATAATTTTATGGTATAAATTTAGTGAATGGTATATTCTCCGATTGTTCATATTGAGCCAACCCACATGACGCAGCTTGTGACTAACCCTATCAAACTTACGATTTCCAAACACGTATCTCAAGCAGCTGTTCTGGACTTTCTGAATACGCGCCTTACCAATGACATCCAGACAAGGACCGTAGACTGCCACACAATAATTAAATAAAGACAGGACATAGGTCTCGCAGAGTAAAGCCTTAGTTCGAATATCAAACACCGATCTATGTGGATAGAGAGCTCTAAGAGTAGAGAAAGCCAGCCGAATGAGTCTGGAGATGTAGTCCCTGTATCTAAATGTATTGTCAACTATTATGCCTCAATTTTTCGCAGAACCTGACAGCGGGACGCCAACATTGTCGATTTTAATTTTAATGTCACCGGCAAGCCGTTCCACGTCCTTCGGTTTTCCGAACAATACCGCAATGCACTTCTCAGGGTTGATTTTTAACCCATGACTTTTAGAACAATTGCTAATATTATACAGATCACCATTCAATTTTGCCAACGCAGAATTCACATCACCGGGACAGAAACTAATATAAATTTGCATGTCATCAGCATACATCCGCGTAGTAGAATAAGTAATGTATTTGTGTAAGTGACTAGTGTACAAACTGACGAGTAAGGGACCGAGGACAGATCCCTGTGGAACCCCTCGAGTAACATGAGAGAGAGATGATTTCCCCCCTCTAAAGTGACGTAATGAGATCTATCCGTGAGGTATGATCGGAGTAGAAATGAAGCACGCTCACAGAAGCCCAGATGCCGCAGTATTGCCAGGAGAACCTCAAAATCAATGGTGTCGAAAGCTTTACTATAATCTAGAAGCACCAGGAGGGTAAGGTCACCACCGTCCCTCGCCCCAATGATATCATCAGTAACTCCCAACAAAGCAGTAGCACAACTATGGCCACGCCTAAAGCCAGACTGGCACGCAGGCAGCAACTCACGAGACTCCAAATGCATATGCAAGATTTTCTCGAAAACCTTGCTCAACACCGGCAATAAGCTAATAGGTCGTAAATCAGTAATGTCAGTAGTGTTGTTCTTCTTAGGTATGGGTATGATGATAGATCTTTTCCAAGGCCCAGGAAGAACACTGCTCTCGATAGCACAGTTGATTATATGAGTTATATACGGTAGGACATGTGGCAACAACAATCCCAACATTTGAATACTCACCCCATCATCACCCACAGCTGTGCTCTTGATACCGCATATAGCCCTGTGAACAGTAGCTGCATCCACAGGAACAAAAGAAAAACTATTTAGCAAATCACTTCGAGTAGTATCCAGATAATGATTTATAGTTGCCTCAACATCCGCCGAAACAGTCGGAACACTGGCGATAAAGGAGCTGTTAATCGCTTCAGCATCTATGATGTCGCGTGCAATCTCATATTTGTTCCTCCTACCGATATTCATCTTCCGTATCTGAAACCAAAGCTGCCTCCCGCTCCCCAATGAAGAAAGGTATTGAAAATAAGCCCTTTTTTCATTTCGGACAGCCAAGGTAGTGAAATTGCGAAGCTCCTTGTAATAATTCCAATGAGCCAGTGCCTTGGTTTTTTTAATTTACTTTTAGCTTCATCACGAATTTTTTGAAGAAGCTCTACATTATCAGTAATCCAAGGCATTTTAGGTTTCGTAACTCTTCTAGTAACAATGGGCGCATGTGAATCAAACAACCGTAACACTTCCCTATTGAAGAATTGTAGTTTATCACTCAAAGGCATATGATATATTAAACTAAAAGGGATAGAATGAATATAATAATTGTAAAAAAGTTTAGCATATGATGCATCTTTGCATAAAGTCGGATGTTACCCTTGCTACGAGAACTCCGCTTGCCTTGCACACGCTCAAACAAGTCATTTTGAGATGCGCGCGTGCGCGCTTATCGACAGGTCTTTACAATATCCACCGAAACACCTCTTCAGTCGAAGCGACGATAAGGTTACGTTCGAATAACACAAAAATTCATTTCGTTAATAATTTTATAGTACGCTTTCAGGTACGGGCTTTATGTTTTGCTGAAAAATGTTTCGAAAATTGAGAAGTGATGAGAATATTGTTCTTGTGGAAAAATTAATCATCAAATTCTAGGTGCAAGGTCGCCATCAAATTGACAAGTTTTAAGTGTGTTATTTTATAATACGCGTCAAGTAAAGTTAAAAATTAGTGAAAGCACCAATTCAGCAATTGGGGAATGCTCATTTTTTGGAAGAAAGCTCGAGAATAGCTGTTCCGAATTGCGAAAAGAAATTAATGGAGAGAACTTCAAAGAAATTCGACAAAGACAAGGAAATGTATCTGGAGAGGGACTTTGAACTGAAATTGTTAAATCTTCTTGACATCGCGCATGCAGACCGAATGAAAGTGATCAAGATCGAGGAAGATAAGACGTTTTTAATTAATCAAAGAAAATCAGGTCGTGTTGGGTGTATGCTTAGAAGAACAAGCCATTAGAAAACAATCTGAAAAATTAAATATATTTAATTTAACGTTTAAATTATCACCATAATATATCATTTTGCATATATACAACTGAATTGGATCCATCCAATATCATATGACGATTCATATAACTCATCCAGTATATGGGACGCTTGTCGGAAACCTAAAGCCGCCAAGCTATGGTAAAAAAGATGGGCCTAAAATGTAGACCCTTTTATATTAGTACCTTATGCGATCCCACAAAGTGACTCATTTGCGCTTTCGTATATACATGAAGTAAATAAACATATTTAAACATCCATTAGAATATAAACGATCCCTATATGTAAAACAATTATTTTTCCTCGAATTTTCGTCCAATTTCATTGAAGTTTCCAGATCATTGGTCTAATTGGAGATAAGGAAACGTTTCCGAAAGCAAATAACACGAGCCGTATTGCCATGATATGCAAAAGTTTTGTTAAAATAGATGACGAATATAATTTTGAAACTCGAAGGCGATTCAACTTCAGAGGAAATTTAATAGGTAGATTTAGGGAAGAGGTCGTCGCTAATATTTATTGACCTGGCACCGGGTAAATGTTGGAAAATTTAATAGTTGTGCCGGTCAACCGGTGGATTACCTCGATAAACTAACGGGAATGAAACCGGCGCGGCCCTTTTAGTTTCGGCGGATATATTTCACGGAAGGAGGAAAGGGCGAGAGCGAGATGGAGATAAAGATCTGTATTCGATGTAATTTCATTTTGGGTAAAGAATTGGATAATCTACACAAGGTCTCCCTCGTTTTTATCAACAGAATAAGATTGAAAAACGTGCGAGGGATAAACTGGGCTCAGGAAGAATATTGCGTAACATATGGGATAAAGAAACACTTATACCTTAAATAAAATTATAATGTTTCGAAAGCGCTATTTTTTGGGGGAGTGTTTTGTGAAGGTCCGGAAAGATTACGCTATAAACAATTGCTAAACACCGAAAAATATCGTGATACGCCTGAAGCTCAGATTACATTTTATTACACGAGACATTAAGTACATTCAATAAATCTTTGAGAAATATGTGAATGTGCGAAGTATTTTCACAATAAAATGAAATCACATTACAATACAATTTACTTTATATTCGAGATCCCGGCGACGTTAATACAAAAATATTCAATTTTAGTCAATACTAAGTCTGTACATATATTACGTACACATTTTCTCTTTTAATTTCTTATACACAAAATAGGGAACTATTGCGATGACAAAAGTTTCGAAGTCGAGGTCTTTTCAGATGTCCATGTTTTGAAGTTTCGATGAATCCTTTAATACTATCTCAGTCGATTTTCTGATGCTAATAGATTTCATTTCTTCATAACATCCTCGTACGCCTGGCAGGGTTGCCATATAACATCCGTCCCTTGTTAGAGGGTTGGACGTTTAATCAAACACATACGGATGTTGTGATGTGCTTTTATTCGTAGTGGACAACTACATCAACTACATATGGTAATTACATTACTATACCACTAACACTATAAATACTTAATTACTTAATACTACTCAGTACTACATAGTGAATACTAAATACTGATTACTGCATCATACTGGATACTAACTCAATACTAACTGCCTAATCTTCCTAAGATTACTCTTTTATATTAACTATATTATATTAACCTAATTCACTGAAGGATTGTTTATGTAACAACAAGTAGTTTGTGTATATACCGAGACCTTGTGTGATGACATTCTATTAATTTTGTAATATTACTTGTTCTACATACATTACATCTTAACCATTTAGAGGTCGAGACATGATTATCAGTTTTTGAGTGCATCTGCATTTATATTAACAAGTGCTTTCCTATTGCTTCTGACAGACATATATATATATCAGTGGGTTACGCCAGATATCTCAAGAATGAAATGTTATGTTAAAAAGATCTCGCCAGAAGTTTTTTATGTTTAAGAGAGGCTTTTTTGGATTGTGAAAAGAAGTATAATGATATCTTACGAGTTAGAGAGCGTAATCTTAACAATAAGTTTTTTTATGGCAGCCGATTATAAAACCAGGCTGCGTGGCGTATTATTAACAATAAAAGAGATAACTATGCGAAACAGTTGACTTTGATTTACCTATTGACAAATCAGCCTTATGTGAACGGCTTAATCAGAATTTCCTTCGATCAGATTGATAAATTTGTTGTACCAGTATTATTTGTATTCCCGTCACAGTTAAAACATGCTACGGTATACCCGATGTTCAAGAAGGGTGATCCAAATAATATTAACAGTTACCGTGCCATAAGTATACTATCCCTTTTCTCCAAGGTGTATGAATTTATTGTAAATAAAAGACTAAAAGACTAAAGAATTATTTTCTTCATTTTAAACTCATGTCCGAAAATAAAAATGGCTTTTTCCCGGATAAATAGACATATACTGCGATGTTTAATTTCTTAAGCAGTGTTTACACGTCGATTGACCACAATCTTCCATAACTAAGTATGCTAATAGACTTGTCTCAAACGTTTTATTCTGCTGACCACTTCATACTACAGCATAAGCTTAGTAGATACGATGTAAACGGTGTCTGTTTGAAGTGGTTCGAGTCATATTTGTCGGGAAGGAAACAAAGACGGGAATTTTTCTAGTAGCAGTGTGGGTATTCCACAGGGCTCTGTCCTAGGGCCGACTTTATTTTTATCAATGACTTCCCTAACTGCCTACTTACTTACTGCTAAGGTGATGCTATATGCCGATGACATAAGTTTAGTGGTTTCATCGAATGATGTTGTCGATGTTATTAGTGCTGCTGATGTGGCCATGTCGCAAGTGAATAAGTGGGTAGAGTTTAATGGAATGGTCTTGAATATCGAAAAAAACACAGTGTATGCTTTTTAATACGTAACAGAAGGAAGTTAACATCTCAAGTTTATCATGGCTGACTCAGAAATTAATTTGGTTAGCAGTTGTAGGTTGGTCGGTGTTATTGTCGATGAGGGTTTAAAGTGGTCGGAATACATAGACCAGTTGTGTTCTAAACTTACCAAATCTATTCTATGTTATATATACAGAAATCGCAGCAGCTTTGATTTTAGTTTGCCCCATGACAATGAAACCCGCCACTATGATCGTGTTTTGCCTTCTGTACATAGAACGACTTCCTTTCAGAGGACCCTATCTTTTGTGGGTTGCATATTATTTAATGTTTTGCCAAATGTCATCAGAGCATGGCCCACATTACGAGTTTTTAAAATGAAATTGAAGGACTATTTTCTTCAAATCTGTTGTTATAGTGTACAGGATTGTATTAATTATTTTAAATAACTTTCAATTATATTGTATTATATGTGACGTATTTTTTTTACTCTTATTGTACTTTGCTACATTGTATGAAGTATTAAGAAATAAAATGAATTATTATTCTTATTATTATTATTATTGAAAACTGTTATACTTTCTTATTTTAGGGGTGACCATAACGGTGTCAGTAACTATCTCCCCATTTACTCTTTATCAATTTTTTCGGGGGTACATACATATATGAAATCATAGCAAACCTAATTCTAACAAAAAGTTTCAGCAATATCAGCTTTGGTTTGAGTACCTCCATAGGCTTTGTTTTTTAAAAAAAAATCAACTGATACTACCCTTTATAATTACCTCGCCAAAATTTACAAATCTGTTGATAATAATTTGGGATGCATGACGGCTGGATCTTACAGGGGCGACCGTTTTCCTTTTTCAGTAATTTGACTGGAGTTGTTTGAGTTTTAGTGGAATCGCTTTGGCAACCTACAGGCGCCATTAAATTAAAATAACAGCAAATTGAAGATATTGCAACATTTTGTTAAATTCGAATAAAATAGCCATTTTTTTTATAATATATTAGCTACCAGTAGCCTGGCGTTGCTCTGCAACATTCTATAGAAAAATTAAAACTTGCTTTGTGTTTACTGACATTGACCGATGAAAATTTTTGTTTATTTCTAAGCTAAACAACGAATCAATAATATTTTATTATAATTAATCTATCACTCCAATGCCAATGCAAGGATACACAATATGCTGATCTGTATAGCGATAACAACAGTGTGTGTGAGTCTTATGCGCCGACTGTGTGTCTTTCGTTTCCTATAGAAATTTATGTAATTTCATATATTGTTAATTTTTAATATTTTCGGATAAAATTTGACAAAAAAAAAAATCACAACCTTCCCCACAACACAAGGAAAACAAACAAAATTTTATTAAAATGATAAAATTTATTGCTTTATTATGCTAGATGTTTTTATTTTTCACAAAATTTAATATCTCAAGTGTAAACAGAAATATTACAATCTCCCTTTATGGTTATTAAATTCATAAAAAATCTGGCACATTACGAATCATATTGAATGTTGATATGATTCGTAATGTGGGAGAATTTTTTTTTTTTTTATGATAGACTCAGACAATGCTTTCATTCAGCAGACGGGTCGGGAACCGATCCCGTTCCAACCGTTCACTTCACAATAGTTGTGTGCTCGCTGGACAGGACCGCTCACCTTTATGTCATCGTCTGTCATCTGGTACTTCTCATTGCTGCCATATGTCAAAATTATAGAGATTAAACCGAATAAACAATAATAATAAATTATTTTTCTGCATTAAGTTTTGGCGTAGTTTTTAGTGGAAGGGCTGGTTTTTCCAACCCCGAATAACATCGTGGGTGAACTCCAATATTTTAATACATTTATTTCTGCACAATACCTTTAATTTGCTGTATCTTACTTTTCTAGTAACTTTCTTCAAAATTATGTATTAGGTTGGTCTTGGAATGCATCAATGGCGCATGCGTACAAAATACGCTCACTAAGTGAGCGTTGAATTTTTCCGCTCACAAAAATGGCGGCCGCTCCTGAACATGTTCAGAGTGAGCGCTCGTCTACTGGACATGATCACTGAACAGTTACGCAACTGTTGTGTCTGCTGAATGAAAGCAATGTCTTGCTGCTAAAGGAGGCATTTTTGAGCCTATGCGATAACATTTTATTTTTTAGCATTGTTTAGAGTATATTTTATATTTTCATTAAAATTCCGTTCTTAGTAAATTTGTAGAATAATTTACTAAGAAATAATGTTTAATTAGAATTGTGCTTTTATTTTCCTACTGCGTTGTATTCGCAATATAATAAAACTCCCAGAAGTATTTTGAATTCTTATTTGGTAAATATGTATTTACGAAGCGTATGATGCATGCTTAGAAAAATACATGTTCATTCGTCAACTAACCGTATGCAAGTGCGCGTTGTTGCCGGTATGCATAGTATACATATGTCCTATCCCCAATATTATTTTACACATGCTGTATATTGTGGGATAATGCCCTCCTTGTGTAACGAAGAACCGACCACACGGAGTCACGCAGCTATAGAACTCTTCAGCAGATTTATATAACAGTAATAGAATATGTAGTTTAAACACGTTGAATTAACATTGTAATATTCACATGATTTATAATTTAGTAATATACTAGTTCTTGAGCGATAAACCTCTCTCACGGAAACATTTGTATTTTATTCAATAAATGTTTTTAAAAAACAAATTCTTTTTTAAATATTTAACGCGCAGTCAGTAGGATGATAGTGACGCTTTTGTGAATAAAACTCTTCGTGAAAGTGTTCCGTTTTTACGGTTTGTGCTACCTCATACGCCGGATCTGAAATAGATCAACCCCACAAGAAGAAACGAAAGAAAGAAACAAAGAAATGAAAGCACTACTATATATACTGTATTATTTTGTTGTCGCAAAAAATAACATTTAAAGAATCTACACCGGAAATTCCAGGAAACCATCCGTTGACCAGTTGATAATCTCGTCAAAGTAGTTTTCCGTCGAGGAGGGGAAGAGATTTATATCGAGGAATGATGCCGTCCTTGTGTAACGAAAAACGACACACGAAGTCATACAACGATAAGAACTCTTCGGTAGAATTAGACAACAGTAATAGATTATCTAGTTTAAACACGTTTAAATTAACATTGTAATATTCATAAGATTTATAATTTAGTAATAATGGGAACATTTGTATTCTATTCAATAAATGTTTTTAAAAATATATTCACAACATTTAACTTGCTTATTAAAATAACTTATACATAGACAGAATCATCCTTCTTCTGAATTACTTTATAATTAAACCCACTTTCGGTAGAAATATTTCCAACGATATTGTTTCCGCCGTTATTTGATTCTAAAAATACACTGAACCCTTTATTCGTTGAATATTCTCTATCCACAACGACGTCAAGCATCCCCGATATAAAGAAGCTCTAAATTATATCTACATTAACGCAAGTTCCGCATTCCTCGAATTTCTATCCGAATGTTTGTTATTAATTAAAGTATTCAGATTCTCCCTACTGACTAATAATATAGAATAATATTTGTTTGATTTCGAAGACGAGAAACTGTATTAATATTTATCAGTAGCTCGAGAATGTAAATGTTCTTCTGGCTGGAAGACTAACTGCCAAAGGACAATCGGAATAATTAATCTAAATGTAAATCACATTATATATTTTGTTCCGGGTATCTGACAGAATGACTACTGTAATAATAGCAATAATCTACTTCCAGTGTTGGCGCGAAATTCAACCGAAGTCACTTTAAAACTAAAATAAGTTTTGTGATTACTATCTGTAAAGACGAAACAAAGGAAAGATGGGATAAAAGTAAAAAGCTCTCAAAACTTTCCTCGTGAATTTGTACTCTCCCGTGTATTATTAAACATTACATTTGTCCTCGCAAAATATGAAAATTTCAGAAATAGAAAATGATTCCGAGTCTCTGAAGAACGTGGAAAGAATGGTACGCTTAAATAGCTACAAAAAGCGATATTATATGCTAGGACGAGAACGACGTAGGACTTTCCGGTTCTTGACTCCGTAATTTCTGTAACCCCTAGCTGTGCAGTAGTGCAATTAAACGATAGTTTTCGTTCTATTTCGTCCGTGTGAAAGATAATTAAATCTCAAAAAGGAAATCGGTTACGACGAGTTTTCAGTTTTAGTATGAAGGAAGATTACGTATTTATGCGTCAACATCGTGGTATTGGTCCCCTATACTTTATTGAATGAATATTTATTTTTTGACGAAAAAAATGTATAATAAACGATTAGACAAAGATTATTGGAAAATGTTTTAAAACTATTTAGTCGGTGTTAATACCAACATGAAAAAAAAAACAATACGTACTAAATACGACACAGCAAGCATTTATAAAAAAAAGGTGAAAGCTTAATTCTGAATCAAGACGAACAAAAGAATTTCTGTCCTTATTTAAGCAAAGTGGCACTAGACACTTTAAACAGTAAATAAATTATTTTCATTTACAATCTGGATATTTGCACGATTTCTCTCATTTTTTCTCCATTCAGGTAAATGATCTAGTCCATCGTTCCACACTTCAATTTGGGAAATTTTAGTAGATGGCCGTTTTCCCTTTTTTGTGTACAGGCGTTCTCAATGTTGGTAGTAGATGTGCCCCTTTTTCTGTAAGCATGAGCTGCCTACTTCTACATAAAGCAACAGGGCGAGCTATCTTGAAATCTACTAGTGGAAAATTATTATACACATCATTCTCCTTAGTAGCCAGCTGTTTACAACGCACATATCCAGTACGTGGAAAATATTCTAAGATACCATTTCTTAGACCTTATTCTAATCCTATACCGTATGTGTCAATTTTCATTAGGTATAGGGATTCAATGTTTACGTGCGATTTATACGTATACAAATAATATGTGGCAACGTGTGTCACCCCTACTCTCCGTCACCAATCCCGGCAACAATCGACATTACAACGATTTTCTCCGATCTCCCCACCAGATTTTACATTCAATCTTTAGCTGCGAACACGTTACGATCTTGTCTGCCATAAAGGCCGTCTTATTACTGGAACGGGAAACATCAAATGGCCGCCGCGATCTCCTGATCTACTAGTTTATTATTATTTTCAGAATCCTTTTTTATTTACCTTATTTTTAATTTTATTAGAATTACGCTTTTGTTTGTGTCATGCAGCGTGAACGCAGCTTAATAATTCTGTGCATTTACTGAAAGGAAAAAGAAAAACAAATCCTTGCAACGCGTAAATAATATTTCTGAACGCATTACAAACACCCAAGTCAATAGTCCAACAGCTATAACTTGAGCTTGTATCGGTCGCGCTCGCATTGAAGATTAAAGTAGGGGTGCCATGTTGTCACGTATTGCATGAATTAATCGCCTATGGCTAACGAAAATTGACACATGCTGTATAACCCCAGCAGGAAAACCAGTAAATCCACACCTCCCATATATTCGTTGTACTTTAATCAGGTACACGCTTCAAGCGCACATTGCCAAGAGAAAGGATACCGTTTTGAGTAAATAACAAGGAGACTGCTGGTAAACCAATTGCCAAATGATATTTTATAATTCAAATGCTTAGAAATTATTTATGTAAGCTTGACGACAAGATTGCTGCTACTTCCTAAATCAGGGGAGCTTTCAGGAATGGTACTGCTTTCCCTGCCAGCAAAAATATGAAAATTCAATAAAGCCAGAGATTCTCCTTAGAACAACAATATTTGCATCAGTCCTTCACCTAAAGGTAATTGTAATCTTCCTCTTGAGATCCGATTAGATTTTCAGTAAAATCAGTAGTCCCAAAGAAGTAATTTACTTCAGCAAGAAAATCAAAATTTACTCATATCTCATCACTAGGTTTATACAAATGTCTAAATAATATTAAGGTACAAAAAAGTGAATTCTAGACCCTCTTGTCTTTGCGAGAAACAGATTTTTGCAAGTATCTCGCAAATTATGCATTCTATATAGATTTATTATAAATAAATAAATAAATAATCTTTATTAGTGTTCAAAGACACAGCCCAAGTCAGTACAAAGAAAATAGTAATACAAAGATTTGTCTAGATAATCGGTATTATATATTATTAGATATTGGTTATGTTGTCCATAAATTCTTCTAGGCTGTAGAATGCATTTTGCAGCAGATGCTCCCTCACCCTTCTATTGAACTTCTTATTCGTCAATTGCCTCCAATTGGCCGGTAAAGAACTACATATCTTATGCCCCAGCTTCATATGTTTGGACGAATTTAGCCGAAAGTAGTCCACTTGGAGGTCTAAGTGTTGCCTCGTATTGTAGCTATGGATATCACATCTTCGTGCAAGGTGCCCTCTTTCTGCGTGGACCTTTTTCAGTTGTTTCCCTATGTAGACTGAAGGTATCGTCATTATTTTATGTGCTTTGAATATTGGTCTGGCGGTTTCGTATGGCAAAAGTATTTAGAACTAAATACGGAACAATTTTTGTATAAAAGAAATTTCAAAAATTTGAACGGAAGTAATATTTCTACAATTATAAAAGAGCATTTTTTGCAAATATCTCGCAAATTTTGAATTCTATAGAGATTTATTATATGAATAAAGTACTTTGAGCTGCTTGTGGAATAATTTATATAAAAAAATTTTGGACCAGAAGTAACACCTTTACTCAGAGGTTTATTTTACTAAGATAAAAAATTTAAAATTTGATTTGGAACATCTTTTGTATATACCTACCCTATAAGAAAGTCGTGTGGTGCCCACAATCAATTGATATGAATTATTATTACGCTCTGTGGGGCAAATTGAGTATCGGCGTCACCGCAAGCACGATGAAGAGCGGAAACGTAGAGTTTCATGAAGCTCAACACTCAAACAGGTAGTAAAATACCACAAGGCAAACATTTCAAACCTATTGGTTAATCCAGATTGAAAGATATTCATTTTTAGTATTCTATGATCAAAATAATTTAAAATATATTTTAATAATATTAGGAACTTGTCCAGTTTCCATCCCTATTAATCCTAAAATCATTTATTTTATTGTCAATGAATAATGATTAATTTTAGCTTTCTACATGTAACCTGTTTTAGAAAATATAATATCATTTTTGGTACTTAACATGATTACGTTGACTGAAAATGTACGATCATTTAAAAGAAATTTTGCCATAAATCTCATAAATACGCAATACGAAAATCACATGAGAAACTTTTTATGTCAATAAAACTCGATCATTAAATTTCATATTCCCGTTTTATTTGCGCGAAGATATATTTCAAAAATTTCATTAAATTTCCCAGATATACCTCCTAAACTGTGCGGTATACATATTCATTCGAAATGAATTATGTCTCAGTGTTTCCCGTGTATGAAAGAACGGCAAAATTAAACAATAAAGCTCCGAAAAAATGTGTCAACAAGAAACTCTCGTATTAATTTTCTTCCTGGCTTTGTTCTCTGTCCTACTTTTGTTTTCGTTCGCACTTCATCTCTTTAAAAGAAGAGAAGACTAATTTTTTTTTTACTATTATGTTTTCATTTCAGTTCCAGCGTCACGTACCCCTCGTGCTCGGATGCCTGCTGTTAGTTGTGCCCTTTCTGCCGGCCACTAATTTGGTCGTAACAGTGGGATTCGTCGTTGCTGAAAGGGTCCTGTACATACCCAGGTATTAATAATTTAATATATTTTCTGTAGTCTATAACTGTTCGACATAAACAATTAGAAAGACATTTTATCAATCAATATAAAGAAATATGTATTTTCAAACATGTATAGTAAGAAACATGAAATAAACCATCGCGTGCATAATGTCATATTC
The DNA here is from genome assembly GCA_963170755.1 of Amphimallon solstitiale. Lineage (NCBI taxonomy): Eukaryota > Metazoa > Arthropoda > Insecta > Coleoptera > Scarabaeidae > Amphimallon > Amphimallon solstitiale. Next base: position 99,913,465 of record OY720681.1, read on the forward strand.
CTTTAGTACATTCAACGTTAGCGTGTTTTAGTAGTAAATACGAGTGAAGAAACAAAACAATTGCATGGTGGTTAATGTTTGAAGGTTTATTTCAAAGCATCCAGAAACAAAATTACGACGGAGCTTGTGTGAGGTGTTTGGTGTGCAATAGGGATTTACTGATTTGGAAGCGGTTGCAATACTCCAAAAATTCGAAGCCGAATTTGAAATTGATTTAATATTTATTCCATTTAATAATACCGAAAGAGTTTTGTAACTTTTGGGACAAATACAACCCCTGTCGGAATTTGTGAACATTGCAAAATTATTTACAACGTGTATGTGAAAGAAGAGAGGCTATAATTCGGCTTAAAGTGTAGCTTAAAATATTGTCACTGACCGTGGATGAATAAGCGAAACTTACTGGTACATATTATAGTTCAAATATTAAAACCAAGTGCATCGACATTTCCAAATAGCCAGTAAAATATTTCAATCAAATATTGGTGAAACGATTTCAAACGTGATATTAGCCACTTTACAAAATTTAGAAATTTCGTAAACCCAAGTGTGATTATGATTGATTGATAACGGATCATCTAGGCTTTATGCTAATTGTGGAATAACTGTCAAAAAACTGCCATTTGTATTTAAGAAAAAATATAGTATCATAATGACCAATAAATATACTTATCATCAGTAGAGCATATTATTTACACAAAGTGAGCAAGTTCAGATTTAGATTTTCTGTAAAAACTATGATTGGAATAATTAAGCATGCTTCTTCCCGCAAAAATCTTTTGAGTATCTCTTTGTTTACTCAAAACGAACGAAGACCAACATATTTTTTTATAGAATTCCAAAAGGTTTCGTTTTATCATCAACGACAATAAACATTTTATTTGCCTTATTTTGCATCTCCTGTTGTAATTAGTAGCGGCTATTGTAACTCTCGAATACCATTATTTCTGAGGTTTGCAAGCTCTTGGCGACACATTCCCCCACCAATTCAAAAAAGAACACCAAAAAAACAATGCAAATTTTAATTTAAATATATTTTTTCTCAGATTGGCACCAAAATACTAATTTTACAGACCAATTCCGATCAGCAAAGTTTCACTTTTGCTGCCTTAGCAGCAAAATGATTGATGTCCATGTACAAAATATTTAACATTTTTTGACAAGAAAAAATATTAAGATGCACACCAATTAAGTAAGTTAGAAAAAAACTTACGCTTTTTCATGTGGAGTTTTCAGTATAAATTTTGTAACATCTTCTTTCCTAAAAATTTTAAAATAGGTTTTGTCATGGTTTGTAACTTTCTGATGCACGTTTTAAACATACTCGCAGTTTATCATATCTTCCTATATATACATATTCTATTTTTAACATCCCATAATTGCCTTCAACATATAGTATGAAGTCTTCATTGTTTTAGATAACTCAGCAAAATTAGCAACTAATACAGTCCCCGAGAAAGTCTTTGCATTTCTTCCTAGCAATAAACCATAAATCGTTTATGATTACCGTCATATTTACTGCAAAACCTCTTTGGCAATAAGTTTTTGACACCTCTCTTATTTCTGGAAGAGTAAGTACTTTTAGGTCGTTATCTCTATCAATAATATACATATATATTGATATTTTTTCACGCAGTCAATCTACTACTTTGCTGCCTAAATAAACAAAATAACATTTATCATTAGATCGTCAGTTACATTCAGTAGGCAGGTGATGCAGCTGTGTCTGAATCTAAAACGAGACTGTGATTCGGATATAATGCCGTGCAAGTCCAGATGCGATTGAAGCTGAGAACCAATAACTCTTTCCAGTAATTTCGCCAAGACGGGAAGCAAACTGATAGGACGCAGATCCGAAAACTGTTGGGCATCAAATTTTTTAGGAAGACGAAAAATTACCGGGTGTTTCCAAGAAGCAGGAAAAGTGTTTGACAGAATACAAGAATTGATGATATTAGTAATATATGGCAGAATGGGAGGACAACAAAGTTGAAGCATGTGCAAAGAAAGACCATCCATTCCGATAGCACTACCCTTAAGTTCACTAATATGCTTGCCAACAGTAATACCGTCAACAGTAACGAAAGAAAAGTCTACTACATTTTTCTCAAATCCCAAATTCGGGTACAGCTCCCTCATTTCTGATTAATTACCCATGGTAACAGGCACGGAGTTAATAAGAAAATTATTGATAGAGTCAGGGTCATTTAAGTGCTCAGGCAGAATGAATTTAGTCCGTTTCTTTATATTTAGAGCTTTCAGTTCCTTTCACTTGGATTTTTGGCTACTTGATCTAAACTTATACTCAAAATAAGCTCTTTTTTCATGCTTAACGGACTTAGTAGTAAGATTGCGTAACATCTTGTAGTAGTCAGAGTGTGCGGGCAGTCTTGTAAGCACAAACCGTTTCCTAGCCTTATCCCTCAGATGCATTATCATGTGGATAGTGTCACTTAACCAAGGCACAGATCTAGCTAATGCCCGTCTCGTGACAAGGGGGCGTATATATATCAAACAGTGGCAATAGGGATTCAGTCAGGAACGTAACACTATCGTTAACTTCTGTTACGTGGTATAAATGATCTAAATTTAGGTTCTGGAGTTCCTGAGAGAACCTCTTCTCATTGAAGTATTTAAAGGAACGGAAGGTGATGAAGTTCTGCTGAGCACAAGGTGTAGGAATATTGAGTAGGCAATACGTGTTATCATGATCGTAGAAATCAACGCTCGAGATCCTGGCGTCCAAAAACACATCCGCATTAGATGTAGCGATAACGTCAAGTAAGGTGACCGTGTGAAGTAAATTATGGAAGTAACGAACGCTAGAAGTTGTAATTTTGAGCAGGTCTATGTTCAAGTCACCCACAAATATTGTGAGATCGTGACTTGCAGAGCTTAGTACACAGGAATGCTCCAGCTCATCAGAGAAGTATTTATAATTTAAAACAGGTGGCTTATAAGGAACTCCAATAGCGATGGAATAATTATGCAGCTTCAACGAAACCCAAAGTTGTTCAATATTGCGGCTGCATTTCACCACAGAGAACCTAATAGAAAAACAAATATAAGAACAAACTCCATTCCCATGCCCACAAGGATCCACACGTATTAAGTTGTAGTTAGGAAGAGTTATAAGATTGTCCTCAGTGTCAGCGGTAAGCCATGTCTCACTAATTCCAAAGACATCATAATCATTATCCGTAAGATAATGATAAAAGTAATTAAATTTAGCCAGTAACGACCTTACATTAAGAGACATGCCAATATGGTAGAAATAAAATAGAAGAAATATTCAAATAACAAAAATATTCAAGACGTATAAAGTTACTAAATGTAAAACTAATACATGTATAAAAGTAATGTAAATATCGATGTGAACCATAGAGAACTTCGCAAAGTAAAACTGAAAGAAAGATAAATAATAACAAGAAAAATGAGTGTGCGTAAAACCACGCGGCAGAAGTGAAAATTTCATCAAGGCTCTCCCATGTAACCGGTCGCCGAAAGAATCGCCAAATTGAAGACGTAATAAGCGACCACAAACACCCTCGTATCCAAAATTTCACAAACATCCATCAATTTCCAAAAAACTCTTCCGCCATTTTGTTTTTTTAGACATTTTGACTTTGGATTCGTGATCGGCGATCTAAGACACCCCCGTATCTAAAATTTCACATTCATACGTCAATTTTCAAAAAACTCGTCCGCCATTTTGTTCTTTTTGACATTTTGACTTTAGATTCGTGATCGGCGACCTAAGACACCCCCGTATCTAAAATTTCACATTCATAAGTCAATTTTCTAAAAAATTCTTCCGCAGTTTTGTTTTTTTTGACATTTTGACTTTGGAATTGTGATCGGCGACCCCCAAAACCCCAACATCTAAAATTTCACATCCATACGTCAATTTTCAAAAAACTCGTCCGCCATTTCGTTTTTTTTTTTACATTTTGACTTTGGAAACATGATCGGCGACCTAAAACACCACCGTATCTAAAATTTCACATTCATACGTCAATTTTCAAAAAATCTTCCGCCATTTTGTTTTTTTTTGACATTTTAACTTTGGAATCGTGATCGGCTACATCAACCAACCCCGTATCTAAAATTTCACATTCATATGTCAATTTTCAAAAAACTCGTCCGCCTATTTCGACATTTGAATTAGTGATGGGCGACCGTAAATACTCGCAAGTGCCTAATTTTAATCAGAAGAGAGAGAAATTGATTTCAGCCGGCTCCGCCCACTGTGCACGTTTGCGCAATCGTTTAAATAAAATTATTTCGTAGTAGGGGCACATAAATGTCGAAAGTAATCCTCCTTTTCCCCTTTAAGGAAAAACACACGTTCTGGAATTATCGTATTTTAATTCAAATCATTATTAAAATATTAATCGACCCATGTATAGATAAAAATATCAAGTCATGTGGGAGACTGTTATGTATTGTGTGTAGATGCAATTCGTCGGACCTAATACATTGATCGCCAGTGCACATGAGAATCTGATATTTATTTTTCGCCCGTCCGGAATACATTGATATCAGTGCACATTTAAACGGCCATTTTTCTTACCAAATCCTTCTGCAAACGACCTTTAAATTGCCGGTACCTTCGATTGCGTGCGACTGCCGACTCGAAATAAGCATACAAAAGGGGCCAAAAAGCCGGTTCCGTAAGACTCCGAGTCTTTATGAGCCCTCCCAACCTTCAAAATTTTGTATTTCACGCTTAAAAGTGAATCTGTGGTGCAACTTAGTTCGCCTGTCCATTTGACGTTTCTCGGGATTTTTTGATTGTCACGTGAATCGTCATGACGTAAGCCATTTTGCTGTTAAAACAGCGAGTGCACGCTCTTCTTTAAAAACCCATATCTTTACAACCGCTCCACTTAGGAAAAAAATCTCTCCGTCGACCGGAAATTCAATGTCGCCCGTACACCAATGCCAACGGGCAGCTTTCAATTTCGCGTATCCAGACAGGAATTTTTTTGCACAGTTTTGCCGATTTTTGTCGAATTTATGGTTCGTTTGGTAACCATGGCGACTCGAGCGTTACATAGCCGAGCGTGACGGCTCAATCTCGTTCAGTGCCCACAATCAACGCGCCCATAGAAATTTACACTTCAATAATAAAAAAAAAATATTGAATACAGTTCAAAAAAGTATAGATCTACCTATCTAAAATAGTATATCTACTAATAAGCTGAAACAAAATCTTGCATGTATGTTCCTGCATTGGTCACCTTCGCAAATAATTATTGAGCGATTTTATATTATACGTTTAACGCAAATCTTTTATTTGTTATCACCAGAGTAATTTAATTTTTTACATTACAGATCTAGAATCTAATAAAAATGTACTCATAATTATTTCTATATTTAAAATTCACATTAACAATAACAAATAATACTTTATTTTATTTTCCAGTACCGGCTGTATCCTGTTAACAGTTTACGGAATTCAATTGATGTGGAACGTGTATACTCGACACAGACAGACGGTTCTTTGTTTCATTTTCTTGGTTTTAACGACCAGCTGTCTCCGTGTCATTATAAGAAACAAAGACTGGAGATCCAGGGAATCCCTACTAAGGTAATTATGTTGCCTAATGAGATCTCTTCTCCCTTTGCGTTCCGATTGCCATAAATCCAATATTGACTCTGATGAGACGAGCCGGGCCACTCTGCTGTTACCGTACTTTCTTTTCGTACAACAGTACATAAGAATAGAGCGGAAGACGAACAGCGATCACTTAATGGACCCGTGTCATTAATTGGACCCCGGTAATAGTGTAATTTGTATGAACTTTCAAGAGGAAGGATTCGAAGATGAGAGATAAGGGGAAAGTAATTTTCTTGTAATTCTTTCCCCTTGTCTTTCTACATTGAGCTGAGTTGGCAATTTCTACCAGGACTCTTTGTGCAATTTCCTTTTACAACGGATAACGGTATTCGGAAACGTATTGCTAAGAAAACTGCATTAAAAAATATAAAACGCAATCAACTTGCTTCACCTTTCATTCTGCTCAATTATCAACAGACTTTGGTCTAGGAAAACTATTGTGGTAATACAGAAACAATTTACGTTCAAAATCCTAAAAACATCGAATTCCTTTTATATTACCGATGTAAAACTATTTCAAATACTCAATAAATTCCATCTTTTATGTGTCCACCCTATTGAAAAGTTTATGTATACTCGTAAAAATATACGTTTATTTCCAGTACCATACTTCTGACAGATTTCGGTTTAACTTCAACAAATCAGGTCATGTAAATTGTAAAATGAATTCAATCTGACAAGTAATATACGGGGCTGTCCGATAGTAAAAGTACATGCCAAAATTACACATTTATATTAAACATTTATAACTAAATAAATTATTTAATACATTCCTCAAGAAACTGCATACTTTTGTTTATTTCTCGGCATAACTTCCTGAAACAACTAGATATTTATCCTAACGTAACAGTAGTTTGAACATCCCTTTACGTGACTGCTACTTGTCAAGTTGCTTGAAGTAGTCAACAACAAAGTATTGCAAATGCTGTTGATTCGCAAAACGTATCCCTGCTAAAAATTTCCTCAAAGATCCGAATAAATGAAAATCTGAGGGGTTAAATCTGAACTTTATGGAAGATGTTGCAGGACCCTCCAATTCCACTGTACCAACCATGGGTTGGTTTGGTTTAAAGCGTGAGCCTTGCTCTGTCGTACAAAATTTAACTACTTTACCTCCCGGGCTTCTTCCTTCTGGGGATTTTCGAATATATCTCTCACTGTTATGGGTTGTGCGCAGTTCGCAAAATTGCACAGTAGTAAGTTTTCACTATCTTAGAACAAGATGGCCTTAGTATTGCTAGCAAATTGCTAGACTTTGAATTTTGTTGTAACTGATGAAGCGGGACGCTACCATATCATAGATTGTTGTTTCATCTCTAGAGTGAAATGACAAACCTGGGTATCATATACGCTAATGATACTACAAATGACAAAAGTCCCTTGCTGGTAGTATCGAGTAAGAAGCTGAACATAAGCACTCATTCAATTGGGCTTTTATCGGAGTGCATTTCTGCATCCATTGAGCCAAAACTTTGCAAAAGTTGAAGTCGCATATTACTTCAGCAATTTCACGAACTTTAAAGCAACTATCTTTCCTAATCAAACGTTAGACAACCTTGCAAATGTCATCTGTCGATCTTTAAATTTTTAGCACCAAAGGTTGACTTCTTTTCGACTTAAAATATTTGGACCATACACAGTCTATAATCTGCGATGAATTTCGTTCTGATTAACTCCTACGGCAGTCCGAAACCTTATAATTCCACGCACCTCACACTTGGCGTATTCTGCCATTGCACATTAGTCACCACCAGTTATGTTATCATATCTCGAATGCCCAAGTCAGTGAAATATGATTTACAGAAAAAGCTTCTGTTGCTTTTGAGGTGAAAGTAAAAAACCAAATTCAATATATCTAATATTGTCTTTACAACGCGTTGCTATGTCTTCATTTTCACATTATGGACACATAATATATTCATATTTCTTTTAAAACGATTTAATACCTCTTTTCATTTATAAAGTTAACTTCAAGAAAATCGCTTATTCTGACAACCTAATTCCCTGTCTTGTTGTACCCTAGATATTTAACGTCAAACTGATAATGTTGTTCTTAAGGGCAGCAGGTTTTTCAAATGATTCTCACCTTTATCTTGATATGATTACAAGTTCCATGGGTATCAGCCACACATATACGATAACAAATAAAAGTATAAATTAGTTATTTGACCAACATAATTAAATTCTGGTAGCTCCTAATTGTAAAGATTCTTCAGAAAAATATAAGAGTAAAGAATCGGTTGAACATATTCTATGCTTACAATAAATTATGGAAAGTGCTTTTTATTTATAATTCAATATTGTCATGTAGTGAACTTCAATACCGTATTTAAAACTATATTATATTTTATTTGATAGTGAATAATGACTATCTATAGATCAATTTTATTTTAAATAACTTTTTAAACAAATGGGAAAGCGTGTTTTTATTAATGTAATATGCACAATGTTTTAACTTTTTACTTTCTTATACGTAGTATAAAAAATGGTTTTTAAAAAAAATTCTCTCTTTGTGTGTGTGTGCGTGTGTCTGTGTCTGTGTGTGTGACCACGATAGCGGTCAAACTGCTATAGATATCGATTCCAAATTATGTATTTACAAGTATAATCCCCCTCTTGAGATCTGATTAGATTTTCAGTAGAATCGATAAACCAGAAGTAGTAATTTACTTGAAAAAGTGAAAAAATTTAATTTTCCCAATATTTCGTCAACTACTAAGTTTAAACAAACTTATAAAGAATTCTTATGTACTCAAAATTTAATTTGGGAAAAATTTTTCGAAATTCCTACCGGAAGTAGGTCTTTTACTCTTATCGAAAATCAGTTTCTTGCGAATATCTCGCAATTCATGCACTCTAGACAGTACATTATGAGTATAACAGTATTTGAAACACATTTCAACACCTTTTGTATAAAAAATGAGGTGTGGCCACCACACGACTTTCTTATACTTATGAGCGTTTCGAATTATAGAGTTTTAAGAATTTTTTTTATACAAAAATTATTCAAAATCTTATTCTAAGTACTTCTATTCTCTTAATAAATCTCTATAGAATGCATACTTTGCAAGATATTATCAAAAAAGTGCTACTCGATAAGAGTAAAAGTGCTACTTACGGTCCGAATTTTGAAATTTCATATATACAAAAAATATTGCAAATCCAGTTCTAAATACTTCAGTACTCTTGATAAATATATATAGAATGCATAACATACGACATATTTGCAAAAAATCGCTATTCGATAAGAGTAAAAGTGGTACTTCCGGTCTGAATTTTGAAATTTTTTTTATACAAAATATATTGAAAATTATGTTCTAAATACTTTTATACTCGTAACGTACTTGTCTAAAAAGCATGAATTGCGAAATGTTCGCAAAAAACTGATTTTCGATAAGAGTCAAAGACCTACTTCCGGTAGGAATTTCGAAAAACTTTTTAAATAAAATTATTCTCAATTTTAATTCTAAGTACATATGAATTCTTTATGAATTTGTTTAAACTTAATAGTTGACGAAATATTGGCAAAATTCGATTTTATCACTCAAATGCTACTTCCGGTCCACCGATTTTACTGAAAAACTAATCAGATCTCAAGAGGGAGATTATACACGTAAATACAAAATATGGAATTGATATCTCCAGCGGTTTGACCGCTATCGTGGTCACAGACAGACACACAGACACACAGACATTTTTTAAAAGCCACTTTTTCGGCATCAGGGGACTTCAAAACGTGGACATCTGCAAAAATCTCGAGGTCGAAAATTTTCGTCATCACAATACTTCCTTATACTACGTATAAGAAAGTAAAAAATGAGGTGTGGCCACCACACGACTTTCTTATACGTATGAGCGTTTGAAACTTTACAATTTTAAGATTTTTTTATACAAAACTTATTCAAAATCCTATTCTAAGTACTTTCATTCTCTTAATAAATCGCTATAGAATGCATACTTTGCAAGATATTATCAAGAAAGTGCTACTCGCTAAGAGTAAAAGTGCTACTTCCGGTCCGAATTTTGAAATTTCACATATACAAAAAATATTGAAAATCCAGTTCTAAATACTTTTGTACTCTTGATAAATATATATAGAATGCATAATTTACGACATATTTGCAAAAAATCGCTATTCGATAAGAGTAAAAGTGGTACTTCCGGTCTGAATTTTGAAATTTTTTTTATACAAAAGATATTGAGAATTATGTTCTAAATACTTTTATACTCGGAACATACTTCTCTAAAAA